>LPNX011141038.1:0-279355 GCA_001517045.1 Pseudotsuga menziesii | reverse complement strand
AACAGGAACAACACAACAAAACCACAACACCAAATATAACGTGGTTCACCCCCAGTGTAGGGGCTACGTCCACAAACTACGTTTTATTCCTCTTTCCTCAAAACCCCAGTTTATCTGCGCACTCAGCTGCAGATTCCTTCTTCCTTTTGACAGCCGCGCACACAGCAGCAGGCTTCTGCGCACACAGCTGCAGACCTTTCTTACTTTCTTACAAAAACCCTCTGCGCACACAGCTGCAGAGGTCGTCCACGCACACAGCTGGGACTTGTTCCTTCCTTACAAAATCCAACCTTACTCCACCTTACTTTCTTACATCAAAAAGCCTAACCTATCCATTTTCCATAAGCGCTTATTTATACTGCGCAGCTTACAAAAACCATGGTCTTAAACCATGGGCACCCACAAAAACCCTAACCCTGGATTTAACCCATGGGTTTATTACAAAAAGAGAGGGTTTTGACTTACCCTGACACCCCTAAGACTATTTTGACCCAACGCTCCATTTATAAATTAACTGCGGAGTTACCCCCTATGGGGTATGCGCTCCAACACAATCCAACAATATAACCATGCAACTTAGTTTAACAATGCATTGAAGGAAACATATATATATTCCTATAATTGCAGTCATACATAGAACAATTCATCACTTCAACACATCAAACATGTTCACCATATATCCATAACCAATTACAAATGCAAGAGATACAATTACAGAGATTAGGTTAGACAAGAACACTTATCTTGAGAAGAAATTGTCCCACAACCAGTGATGTCACTGTAATGTTCCACCCAACCATAGGCTAGTGTTCTCATCAATCTCTTAGCGACACTGCCACCCCCAAGCTGGGAATGAGTTCCTCAAGGAAAAAGGCATCACTAGCAGACCCACACATATCCAGGAGTGCAACAAAACTCAACCAAGAAAACATAGATGGGCTTATCAGGTTACAGAGGGAAAATAAGACAAACATATGGGTTTCACAGGACACTCATCCAAGCCATCTCACTGCTGGGTTTCTCAAGCCAACTAACCAAGCCAACATTCACAGTTAGGTTTATCAGGTTGTTCATAGAGAAGCCAACATTCACCTTACAGACCAGTCAAGCCAACAGATGGGTTTATCATACTACACATAGTCAAGCTATCTCACTATTGGGTGTACTAGGATAACTAGACAAGATAGGATTCACAGTTGGGTTTATCATACTATCCATATAAAGTTTACTCACAAGGTCAAACGCAACAAGACACAACCAAGCCAACATATGGGTTTATCAAGCTACCATCCAATCCATCTTTCCATTTGGGTTTATCGGGATTCTAAGGAAATGGGAAGAAAGAACTACTAAGATAGTGAGCTCATCTACAGAGCTAAGAACACCTTCACAAGACCCATCTGGCTTGGATTCCCCACTGCTTACACACCGAACACTAGGAAGTGTCCCCTTCTCTACTCCACAGTCCCTCAAGATACACCTTCCCTTCCAGTGCTCTTCAGGATGTGCATAGCAGGTTCACCAGCTACTATTATCTTACTGTGAGGTCCCACACTAGCTTTATCAAGCACATTCTACGTCTCTCCCACTCCTAAGTATTGTACATAATTCATACCCATCCAACGTGCACAAAACAACAACCACGGGGAGACTCAACAACACAGGATTTACTCTAGAACACAAGCAACAGGGTCTCATACACTCTGTAGTTCAAGATAATGCTGCAACACAACAACCACAGTATCGAAAAATGAACATACTCCCAAAATGTGAAGGATACACACAGGAAGAACTCAATTTCCCAAGAGCTTCCATGCAAATGGAGAATGGGAAATGAATGACCAGAACATCCCTACTCTCTCCAAAACTTGAGAGTAAGGAAAGAGTAAATGCATCCCCCCAAAATGGCATACAGTTTTGGTGTTTTTCTTTCCCATTCAATCAAAACATAATATTCGAAAATGGGTGATCTGCCCAATTTGAATTTCCCCATAATCTTCCCCTTCCATACAATAACTACCCCAACCAAATTTCGACAGAAATAATTGGTTGGTAAGAAAGACAAAAAAGAAAAAAAAGGGTAGTTGATAGTTTTGATGGGTTTCCCCAAACTGGCTCAAGGTTAACATTCCCTCCTCAATATCCTTAAGAAAATCATTCCCCCATCTCATTTTCGTTGCATTGACATAGCAGGTTGTGGGTTTTTCATTAATGTTTATATTTACATGATGTTTACAAATGTGCTTGACTTAGCACAGAAACCATAGGCATCAACCATGATCGCCTATATACAAAACATTAATCAGTGGCCTTGAGCCCCATGCCATGATTCCATATAATATTTACATCATATACATTAATGCAAACATAGTCAAAACTAGGGTGTTACAATTATTGCATACTTAAACTATTATCAATATTATCTACCACTAATAACAACCTTTTGTGAGAAGGAATAACTTGTTTCCTGTCATTATTTATGGCTTACACAATGTCCTGTATTATATTTTTGTAGATGAACTGTAAATATGTTTGGATTATGATAGGTCCTATCTAAGTGAGGTCCTTTTCTTTTTGTGGCATTGTAAACTCGAAAGAAGGATAAGGAATAAATATAGTTGGTTTTTTTTCTAGTACTACTTCTTGTTTTTCCAATTCAATGACTTCCTTAGGCACTTCTCCTTCAATATACCTCTCCACAAAATCCTGGGATTTCTCTGTTGACTCTGGTCTTTCTCTATTAAGATAAGGAGTCTATTCTTCCTGATCTATTTCCATATCTTATTTGTGATCTATTTCCATATCTTCATATCCTCTTTTATGCCCTATGATCTTCTTAGGTTCACTGGGATCTGCTAGGGTTTTGATGATCTTTTCAACTTCCTCCCGAATTTTTTGTTGGCAATAATTTACAGTTCTAGTATCAGAGTGCAGCCATAGGATAAATTATTTCTATCAAATTTATTCTTTTATGTTTCCTTGTGTAGATCATATGCTGCTAGTCTAGAAATTTCCAAATTAAAATGTTCCAGAAAACCCTCCATGTATTGCAGAGCACTAAAAGATTTTACTTGGAATGGGCCAATATCTTTGGGAATTTGGAAATATCTATGTTTTTTGGAACCTATGAAATGAAACTCATATGACAGGAATCTATGCCTAACACATTCCATTGCAAAGACTGTAACAATTAGAAAAGTAGGGAATTTGTATTTTTTCCCTTCAAACCCATACACTCTGATAACTATGTGTTTTTTAAACAAAAACAAGTCTCCCACTCTTGTTTCTGGGGTGATTTGTAACCACTCTATGCTTTCCTAAAGGATTCTTGGTAGGTGAGATGCATGGATAATGGTACAGGCCATCCTCATTACTATTTTGTAAACTCTATGGAATTAGAGTTGTTTTCTTGTCTTATAAACAAGGTATTCCACTCATAGACTAGAAGCTCTCTTCCTATTTCATTAGTCAATTTTAATCCTCTCTTCTACTGGTTGTAAAACTTCTTCCTTAGGGATACACAACATCTTTCTAATGCTATCATCATTTATTTGTTAGACAATCCTAAAATTGTCTGAGGACATGATCAAATTTCATCTTAGGGAGTAGAAGGACATGCACCAACTAATGAATTCTAGGAAATAAACAACTTGAAAGAACATAACTCGGGCTAACCCTGAATTCCACAGTTTGTCGGGGTCTTGGTTTTGAAAATCTAGGATTTGGGATTCATTAAGGGTTAAAATCAAATAATAATGGGTTACCTATATGTCTTTAATTTCTTCTTGGTGCTTGTGTATGACTTCATTACTAGAGGATTTGGGTTTATGGCTGACTCAGTGGTGTATTGGAACGTCTTGATGATGGGATTTACTCGTTTAGGGAGAAAAACATTTAGACTACAGGATATGGTAAAATTTAGTTTTACACAATAAATGGAAAACATAGCGGAGTAAATGGATAAATTACCCAATTTCCAGGCATGGAGGCTAATCAGGTGCTCAATTTCGTGACTGGACCAGATAGGGAATACACATTCATAAGAGTTTGATTGATTAGAGTTGTGGATGGCTTGGACAACAATGACTTAAACAAACAAGTAAAAAATAATTTTAATGGATTTGTAATTCAAAATATGATAAATGATGGGATATTAATGGATAAGAGGAAATGACCTGGCTTTTGGCACCAGGACCATTAGTAGAATGATGTGAATGAATGAGATGACGTGGACAATGACACTGGAACCACATAAATTTTTTTAAGAGAGGAAACTACCCCAGTTTCTGAAGGTTGTGACGCTCACTTACTGAGTGGTTTAACAAAAGTTTGTCAGGAATAACTAGTAATAATTGACCATGGGTGGTTTATCACATAATGAGCCATTGTGGCCCTCTAAAGTACTTGCACGTTGTCTATGTGCAACGAACTCCAACTATCAGATATTATCTAACCATACAAAAACTAATCATCACTTTTCTTTATTAAATATCCTGTCATTTCACCTTGTTTCCTTTAATCTTGGTCATTGATTTGATCCTTTGACTTCATATATATACTCAATCTACTGTTTTTGTATCTCATATGCATATTTTCCTAGCATTATTCTTATTAGTCGTTTGATCTAAATAAGAATGATGGTGGTTCTCATGCTTCAACTTAACACATGGATTCTTTATTTGGTCACCTATTATGGCCTATCCACTCAAGTATTTTGTGTTTCATCACCTCTAGGATAATCCCCGGGTCATATGGTAGGGATTTTGAGGGCTTGGGATCCTAAACAAATCCTTATACTAATAGTGTGTTTTCCTACTCTCTCTCAATGGATCCCGAGGGAGATACTCTAGCTGAGAGCACTCCCAAGAAACATTGATTCGATCCTTTGGCTGAGGCTACTCCTTTTTTTATTCATCTTCTCCCCTTGGAGTGAATTTAGATAATTTTGATTCATTCTTTTAAGGAAGAGGCATCCCTTTAATTCCACCCTCAGGAGGAAATACCCCCTTTCTTCTCCATCTTTGGTATTAGGCCACACATCATCCTATTTTTCACATCTTAGATAGATATCACCACCACATAGCCCCCATTCTCCTTCTTGAGGAAACAATGCACAACATACGATGGAGGAAACTACTACAAGCATACCTCTCATGGATAGCTTGAATATTCTTGACCTAGGTAACTTGATCAATGACCCTATATCTCATGACCCATCATGGATCAATATGCTCAATAAGATCCCCTCCAAAATCCCTAATTTTGAGGGGAAATAAGAAGATGATACAAAAAATGTCATTGCAGTCCACTTATGATGTTCCTTTAATAGCATACTAGACAATCCAGTTAGTATTTTCCTTTTTCATTGAACAATTACAATAAAAAATAATTTTTTTTTGGTGAGTTTACGTATGAAAACCCATGCAACCTTTGGGAGTATTTCCACTACATTTATCACTTACTTCCATATTCCCATATTCCATGTTCCTCAATATACTCACAATATTTCGCTACAATACCTCTACCCACATAACAAACCACATCCACAAGCGACGTAGATGACATACATTGTGAAATAGTAATATACAACCTTAGTTCCTATTGGATTGGTTTATTAAATATCTCAAACCCGTAATACCAAAAGATGTGGAAACCTATTTTCCACAAACTAGGGAAGGGGCCACTATTATGGCCCAACACTTTGATATTAAGTAAACACAATGACGGTACATGTACACTATCCTACCTGATGCCCCTAATCATAACTCTTTGGATCCCCCCCATGCAGGTTCATCACAACAGCTAAAGATATATCCTACTCTCCTATTTCTATGGGGTGGGTGAATCCCAATCAACTAAAAACAAACAAATTATCACAATAATCTTAATATCTTAATCCTTCTTTCATGGAGTTTGAGAAGGGAAGGAAGGGAAGAGAAAACCTCTTGTATTCTTGAAGTTTGATGGATTTTATTGATGGCTAATATTGCATCCCTTTGAATATCCTTCACACCTGAAAATATCACCAAAAAAATACTTCCTACTTTCCTACTATACTTACTATCTTTAATAAATATACGTTAGATCTAATTTCGTACCAATTCTACATCAACATAAAACTTGAAGGGAAAATTTTGAACAATATTTGGGAAGAAAACTGAATTGATTCATAATAGATGGACATGCATAAATACTTACAAACTTTGAAGGTTCCTTCCTTCTCCATATCCTAGACCTACTCCTCTACCATCCATGACTTTGATGCCCAAACACTTTGTAGTAGAAAAGTGATTTTTAGCCCTCAATTCCTCCACCATGCCTTTTCTCTCAATTTTTGTCTCCCCTAATTCACCTCATGTTACTTATTTATATAGCATTGGGGTTTGTGCACACAATCACTTAAATATGAATGTGGGATTGATATTTGTGAATATTTTTTATTATTTTTATTCAGAAAACCCACTTTACCTAGTTTTTTAGGCATCAAACTTGATTTTCAGTATTTCTAGTATAGTTAATACCCATGTTAGGAAGTTTTTTCCACCCTATGAGTTATAGGAATTGGGTTTTTCCCTTCAGTGGTCATGGACTTGACCTCTTTAGATACACATTTCTCTTTTAACATTTCTTCCTTTGTGGAAGCAATAGTCAAATGAGAGATTGAATCTCTCAATTGTTCCAAAATTATGATCTTCAGGTTGCAAGAGAAATAGAAATATGTTTTCAGACTAACACTCTCAAGGGTGTTAATTTTATTGTTAATATATTCCCCCTAATGTGTGGGGTTTGAAGCTATGTCGAAGGACAAAATGCATTGATTTGATTCTGATACTCTTTGATGACGAAGGTAGGATGGTAAAGGAGTAGGAACTTGAATGCAAGAGTTTGAAAAGTACCTACATGTCAAACAAGGAAATAACCCAAATATACAATATCTTCAAGAGACAGGTATACCCTTGGGAAACAGTAAACAATCATGGCCACGAAAAATGAACAATGGATCCATGTCAAAAGAAAATATTATAAAAATGTATACATGCACTTTGATGAGAGAAAAATATCCTGGTCTTCATGGTCTTCAAATAAATCAACAATAACTCGAGAAGTGCATCGATGAGTGATACAACTGCTTTTACAAAGGTCTTCAAAAAAATCAGCGATAGTACGAGTTTATATCATGCAAATAAATGAGTTTATGTTGAGAATAATTAAACACTATTTGATTACCAATCATTGATGTATATTGTTAACAGATGCGAGGAGGTCCACTAATAATGATGATGGACTCCAAGGTACTTGAGTCCAAACTGACAAGTGTGAATAGATGTTATGAAGTCGAACACTTGTATAATCCAAAAATCATGGGTCATTTATGTATACACACTATAATTTGTGAGGAAACTTACAACTAATGACTGCAACATCCAAGGTGCTCACTGTGGTTCCTAGATCCATTTCCTAGATGATGATTTATATTTGATAGGTACATATTTGTTGATAGGAACAGATCCGGTGTGGGTGAATTTCCTAAATTGTGAATCATAACATATTTGATTGACATCCTACAATGCTTTTTAAAATATGATTTTTAGATGTTGTTTTATGTGACAAAAATATGAAAATTTCAGTGGTTGAGTAATAAATTATAGAATTGTTCTAATCATTACCCATCAAATAGATTTTTCTAAAAGGTCTCTTACTCATTATGTTAGAGTCATTATCCAACCCACACATGTTTATTTTTCCTAATTGGCCTATTTTACCACTTATCCTAAGTTATTGGCTCGAAAATGTGACTGCATCGTCAGCTGGATCATCTTGCTTCAATCAGGGAGACTAACTGAGCTTCCTCCTTCAGTGAAGGAGCAAATATGGGTTGATATTCATGACCTAAGAACCCAAAATAAGTTAAATGATGGTTATTCCACCTACTTTTAGTTAAAATGCAGCTATAAAGGCCCTTCCATCACTATTTTATCTATTTTTGGCAATTTCCAGCTAACTGGAGTGGTCTAAGGCGCCTCTAACAAATTCTAGTTACTTAGTTCAGTTCAGTTCAGTTCACTTCGTCAAAGCTAACTGAAGTCAGATATGCGCCCCACCTACTGATTGACATGTAGTTGAGTTCTATTCAGTTAGTGATCAAAGATGAAAGTATAAAGACGATAAGCATGAACAAAAGAGTTGGAAGGAAACTGTAATCAAAACAAGTCAATGTCTCAAGTTTATAATATCTTATTGAAGTAGGTATACCAATGTAAACAAGGATGGACACAAACAATACATAGTGGATTCATGTCAAAAGTACCTAAAAATGTAAGCACTCACTACTATAAGTATGAGATATATAGGTATCCATGATACTTTAATATGGAAGTATAATCTTTCATAACTTGGGAAGTGCATCGATGAGTGATACAAATATTTTTCCAAAGGACTTTGATCCACACTAATGATAGCACGAGTTTATATCATATGAATAAAGGATCTAATATTGAGCATAATAAAGCACCATATGATTATTGTTCATTGATGTATAACGTTAACAAATGTGAGTAGGACCATCGATAATGGAATCGAAGATACTGAGTATAATATAGAAAATGTAAATAGATGTTATAACATCAAAAAGTTGTAGAATAAAAAAATTGAGGGTCATTGATGTATATCCACTCTCATTTGCAAGGGAACTTACTACTAATGGATGCAAGATCCAAGATACTTTAGGGTTCCTAGATCCACTTCTTAGATGTGTATTTGGTGTTGATAGGAAGAGATCCTTTATAGGTATGGAATCAATGCATTCCACATTAATGGGAATAAAAAAAAAGTCAATAGTTTTATATAAATTGGTAGAGATAAGGGATCCAATACTCTATACTAACACTATGAAGGATGACATGATTGGTCAAGAATACTTGAGCACTGACATAAATTGTTTTTAGTTCCCTTGAACACGTGACACAATTCATAGTGACACTTGGAAACATGAGACTTAAGTAACCAACCTTTATGAAATACGTCAGTGCTAGATGTGTTAACAACATATCCATAGTTCATGGAAAGGATAACCCATCAGTGGAGTTATGTTCAAATTATTGGTACAATTTCCTAAGGAAAATGTAAATAATTTACTCATAATTGATGCTAAAATATGTTCTATGGTCAAGGTTGACAAGTACTAATTGTTTCCACTCTTTCTAGGATGGAATATGAATTGATTCAAAGGTCCCTTTTTTTGGATTTTTGTATTTTTTAATTTTTAATACCTTTAATTTATAAGAATGAAAAAGAATCATGAATGCTATAATACAGTGGAGCATATGAATGTCTCAAGGGAGTGTTCCTACATTCCAAGTGCATAGGTCATGCAAAGGAAAATATAAAATTACAAATATGGGATGATTTAATTATGTACACTTTTGTGGATGTTCCCTCCATGGGTTGAGGTCTTCTAAACAAAAAATATTTATAGGGATCATGTAGAAAAATGTGGCTACAAGGGAAAATAAACAACATAATCATTAAACAACAAATAAGTAGGAACAAATGCTCAAACAAATAATTTAACGCATGTTTATGTAAACTAAAAAAATTAGGGATCATGTTAGGAAATTGTCATAAATGTATAAGAGAGAAATATGTGGTCTCCAACTACAAGTCAGGATGGTACTAATAGATATTCTAGGACAAAGACAAAAAATCACCATGGGAACCAAAATAAAAATAGTGTGTAGTAGAGTGTCCCATGTTCAGTACAATATTTTGTTAGAACGATGGAAAATGTAGATATGATGGGTCGACGCACCAATTTCCAACAGGTTTGACCCTAGGGAAAATTTGGGTTACCAAAGTTTCAAATGAATAATAATAGAGGGATAACCTAAACCTATATGAAATTTTCCAAATACACCTGATAAGATCGAGGAAAGCGCAAAGAATAATCCAATAGTTGTGTATAACTAAACCACGTCACATCCTCCCGTTGAGCCCACAAAATATGTCCTTATGTGGATGTAACCAAATATTCATAACTTCAATGATAGATTAATATGATGATAAAATTCCATCCAATAAGTCATGTGAGCTTGGGGACATCACAACCCAAATGGGAAAAGTAACCATATCATATTACTCCTCTAAGGGAAGAGTTTGATCTAAATCTACCTAATCCATTTGAATATATTGGTATGAAACACATATAACAAATAAGGGAAATTTATTCTCCATGGTACCAAATTCTACATAATTGGGAATTACTTTGTCATCATTTTCCACAATTAAGAATTTTGTCGAGAACACTTGCAATAAAGGTGAGTAATCTAGTAGAATGGGTTTGGGAAAAACTAATAATGGGAAGTAAGCCTCCAATGTTATGGTAAATATTCGAGAATATTGTGGGATGAGTATTAGTTGTAGGATCATAAAATTTGATATGAGGAAATAATTTTTTAACAATCCTACCCTAATTTCTTGAACCATCTTTAGTTCATCTTTGATGAAAGGAACATCCTATTTGATAATAGTTTAGGATTTTAATAATCTAATGGTTTGTAACAATATTTACCTGGTGATGTAATCGAGTCACTAGGAACACTCAAGATATTATAGTCATCATAACATGTATCAAATTAAGTCTCAATAGAAAATTGTAATATATGGGCATGTCTACTACCTCAACACCAACTTTAATTTTTTTAGGTAGCCAACTTTAACGCTTTTAATGGGTCTCATTGTTGTCACTAGTATTCGATAGATTTTTATGACTTTGCTTATTATTTCATGTTTTAGAAAAGTTAGTGTAAATCCACTTTTGCACACAAGAAAGGACCTAAAGACTCCAATCTCCCAAATTATTCTCTTCACCTTACGCTTCGTGTGATCTTGGTGAATTAGAAAAGGGGGATAAGTGTGAAATACCACCATTAGGAACTTTTATTTCATTAGTATTTTGTTTGCAAGCACAATTAGTATCTTTTAGAGTTGAAGTTAAATATACATTTTCATTTTACTTTAATATATTTAGTTATTTATAGCAATCAATTTTCTTATATCACATGTGTTTGCATCACTAACACACACTAAGGGACCTAAAATCTTTTCCAATCCACTTATTCTCTTCACCTCCCATTACTTATGATCTTGGTGAATAAAAAAGGAAGAGAATTGTGAAATACCTCCCTCACAATCCTTAATCAATATTGTACCCTTAAAATAAACACTTATAACATATCCAACCAACTACAATCCTCCATAGGAGGTCACAAAACAATATTTTAGTTAGGTAGGATTGATTGGGATAAGCATCCATAAAATATCCACCAATCTAGTTTCATTAAGTTTTTGAAACATAGCATTGTTAACTTATAGGGTGCTATCAAATCCTACTATTAGTATTTGTTAAAAGAAAACCCAAATAAGAAGGAACGGTTCCCAATAACATGAAATCCAAGGTATAAATTCCCTTCTCCCTCCTAAAATTCACTCATCTTTTTGTAGGGGGTGACACTATACCTCTTAGGCCTAACGACTTATCCACACTTGACATGGGTATCTTACTCGCTAAACTCAAGATATTGTTAAGGAGAAATTATGAGTGCAATTGACATATATTTCCATTGGGAAGTGGTTCCATATCTCATAACACAACACCATCATTGATAGAACAGACTCTTTGTAACCTTCACTAGTCAATCATTGTATGTATCACATTATCACCTACGGTTTTGATTTTAGAAGGCCATTACATTTGATAGGAAGGATGGTAGGTATTTAGGAAATTTACATTTATTTTCCTTTTAAATATAGGTTCACGTAGCTAGTAATTAAAAGAAGATAAATGTGGGACAATATATAGTAAACCAACATAACACATATCACTCACTTTTTACCATTTTTAATTTGTTCTATTGTGTTAATTCCTAGCATCACTCTCATTTTTCACACAAGACTTCCACCATTGAAGAAAAAAACATGCTAAGAAAGTCCCATAAACTGTAATGCCTTTCCCCTCTATCGAGGGGTGTGTTAGTTCCCAGAGGTGAACTAAGTTGAAATAGAACACTGCCAGGCATCACGAAGCTCAAAGTTTAATTATATTAGAGATGTATCATTAATGAGAATGGAATTTGACTCATTCTATTAATGTTGTAGCTATTGAACCGGTTCATGAACACAACTATAGGTGTAAAGATGGATGGCAGAGGTATTCGATGAAATATGGAAAAACAAATAGGAAAATGGAATGAAGAGGAATGGTGAAAACAAATCTTGAAAATTAGGGAGCACCGACAAGTGAATTTCCTAAAGAAATACAAATTTCGAGCGTATTGACCTGTATTAGATAGAATTCAATAATTATTTATATATGAGAGGGTTATCATGAGATATTTATGATTCTTAAGCACTAATACATTTCGTGAGTGCAATACAGACAATAAATCTCCATATGCAAGGAAACAAAAATATGTGTATTAAAATATTACGAAATAATCAAATGAACTTTGAACTTCTGAGATAACATCTTCCATTTAATTCTAAATAGATTATCAACGATCCTTAATTTAGATCAACTAATATTGCACACATTGTATTAATTTTTTCATGAATCCTCTCATATAGAAAATATAAATACAAAAGAAAAACATGAAGGAAACTCTATGCAACCTTTCATTTCATTGATTCGTGACAAGGTATTTACAAAGAAAAATTGTGCACCGAACTGAACATATTTAGAAAGAACACTTCTAGTTCTAAAATTTATAGCCTTTATCTCTTGGCTCATTTTACATTATATAGGCCTTAGGTGTGACTAAAATCCGTTCATTTTTATTTGACTCATAACATAAAAGTAATATTCTTTCACTATTTACCTTTTTAAATTGAAATATCATTTTTTTACACAAAATTGTGTTTTATTTATTTTTCTACCCTCACCTATTTTCTTTCCCTAAACTGATCATTGTTTCCCATGCATATTTTTTCGAGGTGGAAATGGTGAGAATCCTATAGGTATGCCAATATTTGTCATTCTTTGGAACAATTTTGAGTATGATAGGCTTCTAGGATTAAATGGACCTCTAAGTGGCATGAATGACTATGAAGAAGCATGTCTAGTGTATTTTTGCGTAACGGGAGATATTTGTTGAACATTTTGTTATTAAGATGATGAACCAGATGTTTTTTTTGCAGATTGTGGTCATTGAGAAGATTATCCAATGGCTTCTGTGTATACCATGGTTTAGGATCCTTATCTATCTTATGATAGCTTTTAACCAGCTTCGAATCCTTTCCCATTGGGATGTTATGATTTCTTATATTTTCTAGAGCCAGTTTAGATTCAAAATGTCTTTCCTATGTCAAAGGTCCCATTTCTTTGAAAATTGTTTTGATTTTATCCAAATATGAAAATTAGGATTCAATATTTCGACATCTTGGTATCCGACTATTACTCCTTCTATGACTTCTTCATGTTCTCCAATTTTCTTTTTCCTTAACCTATTTTGGTATTCATATTTTGAATAGATATCTATGTTCCCATCCCATAATAAAGGTAATACCAACTTGATCAGTCCATTGAACAGGGTTTTGAAGGATACAATGCCATATACTATATTGTTTTGCATCACCCTGTATAAATAGGCTTCAAAATCATTTTCTTAGCAATTTTAATTACCCAAGTTATGTTCGTTAATTGCATATATTCAAACTCTTTGTTTCTCTTGCTATTTAGATAATGAATTGTTTCTATAGCCTATTCGGGCTTGCATCCCAATGTAATTTCCACTCAATGCTTCATCTCTTTCATTGTTGATTTACATGTTTCGATTTGAGTAGTCATCAACTCTAGAAAGTCCCATTTCTCATTGAATAGCTGAGCTATTATGTCCCACAATTCCTAAATGTTTATTCTTAATGGATCTTCTCCTTGTTCATCCATATATAATGATGTCACATGACCATGGATAATTTTAGGACTATATATATCCCATGGGATATACAAGGGGGTTACCAAAATTTAGTGGCATATTTTCTTATAAGGAAAGGGTTTTTTCAGCTAAAATATGTTCGCCCAATATTTATTAGAAAAAAAGAAATCCAAAATGAATAGCCTCCCATAAATCAATGAGGAAAATGAAAAAAACTATTTTCTCCCTATCAAAATCTCCCTCCAATCCATCTTTCGCTCCTAATTTCTAGAGCAGTTCTAGTGAAGTTATTCATTTTCCCCCAATTTTTAGTAATGGAGGCTTCCAAGGATTATTTCACCCTCCTTTTTCCTTGCAATTTAGGAATATGGTTGCATTTTCCTGTATTTTAATTCAATTTCATGTGATACCTTTTTTGATCCCTCTATTTCTAGTTGTGAGTGTGTTGCAGCTGCAACTTTTTTCCCAAATTTTTCAAATTTTGGACCCTCCTTTTGATTTTATCTTACCTGGAATTGTTTGGATTCCTGAACTTGGTTTTTCCTCTGCTACAAATTTGGATTTTTGAGGTTGAATTGAGGTCAACTGTTTTCATTCAGTTCGGAAGTAGAATGATCTAAAAATGCCAATGCTTTTAACTGTTGAACTTAACATTTTTTTTTTATTTCTGAATGGTTTGGTCTTATCGCTGTTGGAGGTTTGTTGAAGATTGAGTCGAGGTTCTAGTCTTCTAAGTCGTTGCCGTTTCGGAGGGTATATGGAAAACATTCCGACAGATAGCTCTTATCTTCGCCGATGCTGTGGTTTTATTGTTTTAAATTTCTTTTTGACTTTATCGCTATCAGAACAATGTTAACTTTGATCGAAGGGCTAGTTTTTTTAATTGCCGACACGGCGGCTGCGTTAATATTTTAACTCGTCGTTCTATAGTAGTTAAAGCTTCCGATTGCTGATGGTTTCAAGATTACCAGGACTCGTAGTTGGTTTGACATCAGCCGTTGCAGCTTTCTAGTAAACTATCTTGCCAATGATTAGTGGTTCTGAGCTCCGACCATTAGCTTTAGAGTTGCCGACCGTCGATGTTTTTATGTTGACTATGAAACCTTTAGTCTATCTATCTCCCATTGCTGTGGCTACGTAATGAACTATTCTGGTGATGCATTATGGTTAGCCCTTCCGATCGCCAATGCCTATGTGTTGAGTGGTAGTAGTTCCGATCTCCGACGCCTGTATCACAGTTTTTAGTGTTTTATTTCGTCGATGTTTTATTTTTCCATGGAACCCTTAGTTTGTATGACTTCCATCATTGCGGAGGATTAGTGAACTAACCATCTGACATACAGTTGTTCCATTCACCGATGAAGAGTTTTTTCGCCTGATACTTAGTATTTTTCCAGCTGGTGAGGATTTTTCCCACCATTTTTGTGTGCTTTTACTCTATTTTTTGGGACGATGGAGTTTCTCCTTGGGTTTTGGTTGAGTCTAGTTTTTCTCCAATATGAAGAGCAAAGTTTAGGGTTTGTATTGGTGGTTACATTATTATGATTCATACTTTCATCAGAGGATTTCAAATCAATTTAGATGCAGCCTGGATTGAGATAATCTGTTTTATCGGGCTTGTGATTTTAGTTTGGACAGTGGTTTTAGCAGTTTTCAAGACACAAACTCGCAGGATTTCTTTGTGTCGTCATTTTTTCTTTTCATGCATTAACATGGTGTATGGTTTATCTTACAGAATGCATACGGAGAAGGTAAATAGACTGATAGAGTTTTTGGTTATTCATGACAGGATGATTGCTGCTGTAAAGAAGAAATATCTAAAAGACAAAGCAGAAGGGAGTTGGCTAAGGAAAGGAAAAGTAAGAAGTAGAGATGTTGCTCAAAAAAGAAGAAAGTGAAGGTCTAAGATCAACAGGATCTCAAGAAGACCAACAGATTACTGAGCACTCACTAAATCATGAGCACTCACTAAAAGACAAAATTGTGAGATTAAATGGTTGAGGGGGAGCCCAAAGGTGACCCAAGCGGTAGCCCAAAAGTTTTGTTTTTTTGTATAAATATAGGAGAGTTAGATAGAATATGGGACTTTTTCCCAGATAGATTTGTGATATTATGTTGTAAGAAGAACTATTTCCTTTTGCAATAAGAATTACAAGTTTCCTGTTGGAGAAAGCTTGGTGGAATATTTCAAATGCTGTGCTATGGATTTGTTGAATGCGAACTATTTCATTTTCAGGTTGTGTCCATTAATAGTGAGATTGATCTAACTCTTTGAAACTATGCTCTTGTTATGAATGCGCTCTAGTTTATTCCATGAAATTTCCACTATGAGTAATGAAGGCTTTTCATAAACAATGAGCTATCTTGTAGTTCACATATCTATTAATGTTCACGTGTTTTGAATTAAGAAAAAACTATCTGTGATTTTTCTTAATGCATGTGCATAAATACATTACTCATTGATAAATGATAATCTTGCTCCCTAGGGATAGGTTATATATATAGTTTTAGTTTCTTGCTGTGTGTGATTTAGATGCGAGTGAGTTAAGATGAAAGGTAGGAACCTGTGCATCACATTGTGACTGCTCCTCGTATTCTCTATCAATCTGCATTCTTAGATAGGCACTTGCATATCATACTTAAATTCAAAACACTAAAATATACATGGTGGACCGGGCCATAACTGGTAAAACCTTTTATTTTGTTGCTTGACCTACGGTAGCCGGACTGTAAACCAAACGGATTCCCCATACCAAATAGTAACAGGCTAGTTGGGAACGTTTACTGGGGAGAATCCCTAACTGTTGTTACCTATGAATTTCCAGGAATCAACAGAGTGACTCAATACTACTTATGAAATGTATAAATAAATCCCTCCTCTCCTTCTTTCATGGATTTATTCATTTGAGGGTCTAGGAGTTGAGAGAGTTGAGCTTTGGTATATTCTCTTCTATTGCACTACCTTAGTAATATGCATAATCAAAAGATGATTCTTCTTAAGAAAAGATTCACCAAGATGTTACAAGGTTTTATAACTTGATGAAAGATTCACTAAGTTTTTACAATATTCTATAATTCATTGAGATATTTGCCACAATTTTACAAAATCTTAAAATTTAGTGAAAGATTCACCAAGATTTTGCAAGATTCTATAATAGATTGAAAGATTAGCCAAAAAATTATATATACATATTATATTATTGATAAAATAGCCTTGAATTTTTTCTATATATTAAGAAGTTTCGCACATTTATTATACATATATATTTTGGGAGTGTTCTTAAAATTATCCCTACACTTGGCTTTTCAAATCATTTACTTCACTTTTAACATTATAGATGTCATCATAGCCCTTGATGACATCATTTTCCAGTTGTACAATCATATAATGTTTTTGAGTGAATATGTCATATTGCAGACCTTTGATAGTATTCTATACATATTCCTCAATTCTTATTGGCTCAGTTGGAGTTTCATCCTCTTCCATGGAATCTAGGTCCATTACTTGCTTGGCAGGTTACTGATTTGAAAGTTCTTGGTCCATTTTTTCTACCCCTGTTTGATGTTGGGCTTGTCATGTCACCTATGATGCAATTGTTGATAATTGGGTATTCTATGAACTAACAACACTCTGCATTTTTAGAGTTCCTAATTATACTGACAACTCACTAATTTGTTCCCCTTCTCTTATGCCAAGCCTTTGTATTTCATGATGGTGTCTAACAAATCCTCCCTTTCCCTTTCAACCTATTGTATATTGTCTATTTGATATGTGTGCACATTATGTATCTTGATATTATTATTAATATTTTATATCGCATTATCCTTGGTTGAAATGAAATATTTAAATTGTAACCCATCATCTCGAATGGAACTCAAGGAAAATATTTTATCTTATAACTCCTTTATTATAACTTGCTTATCTCTAGTTGTCCATTTTTATGCTCTCACTAGGTTCCCTACCTTGTTCAGTGTTTCTTTCAACATTCTTTATATTTTGGTATATTTTACTACCTCAATGCATATCATTTCACTAGATTTCTTGAAGAAGTACACTTTATCTAATATGCCAAACAGACTCAAGTTGATGATGTTCTCTTCATCTCTATAATCACTCAAACCAGTTGGTATTGGCACCATGGGGTCAATTATTTCATACTTAAACTATCATCAATACTATCTACCACTGTTATCATCCAATTTTGAGAAGGCATTAATTGTTTCATGTCTTTATTTATTGATTGCACATTGTCCTTTTTTATATCAGTGTAAATGGACTGTAAATATGTTTGGATTACGACAAGTCCTATTTGAGTGAGGTCTTTTTATTTCTGTGGCAATGTAAACTCCAAACAAGGATAGGGAACAAATATAGTTCTTGGATTCCCTAGTACTACTTCTTGTTTTTGTTAAATTTTCATATGATTAACTAAGACATAAGTATATCATTTCATTTTTCATAATAAAAGCATATAAAGCAGGATCACTGAAAGAAACAGTATCACAAGAACAACACAGATTTATACTGGGAAAACCCTAAAGGGAAAAACCCAGCAAAAGCTTCCTCAATATAGATGCCCCAAAAGGGAAAAAGGTAAAACCAACAAGGAGATCAAAAACCTGATTCTCCTCCTTCTCCAGCAACTCCTCTCCTCCACAAGTGCGCTATTCCAAGTGAGTGTGTGTGTCTCAAATGAGGAGCACTACACCTCTATTTATATTCATCCGTTTACTTAAATTTTACTCAATTAACATGTCAGCTTAAGTTAACTCATGTAGGCTCGAATTACACATGTAGGCTCAAGTAACCACACTGGGGTGCTGATGACCCACCTTTACAATTAGAGGGGACTACCTCATGACTCTTATTAGTTCTTCCGATTAGGAGCATCGGGGTACAATGTAATACAAGTGGTTCTCCCGGTTGGACCATCGGGGACCACAAAAGATACATAAAGAATATTCTTCGAAGTTACAATATTTCAACACTCCCCCTTAATGAGAAGGGTATTCTACATCAACAACAACAATAGTAGAGATAGCGGACATCATCAACATCAGCAGGGTAACACATCTATAAATCATTGGAAGCTTTTCAACATCATGTAGTCTTCATCTTCAATCTTCAGTCTTCATCATCAACAACATCTTTAGCATTTTGATCTTTCAATTAGCAACGACATCTTCAGCACTTGGACCTTTCGATCAGCAACATCTTCAACAATTTGACTGTTCGATCAGCAACGTCATCTTCAGCATTTTGAACTTTCGATCAGCAACATCTTCAGCACTTTGACTTTTCGATCAACAACAACATCTTCAGCACCTTGACCTTTCGATCAGCAGCAACATCATCATCATCATATTCTGATCTGTCGATCATAATTATCATCACATTCTGATCTTTCGATCAAAAACATCATCATCATACTCTGATCTTTCGATCAGAAACATCATCAACATAGAAACAACATCATCATACTCTGATCTTTCGATCAGAAACATCATAATCATAGTGCGTCATCGTCATACTCTAATCTTTTAGATCAGTATGTCATCATCATCATATTCTGATCTTTCAATCAGTACGGCATCATCATCATCAGCAACAACCTGCAATCCACAACTCAAAGACTAAAAGTCTTTGGATCACTTTTGGACTTAAAGTCCAGGGATGATACAATCCCACCACATTCTCGACAACCAAAGTTACCGAATTGATTACGGGAGAATCAGCCCCTATCCCTTTAGGACTAAGTCCAAGGACGATGCAATCCTACCACATTCTCGAGGACCGAAGCCACCGGATCTATTATGGACAGATGTCCCAGGATGATACAATCCCTCTGCAACACCGCTACTCCCCCTTTCGAGGAAGGTCTTTCCGAACAACACCAAGCTTGTCTTGAAAGTGTTCAAACTCTACTCGAGGCAGAGGCTTCGTCGGTACATCATCATCTATGTCTTCAATATATGAATACAAATCTATCACCATTTGTATCTCTAGTATGTGAATACTAAAATCATCATCATCTATATCTTTAGTATAGAAATACGGAATCACCATCATCTATATCTACAGTATGTAAATACTGAAATATCATCTATATTTTCAGTATGGGAATACTGAAAACCATCATCGTCTATATCTTCAATATGGGAATACTGAAACATCATCATCTATACATTCAGTATAAAAAATACTAAATCACCATCATCTGCATCTATAGTATCATTATCTTCATCTTATCTTGTATGTAGAAATACCGGATTTCTACGTGTTACGTGGAACACAGGGTTCTTTGTCATCACAACTGCGGTTATCACATAGAATCATTGTTATGTCCATCTTCAGGTCAAAGAGACCTGATATCAGCTTCTGAAGCCATATGGCTTCACAACTTAGTCGAGCAATCTGCTATGTATTCTGCTTCAACCGTGCTGAGAGAAACACTGGACTGTTTCCTGCTAAACCATGAACTCATAGCAGACTTCAAACAAAAGTATATACCTGATGTGCTTTTCCTGTCTGAGATACTTCCAGGCCAATCTGCATCTGTGTAGCCATACAATATATACTCATGGCTACCATCATAGTATAGACCAAAGTCTATAGTCCCTTTCAGATATCTCATCACATGTTTTGCAGCTACTAGGCGAACCAGACTTGGTTGAACAAGTTATTGACTTAAGGTGTTCACAGCAAGACAAATGTTTGGTCTGGTATTTGTTAAGTACATCAATGACCCAATAATCTATCTGTAGTGAGTCACAACCACTAACTCTAATGAGTCATCAGCTAACAGCTTCAGGTTGGAGTCCATGGGTGTGGCCATGACTTTGCATCTCTTCAATATCTCTACCACATACTTTCCCTGGTTGAGAAAGATTCCTTCTGAACTTTGCCATACTTCCAGACCTAGGAAATAATGCATTAACCCAAGGTTTTTCATATCAAATTATTCTGTTAGTTTCTTCTTGCTTTCCATGATCTGTTTCTCATTCCCTGTCAAGAATAAGTCATCCACATATAGTAATAGAATGATAGGTACAAATTTTACAACCTTGTAGGAAAGGTTATGATCGACTTTATTCTTGGCAAAGCCCATGCTCATTAGGAAACTATCTATTCTTTCATATCAAGCTCTGGGAGCTTGCTTCAGGCCATAGAGGGCCTTCTTCAACTTGCATACTTGATTCCTTCTGTCTTCAACTTCAAATCCTCATGACTATTCGATGTAAAACTCTTCCTCAATCATACCATTAAGGAAGGCTTGTCTTTACTTCATCATGGAAGAAACATCCATGATAGTTTTGAAGGAATTGTACCTTGCTTCCTGGAGTAAGTGTCTCTTCATAATTAATTCCCTCTTTCTGATAGAAACCTCTAGCCACAACTCTTACCTTACTTCTATCAGCAACATATCTTATCTTGCAAATCCATTTGGAAGATACCACATTCTTGCTTTCCGGTTTGAGTACTATATCCCAAACATCATTCTAGTATCACAACATCTTCTATGAGTTTGTCTTCTCAGGTCATCAACATATCCTAGTCTTCTGCAATCAACCTTGAAGGTTGGAACCCACTTTACTCTTGGTAAAGTCTCCATCCATCACAAAGCTATCCATCATGTCGTACCATGTCTAACTTAGATATAATTTTCTGTAGTCACTCCCCCTGAAGTGGAGTATCATCTTCCCTCTTCATTCTGTACAGATGGTTATATGCTTGATATATACTGGTCAATAGATTATGTCATGTCATAATCTATTCTTTCTAGGGAGAATCATGAACCTTGATTTGTACACTTGTTCCATCATATCGTATACATCATTTCCCATGATCAATTTTTATTCTTTGATCATAGCTTCTTTCATAGCATTCTTTTCTTCATCTTGAGTTATCTCTTGTACCCATGGTGGTCTTCATCCTTCAAGGTGGATCTACCACTCTCTGAAGCTCTTTCTTCCGTCATGGTGTCTCTGACCCTGGGAGCCTTAGATTCATGTTTATTAAAGTGGAACAAGTCTCATCCTTCTTTTCTTGTAGGAGGTTGTTCATGACCTTTCATAAACTTTCTAGATGCCTTCCATTTCCACCATGACATTATTGAGATTGTGCACTAATCCAATAGGTCAGCAAAAAGGTTTGATAAGTAACAATGGAGAGTTGTATAGCACCATGAGCTACTTACCCATCACATGCATATTAGTAGTATATAGTCATTAATGCAAACAATCTATCATGCATAACACATCACTGAATATAATCAAATGTATAACAAAACAATATTATGAAATGACAATTGAATACTTATCTTTATTTGTTTCATGGGTATATTCCTTCTTGAGTCTTCATCTTCATCGTCTTCTTCAGCATCGTTTCTTATCCAAATGCTGAGGTGGATAAGAAGTTCTTCAAGAGTTGAGATCTTCATATTTCTCATTGATTGAGGAATCTTCTTTGGAAGATGAGAGCTTGATCTTCAGAGACGAGCTTCTTCTTCTTCCCAAAGTCTGCTGAAAGTAATCACTTCCTTCTAGAACACATTTCTTAAATGAATGAATTCTATGATCCTGGGAGGCCATTCAAAGTGGCCATCACCACTTCTGCATTCTTCACTTCTTCTATCCCCGCTTGAAGTTGTTCTTTGATTTGAGATATCCTTATGACTGCATGGTCTCTGCATTCTGGATCTTCACATTCTTCAGCTAGTTTCTTAAGGTCATATTCTGATCTATGTTCTTCCCTTCAAATAGCTTGGTCAAGAAATCAACCCTCATCAATGTCTTTAGGGAAGACACTTGTAGTACAAGTTGATTCGTAACTGAATCATCAATGATCTTCTGGAATTTGACCAAGTTCTTCTTGAGAAAGGCTTCTAGCCTCATCTCCCACTGAAACTGGAACCTCTATGCTCATGTAGGTGTCCAATCCATTTTCTTCAGAGAGATCATATACTTCTAGGCTTGGAAGTTGTCAAATTCACCAAGCTTATCATCAAGCTGATGTCATAGATCACTTTGAAAAGAGAACCTCAAATGAACATAGCAAAGGATTAGATCTTACCGATTTGAGGTGTCCGTCCTGGTTTCGGAGCTGACTGATCTAGGGTTTGTCTCAAAAACCCTAATTTCAAAAAATTGGAATATTTCAGATCTAATTGGATATACAGATAGATCTCTTCAAATGGATCTGTCCAATGTACTCCATTTCTGAAAACAGTGGAGGGAAGCTCCCGGAACAGGAAGCCCTAATTTTCCAATTTCTTCTGCAAAAATGCCTGTTACTGTTTCTGTGATATCTCCGAAATTTATACTCCTCTATGTCTGAAATTTTGTACTGAGTTAACCTCACATGTCCCTGATCCACCACCGTAGATTTCATCAGAATTGGTTTCACCATTTTGGATTTATGATCCTTTTCCCAAGGTGACCTGTTACAAGACTGCTCAGAACAGCGAAGTTGTACGGCATGCCACGTGTCACTGGTTCATCTTCTGAGTCTGAAATTCAGACCACCGAAATTACAGTCCATTACCTTTCTGGAAAATTTTCAGGAATTCCATTTGGACCTCTGTATCCCAATATATTGCAATTCTCCCCAGGTGTCTTGTTTAGGGATGAATTCTGGAAGAGGCTGGAACCCTAACTTGGAGAGAACATATCTCTTGGAATACAGCGAATCTGAATGAATTTTGGACACAGTATTCATCAGTATTTTATCTTCGGCCCCTGCAATTTTCAACTCCTGATCCTTCGCCAATCTCGGAATATAGCGAATGTGCCAAAACGTAGCAGTTTTAGTATTTAGGGTTTTTCTAGCTTGGGGTCAAACTAGGGTTTGACTTTCCCGGAGATTCACCCAACCAAAATTCTTGATCCAGGTCTCTAAACTTTGGTTTTGATGAGGAGAAAAATCCTATGCTGGTCTCACTCAAAAATTCCTCTTCTGTAGAAAGCCCTAATTTCCACATCGAAAATTGAAAATGCTCAGAATCGAATTCCGCTTCGACAGAACGATGCACCCTTCAAAGGAGAGTCAGCCTAGCCTTCTTTTGCTGATTGATTGTGGAGAGAGAACTAAAAAATAAGAAGCCGTATCTTCTGTAACTTGTGAAATCTTCCCTATTCAGGTTAGCTCTGATACCATGTTAAATTTTCATATGCTTAACTAAGACATAAGTATATCATTTCATTTTTCATAATAAAAGCATATAAAGTAGGATCACTAAAAGAAACAGTATCACAAGAACAACACAGATTTATCCTGGGAAAACCCTAAAGGGAAAAACCCAGCAAAAGCTTCCTCAATATAGATGCCCCAAAAGGGAAAAAGGTAAAACCAACAAGGAGATCAAAAACCTGATTCTCCTCCTTCTCCAGCAACTCCTCTCCTCCACAAGTGCGCTATTCCAAGTAAGTGTGTGTGTCTCAAATGAGGAGCACTACACCTCTATTTATATTCATCCGTTTACTTAAATTTTACTCAATTAACATGTCGGCTTAAGTTAACTCATGTAGGCTCGAGTTACACATGTAGGCTCAAGTAACCACACTGGGTTGCTGATGACCCACCTTTACAATTAGAGGGGACTACCTCATGACTCTTATTAGTTCTTCCGATTAGGAGCATCGGGGTAAAATGTAATACAAGTGGTTCTCCTGGTTGGACCATCAGGGACCACAAAAGATACATAAATAATATTCTTCGAAGTTACAATATTTCAACAGTTTTCCCAATTCAATGATTTCCTCAGGAACTTCTACTTCAATATCCCTCTCCACAAAAGATTGGGAAGTCTCTGTTTACTCTGGTATTTCTCTATTAATATAAGGAGTCTATTCTTCCTTATCTTTTTCCATTTCTTCATATCCTCTTTTACACCCTATTCTCTTCTTAGGTTCACTGGGATCTGCTAGGGTTTTCATGATCTTTTCAACTTCCTCCTGACTTTTTTTGTTGGCAATAATTTCCAATTCTAGTCTGAGAGTGCAATCATAGGATAAATTATTGCTATCCAATGTTTAGTTTGAAATTACATTGTGTGGATCATATGCTGTTGGTTTGGCATTTTCCAAATTCAAATGTTCTAGAAAACCCTCCATGTATTGAAGATAACTCAAATATTTGACTTGGAATGGGCCAATATCTTTGGGAACTTGGAAATATCTATGTTGTTTGCAACCTCTGAAATGTAACTCACCTGAAAAGAACCTATGCATGACATATTTAGTTACAAATAATATAACAATCATAAAAGTAGGCAATTTGTATGGTTTCCCTTCAAACCCATACACTCTAATAACTATATGGTGTTTAAACAAAAACTAGTCCCCCATTCATGTTTCTGGGGTGAATTGTAACTGCTATGTGCCTTCCTTAGGCACTCTTGGTAGGTGAGCTGCATGGATAATGGTATATGCCACCCTCTTTACTATTTTTGTAAAATCTATGGAAATAGAGTCATTTTATCATATTATAAACAAGTTATTCCACTCATAGACTAGAAGCTCTCTTCCTATTTCATCAGTCATTTTTAATCCTATATTTTCAAAATTATTAAGTTCTAGTACAAGAACAAGAATAATAGGGAACATGGGTATCTGAATATTTATAATGAAGGGAAATCTACCCATGGCTGGTTAATGGCTTGGGTTATAATGCCACAAATATCCCATATAGGGATTTCCTTTGCTATAGGGTGCTGGTATGCTAAGAAACCTAGTGGAGTTCCATCGACTTCTTCATTGTTCTTCTTAGCTAGGATGGTGCATAGGAGTGATATGGATTTTATGGATTTAGGTTTGAAGAACACAATTTTAAAATGGGTATCTGAGTGTTATTTTCTTATCCCAATTTATATTTGTTGGTTTAGGAATACGGTTTTATCATTAGTGATCATGGTTTTGTAATTAAGTGCCATTATTATTTCTTCTACTTGTTGTAGGCCTTCTTCCTTGGGGACACACAACATCTTCCTAATACTAACATCATTTATTTGTTAAACAATCCTAAAATTGGTAGAGGACATGATCACATTTAGTATTGGGTATTAGAAGGATGAACAAAAACTAGTGAATTCTAGAAAATAAACAACTTAAAGGCACATAGCTCGAGCTAACCCTAAATTCTGCAGTTTGTCACAGTCTTGTTTTTGTAAATATAGGATTTGCGATTCATTGAGGGTTAAAATTAGATAAGAATGGGTTACCTATATGTCTTTAATGTATTCTTGGTGGTTGTATATGAATTCATTACTAGAGGATTTGGGTTTAGGACCGACTCAATGGTGTATTAAGACATCTTGATGATGGGATTTACTGGTTTAGGAAGAAATTTTTTTAGACTGCAGGATAGGGTAAAATTTAGGTTTACACAATAAATGGAAAAAATAGTTGAGTAAATGGATAAATTACCCAATTTATAGGCATGGAGGCTAATTGGGTGCTTGATTTTGGGACTGTACCAGATGGGGAATACACATGCATACTATCTTTATCAATTAGAGTTGTGGATGGCTTGGATAACAATGACTCAAACAAACAAGTAAAAAATATTTTTAATGTATTTGTAATTCAGAATTTGATAATTGATGGGATATTAATGGATAAGGGGAGATGATGTGGATTTTGACACAAGGACCATTGATAGAATGACGTGAATGAACAAGATAATGTGGAAAATGAAACTCAGACCACATAAAAAAATTTGTGAGAGGAAAGTCCCCCAGTTTCCCAAGGTTGTAACACTCAATTACTGAGCAATTTAACAAAAGGTCCTCAAGTAGGAATGGCCAGCAATAATTGACCATGTTTCCTAAGTGGTTTATCACATAACACTTGCTTAGGACCCTCTAAAGTACTTGCATGTTTTCTATGCGCAATGCACCCCAATTGTTAGACCTTATCTGACCATCCAAAAACTAATCATCACTTTTATTTATTAAATATCCTGTCATTTCACCTTGTTTCCTTTAATATTGTCGATTGATTTGATCCTTTGACTTTGTAGGTCTACTAAATATGATTTCGTTGTATCTGGTATGTGTCTTTTCCTAGCATTATTCTTCTTAATTGTCTGATCTAATTAAGATCGATGGTGTATCCCCTTATTCAACTTAACTTGTGTATTCTTTATTCAGTTACCTATTATGGCCTATCCACTGAAGTATTTTGTGGTTCATCACCTCTTAGTTGATCCCTGGGCCATATAGCAAGGATTTTGAGGGCTTGGGAGCCTCAAAAAATCCTTATACTAAAAGAGTGTTTTCCCACTCTCTTCCCATGGTTCCCAATGGATATACTCTAGCCATAACAACTCCCAAGAAACATTAATTGGATCCTCTGGCTGAGGCTACTCATTTGTTTCTTCATTTTCTCCCCTTGGAGTGAATTTATACCATTTTGCTTAATTATTTCAAGGAAGAGTCATCCCTTTAATTCCACCCTAAGGAGGATATTACCGCCCTTCTTCTCCATCTTCAAGAGGAGGACACACATCATCCTATTCTTCACATATTAGACAGATATCACCACCACATACACCCCATTTTACTCCTTGAGTAAACAATGCACAACATACGATGAAGGAAACTAATATAAACCTACCTCTCATGGTTGGCTTGAATATTCTTGACCTATATAAGTTAATCAATGAACCCATATATCATGACCCATCATGGCCTAATATGCTTGATAAGATCCCTTCAAAAATACCTAAGTTTGAGGGAAACATGAAGATGATCCCACAAACCATTTCATGTCATTCTGCTTATGATGTTCCTTTTATAGCATAGTTAGCAATTCAAATAGTATCTTCCTCATTCATCGAACCATTACAATAAAAATTACAAAATGGTATGTGATTTTATCTAGGGAAACCCATGCCACCTTTGGGACTATTGCCACTACATTTTTCACTTACTTCCATCTTCCCATATGCCATGTTCCTCGATATACTCACAATATTTTGCTACAATACTTGTACCCACATTGCAGACGACATCCACATGCGGCATAGATGGCATACATTGTGAAGGATTGACATCCAATCTTAGTTCATATTGTATTGGTTTATTAAATCTCTCCAACCCGTAATAAAAAATGATGTGGAAGCATATTTTCCACAAACTAGGGAAGAGGCCATCTTTATGGCCCAACACTTTGATCTTAATTAGACACAATTAGGGTACATGTACACTATCCTACCCGATTTCCCTCATCAGAAATATATGGATCCCCTCCATGCAGGTTCATCACACTCAACGAACATGATTATTAGGTCCATTTCCTACCAGGGAAAAGTCCCCCCTCAACCAAATTGTATGCCATCCACTATGTGTTAGTGGAGTATTCTACAGTTGAAGCTATATCCTACTCTCCTATTTCTATGGGGTGATTGAATCCCAATCGACAGAAAATAGACCAATTGTCATAATAATCATAAGATCTTAAACCTTCTTTCATTGAGTTTGAGAAGGGAAGGAAGGGGCGAGAAAACCTAATGTAGCCTTGAAGTTTGATGAATTTTATTAATGGCTGATATTGCAACACTTTGAATCTCCTTCACACCTACAAATATCACCACAAAAATCCTTCCTACTATCCTACCAAACTATCTTTAAGAAATATAGGTTAGATCTGATTTCCAACCAATTCTACGTCAACATAAAACTTGAAGGAAAAAAATTGAACAAGAATTGGGAAGAAAATATATTTGATTCGTAATAGATGGACATGGATAAATAATTACAACCCTTAAAGGTTCCTTCCTTATCCATATAATAGACCTACTCCTCTACCATCCATGTCTTTGATGCCAAAAAAAATTGTAGTATAAAAGTGATTTCTATCCCTCAATTCCTCCAGCATGCCTTTGCTCTCAATTTTTGTCTCCCGTAATGCACCTCATATTCCTTTTTTATATAGCATTGGGGTTTGTGCACCCAATCACTTAACCATGAATGGAGGACTAATATTTTTTAATATTTTTTATTATTT
Source organism: Pseudotsuga menziesii (assembly GCA_001517045.1). Classification (NCBI taxonomy): domain Eukaryota; kingdom Viridiplantae; phylum Streptophyta; class Pinopsida; order Pinales; family Pinaceae; genus Pseudotsuga; species Pseudotsuga menziesii. The sequence goes on along the minus strand of LPNX011141038.1, from coordinate 250,421 downwards.
TCTTCAAAAAACCCAATTTACATAGTTTTTAGGCATCCACCCAATCACTTAACCATGAATGGAGGATTAATATTTTTGAATATTCTTTATTATTTTCTTCAAAAAACCCACTTTACATAGTTTTTAGGCATCGAAGTTGACTTTTAGTATTTCTAGGACAATTAATACCCATGTTAGGAATTTTTTCCACTGTATGAGTTATAGGAACTGGATTTTGACCCTTAAGTTGTCATGGACTTGGCCTCTTTAGAGAAATATTTGGCCTTTCAGTGATCATGGAATTGGCATATTTAGATCCACCTTTCTCTTTTAACATTTCTTCTTTTGTGGAAGCAACATTCAAATGAGAGGTTGAAGCTCTCAATTGTTCCAAAATTATGATCTTCATGTTGCAGGTGAAATAGAAATATGTTATTAGACTAACACTCTAAAGGGTGTTAATTTTATTGCTAACATATTCCCCTAATGTGTGAGGTCTAAAGCTATGTTCAGGGCCAAAATACATTGATTTCATTCTGATACTCTTCAATGATGAAGGTAGGATGGTAAAGGAGTATGATCTTGAGCAAAAGAGTTTGAAAAACACCTCCATGTCAAACAAGGAAATGACCCAAATATACAGTATCTTCTGGAGACTGGTATACCAATGTTTAGCACTAAACAAGCATGTCCATGAAAAATACACAATGGATCCATGTCAAAAGAAAATATTACAAAAATTTATACATGCAATTTGATGAGTGAAAAATATCCTTATCTTCATGGTACTTTGACATGGTTGTCTAATTATGCGCAAATCGGTTAGTGCATCGATGGGTGATACAACTATTTTTCTAAAGTTCTTCAAACAAATCAACTATAGTACAATGTTATATCATGTGAATAAATAAGATGATGTCGAGAATAATTAAACACCATCTAATTAACGATCATTGATGTTAATCGTTAACAGATATGAGGAGGCCCACCGATAATGATGATGGAATTCAAGATACTTGATTACAAGATTGAAAGTGTGAATAGTTGTTCTTAAGTTGAAAAATTGTAGAATCAAACAATCAGGGGTCATTGATGTATACCCACTTTAATTTGTGAGGAAACTTGCCACTAATGACTGCAAGATCCAAGGTACTCACTTTGGTTCCTAGATCCATTTCCTAGATGATCATTTGGTGTTGATAGGAACAGATTTAGTATGGGTGCACTTCCGAAATAATCCTCTTGAGTGTGTGAATATTCAGTGATCTAGACTCAAGCACGAATGTCATCGCTGCAAATGAGAAATATGTGAGTGACAAGGATATAAAGGAATCAGATTGAGAAATCAAACATTTGCATATTTCCCACCTATATGCATGTAGTTGGTGCTCGTACTAGATCAAACAGTTAGAGGATAGAGTCTGTCGAACCTAAGGAGTGAAAGACCAAACTACAAGAGAAAATAAATACAAAGCTACAAGAAGATACTAGTGCCCATACATTAATAAAGACAACAATTGCATAAAGAAAAAGCGCTCTAGTTTATGAGACACCTACCTATTATGGAAAATAGAGAGTTCATAACTTTTCTTGATATCAACCAATTCCTCTATGATTCCATATCTAGAATGTAAAAGGCCACAAAAAAAGGTAATTTTCATTTCCATTGTGGCTATTGTCAAAGTAAATATTTATAATGATCATAAATTAAGAGTTTAGTCATGTGCTTTATATGTTTTTGTCATAATATAATTTTATGTAACAAATTAATGATCAAGGATGTAACTCATGCTTTATATTAAGATATGTCACTGATTAAAAGTTATGAATTGAGCATTGTGTAACTTACATAATGTTTGTTTCAAGTTCACCCATGGATTATGGAATTATAACTTCGAATCAATTCACCCAAGTTACAAGTACCTTGTCTATATCTTTTATGCATTTATTATTTTCTATTGTATTTGAGTTAAACTTTGACAAAGATGCATAAAACTATAGGTGATGTTGAGGATTCCAAGATAGATTTGACATTTAGTATACATATCTAAACCCATGGATAGATTTGGATCATTGATATATTTTTGTTGGGATGGATGCATTTATTGATATACTTCTTCTTGTAATACCCTGGTTTTGACCCCATTTTCATTAAATGTATATGATGTATATATTGAATTTAATCGTGGTGTGGAGGTAAAGGAAAAATCCCCACCATCGATTTGGTTGTTTTCTTTCGGAGATTGAAATCGTTGCCGATGTTATATCGTGCTATCCGACACATATTAATTCTGGCATCATGTAATTATGCATTTTAATTAAAATTAACCCCAACCAGCTATGTCAATGCAACCATGATGAAAAGGGCATGATTTTCCTAAGGATAAGGAGGGGGAATTATTAAAATTTGGGCCAATGGGGAAAACCCAAGTGTTAGATGTTAAACCCATTTAGTTTTCACCCACCCTTTTTACTTACTCACTTTCCCTTGTCTCAATTAGTCAACTACCACATTAAATCCTCTGATGTTACTTGGGCAGTTATTGCTAGGCAGTGGTGTGTGGCAAGACTGTCAGTCCTTGCCCACACGCACACTCCACTAGTAGACTCATTCACCCTCACATGGGCATTCTTGCATTCTATCCCATCCTCACGTAGAGACAGTCGTTCTTCTCCTCATGCATAGGCTTGGCATTTTTACTCATGCAAAGGGTTGGGAGAGCAGCCTCACGAGCACGAATTTTGCTGTGTATGTGAATTTCATGGCTGGGGAATTTTATTGTGGGTATTTCTCTTTGTTGTGGGTCTAACTGTCTGAATTCACCTCCATGTATATTGTTTTCCTTCGTCACGCAGCTGAGAACTCGATTTCCATTAGTTTCCCCATGATTTTGGTTTGTTGTGGGTTCATTTTCATTTTGGGGTTGCTGTGGGTTCTTATTGGGTCGTTTTGGCCATGATAGGGCCAAGAACGACTCCGAAATTGAATTCCCCAGTCAGAGCTGTGAATTTCTTATTTTGTTGTGTGTATGCAGTGGTTGGTCTTTGGATTGTGTTGGAGTGGGAATGAAGGATTGGTATGCTTGATAAACCTAGTGTGTTTGGGAACCACATAAGCAGAGCTAAAGGGTTGGCTTTCTTCTCCACAACCCATGAATAGCACTGGAAGGGAAGTCAGGGCCTGAGGGACTGTGTAGCAAAGAAGGGACTGATTCCTTGTGTTGGTCATGTGTGGGTATCCTAGAAGTCAGGCTAGTTCTAGTGTAGGTGTCCTTAGCTATTCAATAATCCCACTAGCTTAACATTTAGGTTTTCCCAACTCCGTGATGGCCTGACAAACCCAACTATGTTGACTTGGATAATTTGTGTATCTTTGGATATGTGTTGGCCTGCTTAGTTCCTTATTCCTTGGGGAATCATTCCCATCTTGGGGGTGGCAGTGTTGCTGAGAGACTAAGGAGCACACTATCCTATGGTTGGGTGGAATGTTGCAGCGATGTAGCTGGTTGTGGGATGAATTCTTCTTAATATAAGTATTATTGAATATCTCATCTCTGCAAATTGCATTTTGTTGTTTAATGAAAATGGTCAACATGCTAAATGATTGAATGTATGGTTTTTCTTCCACTATATGGTAGCAATGTATGCATGTTTTACTTCAAAGAATTTTAGTTTTTTATGTGTGTATGTTCATGGGGCTAGTTTTCTGGATGAATAATGGTATGGTAGCGTCTTCTTCACTGGTCTAAGGGTCGGGGACATTACACTTCTCTACAAAAAAATGCACTCAATGCCTACAACTTGGATTTTTGGAAAGAATGTAACCGTTGATTCACAAGGATATAAATATGGATATAAAACATGGAGGACAAGGGGCTTAGTTATATTTTATCATAATGGGTTTCAATAATTTCAAAGAGGGAATAAATTTGTATATCTTTTGACAAGAAGGAGAAAATGGGTTCATATGTGAATTTTGAATGAAAGGACAGAAAGTGAAAAATTTCAAGTAGTTGATCTTTTCAAGGTACAACAAAACCTACACTTCCACTTCACCATCCACAAATGGAATTCTTCCTCCTTGGTATTCCAAAGTATGCACACTTATTATAAGTGTCTCTTCACTTCTTCCTTAGCTGAAAATTTCATGGTTTCTATAACCAAGGGTGCATTCTTCATCTTTGCTACAACATTTTCTAACAGTTCATCATCTACTTCATCCAACTTTCCAACTACAATGGGATTATATCCTATATGTGTAGCATTACACATGCTTCCTATCCTTTCAATAAAAGTATGACAATGTGCATTAGGGAAAATACTAATTACCATAAATTCATCTTCTAGTGGTGATTCTTTGGTCACTTCACCATATTTCAACTCAATATTCATGGTTAAAGTAGATGGGACATCAAATGAATTGATAAATTCCATTGAAACCTTTTTCACTAATACCTCCTCCACTACCTTATTTGTCTAGAAATTCAATATTTTTTTCATGCATAAAATTGCAAACTTATTCTCCATCCCTTCCTCCATTTTAGGAACGCATGTATTGAATATCTATAATTCTTGCAGGTTAACCACAATCTCTACTTTTTACACACATGTGTTGCTACACTTTCGCCAACATCATTACCGTCACCTTCTTTCGGCATGCATTGAATGGGATGCTCTTTAATTACCTCTACTTCAACAGAATGGTATTTTTATACTACTATTGTTGTTGAAAACAATGCACATTCATCACATTTACCTTTCTTTTTCTTCCCATATTGATTAGTAGTATTGGAATTCCATATATTTTCCTTTTATTATGTTCTCTTACAACCTGAGTGTTTTCATTTATCCCTACTTTGTTAGATGAAATAATGTTTCCTTCTGTACCCTCTTCTTTCTCTTCTACAGATTTGATTAATGTTCCATTTGTAACTCCCGGAGTTTTCTTCTCTCCCATTTCTCGTCAACTAATATTATGGAAAAATAATCATATCCATGTCAACCATCCCTATGGGTCCTTTTTATCATTATTATGCTTGTTTTGGATATAGGTGTCTTTTCCTTCACAATGAAAATTTAAAATAGTGACATCTTTGCGTTTGTGCTCTATTTTCGTAACTTCAAGTTCTACTTCTTATTCAATTCCTTTACCTTCCTCTGCAGCATTTTCTATTGTTAAAATATTCTCAACTAATTCTACTAAAACATTCTCCAATGTTGTAGGGTCTTTAACCATTTATGATATTCCTTTTTTAGAAACATCAACTTTGAATGTGTCTTTATTAATAATTATATTCTCCTTCATCCCTTGGCATGGGTGATAACTTGAATTTTGTTTCATATTCTACAACTTATCCATTGGTTTAAATATCTTTTATGCTTACAACAATTTTATTGTTCTCCTCCCCTTCAAAGTATTCTTAAAACAGTCCATGGTCTCACCATTTCCCACTTCTTCACTTCAAATAAAAATAACATTCCTTTTTTATTTCTATGTACCTACAAATTCACGACCATTATAAATATTAACTGAATTAAATTCTCTCATGGGCATGTCATCTATTGATTCCCCTCCTCATATGCACAAAAAATGATTTTAGTGTTACCATTGTCCTTGTTCTTTAGAAATCATTTAAAGTATCTTTGTTCTTTGTTTTCACTCAAATCCACCACTTGGAGATATTCTTTCACCTCCTCTATATAGAATGTTTCTTCAACCTGCTCTGAGGTATCTATTCTCACTAGAATTTTCTCTAATGTTGACATGGTCTCATCTTTCTTAACATGTTTGTTGTTCTCCTTTGAAGTCTTCAACGATTTTCCCTTGCTAAGGGTTTTCTCATGAGTGAAGTTATTTGGCCCTTTTTTCTACCAGCTCCTTGGACTACCTCCAAGGTTCCAATTTGGCCATTAACATTATTAACCCCTCTAATGTCTCTTCCTCATGGTATTATTCTACTCAGTTATACCAATCTTCCATTTATTTATCTACATCATCTTTACACTTGTAATGTGCATCCTTCTCCGTTGAATTCATCGCTCTACCCAACCCGATGCTCGGAGTTATCCTTAATTTCTACTATGTTTTCTTTAGCCAAACCTATTATAATATCTAAACCCCCTATTTATTTTCATATATGGAATAATCAAAATTAGTTCTAAAATTTCACATCTTCATCAGTGGATCCTAAAGAGTGAACATTTTACCTATTTTGGATGAATTTTGTGTTTCAAATCTGGAAATTGCAAAGGATAAGTTGTCAATCATAGCATATTTAATTGGCATTGTCATGCCCCATATTTCTACTAGGATTATTTATGAGTTAGATATACTACACTTTATTTCTTATTATCTTTTGGACTTTCTATCACATATATAGTAGTCGGGATACCATATTCTATTTTCATATTCCAGTACACTTTTTCACCCAGTTCCTTTACATATGAGATGAGCATCTATGATGGATCACTATTTGATGATGGACTATAGTACTTTCCCATGCCATGATTGAGTCTCAAGGCACTCATATTTGACGATTGATGTATCCATTCAGCCATTTATAAACAAGTCAATATTGCATAGAGTTGCAGCAGCAGTTTCTCAGTAGACTGCTATTTGTTAGGATTGGTTATTCACAGGTATATGATTCAACATGTTTCTATCTTGTGGTATGGTTATTATTTCTTTTATACTCATTCTTGTGACATGTCTTAGCATTTAGTGTCATAATATGGCAATCATATAAATATGTGGACTTGGTTGTATTGATATTATGTAGGTATGACCCTACTTATACACTACCCACTAGACCCACCATGAACTTTATTCATGTTTATTTTGTCACATTCAGTGGGATCCCCTCTCCTAGGGTGATTTGGTCCATTGATATGTTATATTATTACATTGATCCATGTGCATTATGTTGATCTCATCTCAATCATTGATTAGAACAATTTGATCTTTTAATCTTAGCCATCCATTCAAAAAGTGGTTAGGATTTTGGTATCTCTCCATCCTATTTAAAGGATAGAGCTTCTCATTGTAAATGGGTATTTAGCTCTTGTAATATTGATAATAGATAAAATATTTTGTGGAAATTATTAGGTCTCCTTTGAATCTGGTGTTCTTCGATGGTGATTGGAAAGTTTATTTCATCCTAGAATTTGAGTATTTGTGGTGAGATCTATATTTTTGTGGAACCTTTGTTTTTTCTGAAGGAGGGAGAATTCACTTAGGTGTTTTTGCAGGTCTTCCTCAAATCACTTGTTTGGCATCGCTTGTATCAGGTGATTATCATTAGTATCATTGTGATCTATGGTTTCATCTTGTTGCTTCTTTTGTAGCATTTTTCCATTTCTCTTGATGCAACAAATCTGATATTGTTGACGTTTGTTGTGCAAGAGGGAGGGCACATTGACTTCCTTGGGAAAATCTATTTGCATAGAATACTCATACACATATTCTCAAATTGATCAGGAAGGCATAGATCATCATCATCAATGAATATAAAAGGTTATCCAGTTAATATGCACATGTTAGTTCTTAATTCTTGGTTCCAATCCATTAACAGATTTTATATACTGTCAAAACCCTAATCTAAAATAATCAAAAAATTGTGTGGATCAAGCTGCTTGATCAATTGGAAAACCATTTCTAGGTATTGAAGATCGGGTCAAACCCAAAGTGGGTTCTCCTAGGTGTCATGCTTGGGTGACTCCACAAGGCCCAAACTCCAAGTCACTAATCCCTCAACCCTAGTGCATCCCTCTTTTGGATAATTTTTCTAGTGTTTTGATCCTATCTTTGAGGCATGGGTACTTTGATACTGTCATACCTTTCATCAATTCTATTCATTGGTACTATATAGCCCCAATTCTATCCTTAACATCCCTGCATTAGACATGGTTCCCACGAGAGTGGATATTTTCATCATTTGTTGGTACCTTGATTCTAGATATAGTAATAAAACTCGTAAGTCACTTGTATTTCAAACTTGGATCAAACTTCACACTTCATAAAATCCTTAATCCAAACCATAACTCACCTTGTGACTTCATCCATAGATATAGGGTTTACTTCACCTTACACCTTACGAATTTCATCTTCCATTGATTTGATCTAGTTTTTTGGTTTGATCTCTCTCGTTGGGAGTAGATATGGGTCTCCCCCATTGTTTCCTTGGGATAAGACAACATCAAGTGAATATTTCCTTGATTGGCATGACAACCAGTCATTTCGGAGTTGAGGATATCTTGGTTTCACCTCTTTGGTTGCCCATCCCTCTACCATCCATCTTAGATCCACCTCATAGGGGAAAATACAAGTCGAGTATTAAAATTCTGGTTCCTTTTTCAGGGAAGGTAGAGGCCTACCTTGGTTTGACATTTATCCTTAAGCTCTACTATTGTTATCTTTTCCTAGCATTTTGGTGCCATTGTCGGGGAGGTAGAGGCTTACCTTCATTGTCTGCGAGTGTCTCTGCGTTAATCCATATCTTATCGCATCCATATATTTTTCTTTGGTGGTTTCATTTCTTATTCCATAATTTTATCAACCACCTTCTTAATTCTCTAATCTCACCTCTCCTATGACATTTTTATTTTTAGTGAATTACTTGTGTGGTTCACCTAGAGAATTCACCCCGCGACTCTACTGAGGACCGTACCCAATGTATCAATATTAAGTTCTTACAATGTCTAGTAAATCCTAAAGAAATCCCTACAACTTACACGCATAACCACAGACAAACTAAAGAAAACTATTCCAACTTATTTTGGAATATGTCTAGTCCCACTATTTTCCCGAGTCATATTTTTGGATCTCCTTCAACTTCATCTAATCCAATGGCCAGAAAAAACACTATTGGAAACCAAAATTTTCATCCTCCATAGAATCATAGGATTTTTGGAAGGAAGGATAAGCCATCTCCTTTATATGTTTCCCTGATCCAAGGAGACCCCCATGACATCCCTGAGAAATATTTTGAAAAAGTTCCCAAGTTTGATGGAGTGTCATCTATCTCCATTGAATATGATATTGACAAATTATGGGAACACATGGAATCATATGGACCATCTTATGAATATGTCTTCAAGAGGGCCCTTCTGGCATATTTGGAAGGAGACGCCCAAAAGTGCTTTGAAAGGTTTCCTTCCTCATCCATCAATGGTATGGCAATTTTGTCACAAAGCTTAATAGAGATTGGTCTCACAAGTTAGATGGTAAATTCCTCTTGCATCAACTGTTTGACATGAAGAATAAGGAAAATGAAACAATCCACGATTTTAACATAATATTTGACAATATTGTAGGAAATATCCGAGAAGAAATCAAACCCAAGTACGAAGCAATTGTTATTCATTATTTGAATGCATTTGAAGGGTGGATTGGATATCACTTAAAGGATAAGAATCCAAATGACTTGAAGAATTCCTAATTCAATGAAAATACGACTGAGCAGAATGCGACATCTATTGGTAAACAAAACATTTTTTATCACTTTGCCCCATCCACTTCTAGATATGACCCTAAACACGGAAAGCATAAAAAACCTATAAATGAGATAAAGGAATCAAAGGACACTTTATAAACCATGCAAGAGATGATGAGACAACTAACTGTCCTGACAAAAAGTGTCACTAGTTTTCATGATCCTTAGATACATAGAAACCCTTATGGCCCTAAGCCCTACTGGAACAGTAATAGAAGGCTTGAGGGAGATAACAATAGGTGGATACCTAAATATCCAGAAAGTTCTAAAAAGAAGAATGTGAATTGGTGTGATGAAACACAGGAAGAACCTTTTGACACTAGTTATCCTGATGACCAACCAAACAACATCAACTTGATTAATGACTTATATTTTGATGATGGGTTTTGGAGGGTTCTCTTAGAATAAGAGTCATGGGAGAAAGAAGAATATTTTGTTGATGAAACTAGACCCTTATGTTTTTCCATAAATATCCCTGAAAAAAAGGGAACAACCAAAGTTTAAAATATTTAAATGAAAAATTGATTCCAAACCTTCTTTCCTAGACAAACGAAAAGAAATTAATGAAGATAAAAAGGAAGAAGAATATGTTTCCTTAGAATATTTTAATTTAAATATCAATAGTGAAACAATTGACATACCATGAGAGAGAAAAGTTTATGAATAAGGTTAGGCACATACCGTAGCATTCAATATGACTCAATCAACAAGTGTGAAATATCCAATAGTGATACTTAGCCCCAAACACAATTAGGCACCAACGCGATCAGAACTAGTTCAAGAAGATTTACACAAGTCAAGACAGATTCCTAACAACCAACATGAATCAAATCTTTGTCCAAACAACTCGTAGAGATCATAGCTCAATTTCAGTGAGCACACATAAGGTTAGATCCCAGCACAGGTGTAATCCAAGAGTCATATATCATGTATGAACAACCCTAATTCCCAAGGGTCACAACCCACTCTAATAAACAATAGAAGGGTCACATCCTATGTCTAGGTAGCCAACAATGATCACAACCTGCTTAAGAGGGATAAAAAAAAATCAATAGTCACAAACTACTAGAGAAAACATCAGCATCCCATGGTTTAGTTAAGTTAATGTCAAATAGTCACGACTTACCCTAAGGGGTTTAGATTATTTAAGTCCCAGCCATAAGGGGATTCTATTAACAACGATCCTTGTTAGAAAGGTGTCTATTAGTCATGGACTCCCCAAGAAGGTATTCTATGAGAATTAGCAGCATACAAAATATTATTCCTATCTCAAGGAAGAGAAACACATGTCAAGGAAACCCTTAACATACCAAGAAGATTGACATGGATTATTCAAAACATAAACAACAATGTGAACATGAAGAAGAAAACACTACCACGCTGGGAAGAGATGTGGAAACATATTAAATATAGCAACATAAACCTAGACGTCAACCCAATTAGTAGCAACAAAACGTAGACAGGTGAAATATCATATATTCGAATTTCTCTTTTCAATAAACTCTCTAGAATGAAATTCAAGAATTGAATTTATAATATTAAAAATCCTTACAGAATGGTTAATCGAATAACCCCTATCTTTTACAGTTGTTACAAAACATAACATAAGATAATGTTTGGTTGAATTAAGATAGGGTACTAACATTCAAGTGGTCATATAAAATAAAAACAATAAGGTTTAGTCATCATACGAAAGATGCACATGGTGCCACATACAACAGGGGTGTTAGGACCAAAAGGACCATAAGTCAACTAAGCGTCACAACAAGGTGGTAAGCTGGAAACTCCCATAACCATAAGACCAAGGTGTACCATAAAGGTGGGGAACAACCAATTTTACCCACAGGACCAACAAGACCAAGGACATTAATATTTTCTCTCTCAAGGTATATTGTCATGTTTGTTCCATATATTTTTATCAACACTATATAAGGATAAGTCATGCTAACATGTATCATGACTTCTCAAATACACATTAGAGGAGGTATGTACAGTGAAAGAGTGTGTTTTGATAAATTTATATCTCATAAATTGTGGCCATGAACTTGTACATGTGCACTATATTTAACATGTATTAGCACTTGGTTGTCTACATCCCTATTGGGATTCAGAAGACAAAAATAAATCTCTTGATCTAGTTTATCTGGAGTGGGATGTATGCAAATAATGTCATTCCCTTAATAAGGTTAAAAAAATACAAACCAAATATGTTTTGAGGATGGGGACTAAAAAAAATTCAGATATTTGAAATATTACTAGTAGCCCAGAGCATTTGGAGACCTTGCACGGGTACAAAGTCATGGCTCGAATTTCTGAGATAGAAATATATCGAAAAAAACCTTTTCACTATACAAACCTCCTATAATGTGTATTTGCTTCAAACTGGGATAAAGAACATCAAAAATGTTTACCAATTTCACAAACCTTAAGAGAAATATCCACCATATATATAATGAAATTACTCCAGATTAAAAAGTCATTGACCACAATAATATTCAGAAAAATAAGGTCTGATATAATTTATCTTAGAGCTAGAATCTTAACAAAAATGATAACCGCTTACAGAGAATATGTGGATCACTAGTTGTTCAAAGATTGAGCACTTGGTATTGGCTGGTAACTATAGTATGGGAAGGAAAACACCCTTTCATTGTACAAACATCCTATAATGTGTATTTGTTTCAGACTATTTGTTTGGAATAAATAACTTCAATATTGATTACCAATTTTAGAAACCTCAAGAGCAAGATCCTCCACATAGATAATGAAATTACTGTAGATTTAAAATACATTCACCACAATAGTATTTAGCCAAATAAGGCCTAATATAATTTATCTCAAAGATGGAATCTTCACAAAAATGATAACCACTTACAAAGAAAGCATAGATCACTGGTTGGTGAAAGAGTGAGAACTGGGTATTGGATGGTAACTATAGTATGGTAAGGAAAAACACCATTTCACTATACATACCTCTGCGAATGTGTATTTGGTTCAAATTGGGATAAATAAATTCAAGAATCTTTACCAGTTTCACAAACTTCAATAGAAAGATCCACCACATATATAATGAAATTACTACATATTTAAAAGACATTCACTGCAATAATATTTGGAAAAATAAGGCCTAATATAATTTATCTTAGAGTTGGAATCTTCACAAAAATAATAACCACTTACAAAGAATACATGGATCACTAGTTGGTGAAAGAGTGAGCACTTGGTATTGGCTAGCAACTATAGTATTGGCTTGTAGGATTATTAAGAGGAAGCGGAATAGTTTAGAAATATTCACATGTATGTAAGATTGTAGCAATGCATCTTTATGCCATTAGTATACCTGCAATATTTAGAATCCATGGGTTCTAACATCAATTTGATAATTCAGGAGATATGCTCTCAGCTTAACATTGAAATTAGCAATGCATGTTTATTCCACGAGTATACTCGCAATATTTAGAATCCCTGGATTCTAACAACACTTTTACAATTGAGGAGAATCATTTTCAGCGTAAAATTGAAATTTAGCATGGGATTTAGCTATACCATGACAACTATTGCCTTAATTTAGAAGTATTGGTTTACATATTAAATTCTACTTATATAGATAATTAAATCATATTGATCTTAGAATTCTTCAAAACCTTTGTTTACTTAAAAGTTTGACCAGTTGATCTATAATTCTTGAAATTCCAGCGTATTGTATCTTAATATTAATTGTTCTTTCACTTAAAACTATAACTTTCATGAAATATTATGTTCCAGAATGATGGAATAAGTATCATATTTTATATGTGCATTTGATTTCCTAGCATATATTGTCAACACTGCATCTATTTTTAGTATATTTTTTATTTTTTCTTTCCTAATATGGTGTATCTTTTGAGGTACATTTTCTATGTAGACTAAGGTCAATTACATTCATTACATTCTCTCCCATACACAAGGCCTTTACACCTACTAGTGGTTGGGTTTGGGCTATTTGCAAGTTGCTTCTCTGTTCCAACTACTAAGTAGGAGTTTGAAAATAGATTTGGGATCTTTGCATAGTGTTCCTTTCCCAATATACTTTACACATGAAAGAGGGTCAATTAAGGCCTTGTAAAATAATGAAGGTAGGATATCTAACACACAATTATAAGTTCCTTTATGTGTTCAATATGTTCACACACAATTCTATGCTAGATCTTTCACAGAGATCTAGGATCAATCATTCACTCATAGTTCTAGGCTGTATCCTTCACTTAGTTTTAGGTCTTCAATATACCCTACAAAAATAACTTCTCACTTTGATAGGATAATACACAAGGAAGTTGGAACTACCATCCCTCTTTGATGCAATTATGAATGAACAAAACCAAAATAGGTAATTGATTGCTTCTTCAAAGTAATCATCCCTTATTAATTCAAACATTATCCTATTCTAAAACAAGGAGGATGGTAGCATAATGCATTTATTACTTCTTTCAGTCCCAACCATTTATATCCCAAATTCCAAGGTGGCACTAGCAGCGTTATTGCAGGATGCGAACTAAACACCCAAGGGAACAACAGTGATAGGAAAATATTGATTCAACCTAGGACATTCACATGATAGAAATGGTGATCCAAAAATAATATTAACAAAGAATGAAAACCCTAGCTGCTAAAAACCACAAATAAAATCACCATTGATACATTAAGAAATGGATAAAAGGGATAATCTTACCAAGAATCCAAATCCAAATGTTGGAATTGGAAGAATCAACAAAAACAAATTGAACCAACTACTGAAGCATGAATCCCTAAAACTCTAGAGGTGTCCCAAAATATACATGATTCCAATTGTTCTTGAATCCTTGCAAGTTACTAGTTGCACAACTAGGAGAGGGAGGACTGATAACCCTAGATATTCATTAAGCCTAATATCCCTAGCGAAGTCAAAACTATATTAGGATTCGGGATAGAAAACCCCCCTGACCATAATATTCACTCAATGCCCTATAGAAATACAATTCCTTACCAATTACATACTCAATATTATCCCTTTTCCACGCTACATAAACATGCCCTAATGAAGCATTGACTCAGAACTGTCAGAAATTCATTTAGCAGTTTGAGTGATTAATCAATTGAGAATTTGAAGTCATGTGGTGTTCCCTACAGTTCCTTAGTGCTACTTCTCACAAAGGAAATATTTATGGAACAATCTTGGAGCCTTCTAAGTCCCTCATGCAATTACAAACCCTAGCAAGCTGGCGGTCAGTATGCTTACAGTTGCAATTTTGTAGAATGAAGGCATGTGGCTGTGGGTTGTGGGATGCCAATTCCTTATATGTCGAAGATCAGAGTCTGAGTCTTGATATTTGGAACTGTGCAGTGTGACAATGCCACTTCCATCGGAAACACCCCCAGGGCCATATGGATCTTCATCTCATTCTTACCAATGACGATAAATTATGATCAATATCTCGCACAATTATGCATTCAAGGGAATTAACCTATGGCATTTGAGAATTCACATGGATGGTTCAAGGTGGGAATTGATGATTGGCGAGTCATGAGTCCTGAGTTTCCCTACTGTGTAGTGACAAGGGTGAATGGAGCTTGGAATTGGACGTGCCATCGTGGAGTCTTACATATGGAGTTGCTGACATGCTGTCATCTAATTCAGATGAGGCGTTCCCAATGCTACCCCTTTCCCAACTTCCCAATGCCCACATTCCAAGTTGGCTCACTGGAACGGGCTCCTACCTCTAAACTCTTGACTTGACAACCTCCTACCTCTAGACCTAAATATCATAACTCTGGTATTATAACTAATATAATGAAGTTTTTATTAAAAAAATTAACTGGAAAAGCCACATTTTACAAAAATATTCAAAAGTCAAAAAAATGCTTTGGCCAATTTTTACCCGTATTTGACAGGAAAATTGTCCAGAATTCGGAAAATACCCGTTAAATTCCAACTCTTATCCCACCTATTTTTTAAGTGCAATAATAACATGGATCTATGGAGAGATGGAGCTGATTTTATTCATCCTCTTCCTTATGATGAATATTACCATTAAAATTCCCTATGCTAAGGAAAGAGAAAAACCCAACACTTAATCCCCCGACAATCACCAATATGACTCCCCAGTTGTAGGACATGGCCGCCAGCATAAGGAGATAACCTAGAAATGTGTTTGGCACAAATATCATAGTTTCTGCAACTTTCATAGTGTAACCTATGGTCTTCCAATTCTATGGCAGTAGAAGCATCGATCTTGCTGGTTGTTGAGGTGATCCCATTGAAATACATGAATTCACATGTTTGGAATTACTGTTATTGTAGTTCATCCTTACTGGTGTCCTTATACTCACAACATATCGATAAAAATATTGGCCATACATAACACCAAGAGATGAACTTAATACTGCATAACCATATGGGTCCTCCATTCATCAAACGGAATGAAAACCTCCTTCCCCAAGTAAAATGTCATGTGCATCATCCTCCTATTTTTCTCTAAATATTGCTGATTCTTATGGATTATTTATTCCTATTTGGAGATCACCAGAGAGAGTCAATCAAATTGCATGTTGCAACATAATTGGATTTTCTTCATTGGTTGCTTTCAGCCTTTTACTGACATATAAATACCTCACTAACTGGACTCATGAATGCACGAGGAGGGGTAGTACAACAGTGTAAGAGGGATGACTATGACTTAACTACATGTAAATATTTCTTCTTGTTTAATCATTGGTGTTAGTTAGAGTTAGTTTTAACTGCATGTAAATATTTCTGTAGTACAACTTAGCTGCATATAATTTTTTTTGTTGTTTTGCATCTGTTAGGGTTAGTTAAAGTAATTAATTTTCTTCTTGTTTGCAGATCACCACATAGAGTCAATCTAATTGGATTTTTTTCATTGATTTCTTTAGGGAAATATAAATACCGCATTAACTGTATTCATGACATCGGTGTAGGAGGGTTGACTTCAACTGAGCTGCATGTAAATTTTTCTTCTTGTTTTGTCACTGGTGTTAGTTAGGGTTAGTTAATTGAATCAGTTCCCTTATTGGCAATTGTTACACACTAGTGTAAACGTAATATCATAATTATAACTCAACTTCGTGTAAATTAGGGTTAGTTAAAGTAATTAATTTTCCTATTAGCAATTGTTACACAAACGTTTTGTAAACTTAATATGGTGAGCATGTTAACAACAATTATAGCAAGAAGTAACGTACCCTCATCTTTTAGAAGACTCCCTCTATAATTAATTAAATATAATATGTTGGAACAAATATAAAATGATAATTACGTTTAAATATATTTCAATCTGAAATATGTAAATGCAACTATAATGTAAATATATTTATTTATGGGTGATGAACAAATTAGATATATATTTTAAAACTAAATTATTAATAAAATAAAATAGTTTAATGGGTAGAAGATAATATTAGAATGTTGAAAGGAAAATAAGCTTAGGAATTATCATCCTCTAATCAATTACATTGCATCCTTTATAGTTATTTATGAGTATTGTGTTTAGGCTAGATAAGGAAAGGTTATTGGTTTTATGAAGTATAATAATTAATGGTCTCAAATGGACACCAATTTTAATATTAATATTTAAAAGTAAGAGTTTCTTTTTTCTCTTACTATTTTTAACATCTATATCAATAAAATTAAGGCATACTTAAAAAAAAAATATGACATGATAAAATTGAGGCATGGTTATAAAAGGAAGCCTTGAGATATGATTGAGATTACCATGGTCAAACTCATTGAAATTGTTTTATACAATGTAAATTAATAATTATGAATGTTTTATACAATATGAAACTAACAGATCTGATTGGTTGATTGTCTCTCTTATATTTTTCTAATAAGCACCATGATAAGATAAGGAACATTCCAACATATTCCATAACAAGTTGAGGTCTTAGGTAATACTTTCAAGTATATTCTTTCTGTACCTAAACATCATTTATCACCATTATCGTGTACCTACATTACCTATTGTATCAAGATGCAACCATACAATATTGTATAAGATAACAACATATAGAAAAATAGTCACTGGTGTTAGTGAGGGTTAGTTTTAACTGCATGCAAATATTTATGTGTATAACTTAGATGCATGTAAACCTTTCTATTGTTTGGTGTCTATTATAGTTAGTTAAAGTAATTAGTTTTCTTGTTGTTTCTAGATCACCAGAGAGAGTCAATATAATTGGATTTTCTTTATTGATTGCTTTATTGATATATAATTACCTCATTAATTATACTCATCAATCTACATGGAGGGGTAATACAGAAGTGTACTATTAAGATTCCATATGCTAAGCTAGATTATTAGCACTCAATTTCAATTTCATTACAAAATCATATAGACCGGATCACTGAAAGAAACAGTATCACAAGATCAACACAGACTTACCCTGGGAAAACCCTAATGGGAAAATCCCATCCAAAGCTTCCTCAATATAGATGATAAAAAGATAAAAAATAAAACCCTAGACTGATCCTTCTCGTCATTGCAGCTACAACTCTCTCTCTCTCTCTCTCTCTCTCTCTCTCTCTCTCTCTCTCTCTCTCTCTCTCTTATGCGCTACACAAGTGAGTATGAGTGTGTAGAAATGAGGAGAGGCTCACTTCTATTTATATTCTTTTGTTCACTTGATTTTCCACTCAACATGTCGGCCCCACTAAAAATGACTGGGATGAATTTTTTGGGACGACTCTAACAACTTAATATTATATTAATTAGTGTGCTAATGACCCGACTTACAATGAAGGTAATTTCCTCATGACTCTCAGTAGTTCTCCTGATAGGATCATCAGGGTATAATGAAATACAAATGATTCTCCTGATAGGAACATTGGGGATGATAAGTAAATACACTTCAAAGTTACAATAGTTCAACACTCCCCCCTTAACGAGAAGGGTATTCTACAACAAAATCAACAACAACAGCAGGAGAAGGAGAGAGATCATCTTTAACATCATCAGGGTGATACATCTATAAATCATAGGTATCTTTTTCAACATCTTTGACATATAGTCTTCATATTCAACTTCAGCGGCATCAACATAATCATCATAATTTTAGTCTTCCTCAATCAAAAACATCATCATCAGTAGCAATAATTATCTAATTAAAATCATCACCACACTCTGATATTTTGATCAACAACAACATCATCATCATCATACTATGATATTTTGATCAATAACATCATCATCATCATCATACTTTGATCTTTCGATCAATAACATCATCATCATCAGCAACAACCTGCAATCCATGATACGAAGATGAATGCCTTTGGATCACTTTTTGACTTAAGTATAGGGATGATACAATTTTACCACATTCTCGACGACCGAAGTGACTGGATACAATTACAGGATAATCACACCCTATCACTTTAGGACTAAGTCCAAGGATGATGCAATCCTACCACATTCTTGATGACCGAGGTCACCAAATCCATTCTGAACAAAAGTTCAGGGATGATGCAATCCTACCATATTCTCGAGTACCAAAGTCACCGCACCTGTTCTGAAAAAAAGTTTAGGGATGATACAATCCCACCACATTCTCAAGGACTGAAGTCACCGGATCCATTCTGAACAAGAGTTTAGGGATGATACAATCCCACTATATTCTTGAGGACCGAAGTCACTGGATCCGTTATGAACAAGAGTTCAGGGATGATACAATCCCACCACATTCTCGAGGACCAAAGTCACCAGATCCGTTCTGAACAAGATTTCAAGGATTATATAGTCCCACAACATTCTTGAGGACCGAAGTCACCAAGTCACTTTAGAACAATTTTCAAGGATGATACAATCCTTCTTCATTCTTGGAGACATAATTCTATGGATCATTTTAGGACAAATTTCCACGGATGATACACTCCCACTGCAACATCAGTGCTCCCCATTTTCAGGTATTATAGAGAATGACGGTGGTATCCAACTCTAGGTTGAATAAACCTGAAATCAGCTTCTGAAGCCATATGGCTTCACAACTAGCAGAGCAAGCTGCTATATATTTTGTTTCGGTCATGCTAAGAGCAATAGTGGACTATTTCTTGCTAAACCATGAAATCATAGCAGACCCTAGACGATAACATCCACCCGTTGTGCTTCTTCTGTCTGAGACACTTCCATCCCAGTCTACATATGTATAGCCATACAATCTGTAATCATGGTTTCCATCATAGTATAGACCAAAGTCTATAGTCCCTTTCAGATATCTCATCACATGTTTTGCAGCTATCAGGTGAACGCATCTAGGTTGAACTAGATACTGACTCAAGGTGTTCACAACAAAACAAATGTCTGGTATAGTATTTGTTAGATACATCAATGACCCAATAATCTATCTGTATTGAGTCACAGCCACCAATTTTGATGATTCATTAGCCAACAACTTCAGGTTGGTATCCATGGGTGTGGCCATGGCTTTACATTCCAACATATCAAATATTTTCAATATTTCCACTGCATACTTTCCCTATTTGATAAATATTCCTTCTAAGTTCTGCCATACCTCCATACCTAGGAACTAATGCATTAACCCAATGTCTTTCATCTCAAATTATTCAGTGATCTTGTTCTTGCATTCCACAATCTGTTTCTGATTCCCTGTTAGAAATAGATCATCCACATATAGTAATAGTATGGCAGGTTCATCTTCTATAACCTTGTAGTAAAGTTTAGGATCGACTTTACTCTTGGTAAATTCCAATACCATTAGGAAATTATCTATCCTTTCATACCAAGCTATAGAAGCTTGCTTCAGACCATATAGGGCCTTCTTCAACTTCCATACATGAGTACATCTATCTTCAACTTCAAATCCTTGTGATTGTTCTATGTATACTTCTTCTTCAATCACACAATTCAGGAAGGTTGTATTCACGTCCATTTGGTGTAAGTCCCACTTCATCATGGATGCAAGTGCCATGATAGATTTAATTAAAGTATACCATGCTACTGGTGCAAATTTTTCTTCATAATCAATTCCCTCTTTCTGAGAAAAACCTCTAGCGACAAATCTTGCCTTGTTCTTCTCTCTACTTCTGTCATCAGCTCCATGTTTTATTTTGTAGATCCATTTGGAGGATACTACACTCTTTCCTTCTGGTTTGGGAACTATATCCCAAACATCATTCTTCATTATTGATTGGTACTCTTCTGTCATTGATTATACCCATTCTTTCTTATATACAGCTTCTTCATTGTTTGTAGGTTCTTGATCCACAAGATCACACATTAAAGCTACATAGTTCAAAAATGTCTTAGGATTTTTTCTTATCCTTTTGGAGCCTTCAGGAGATCCATATATTTCTGCTTCTTATATAATTTCTCTTGCCCAAGCAGGATTTCTCTTCCATGATATTTCCATCGTAGGGGGTTCTTGTGGTTCTGTCATATCATGATCTTTAGGTGCCTCATTGTCAGGGAGGAATGTAGCCTCTACATTTCTGTGAGGTGCATCTTCCTCATAGACTTCTTCATGTTGACATTTTTTGGATCTCTTGAGAGCTGCTTCTTCATCAAATGTTACATCTCTATTGATTTCCATGTGATGGAGTCCAGGAATGTAAATTCTGAATTCCTTGGATACTTCACAGTATCCAACAAATATTTCCTTCTTCCCAGAAGGGTCCAACTTGGTTCTTTTCTCTTTTGGTATATGAACATATACTTAACAACCAAATATATTGAGCTGAATTAACTTAGGATACTTTCCTGTGAACATATATTATGGAGTCTTGAATCCAAGAGCACTGTGAGATATTCTATTATGTAAATAGATAGAAATTCTTGCTACTTCTTCCGATAGATGCATTGGAAGATATTGATCATATATCATTGTCTTCACTACCTCCATGATGGTTATGTTATTTGTTTCCGCAACACCATTTTGTTGAGGATTGTAGGGAGTAGTTAGTTCCCTCTTGATTCCAACATCTTTGCAAAATGATTAAAAATCTTTTGAAGTATATTCTCCACCATTGTCTGATCAGGTGTCTTTATTCTCTTGTCAAAAATATTCTTTATCAAGGATTTGAATTCCTTGAATTTTTCAAACACCTGGCTCTTTGTTTTGAAGAAGTATTTCCATGTCTTTCTTGAATAGTCATCAATACATGTAATATAATCCTCAAAATCACTCAAAGATGTGGAGGAAATTGGAACACACACATCTGAATGAATCAATTCCAACATGCCTTTAGTTTTTCTTTCACTCTTTGGAAATGGATTCTTGATATTCTTCCCTTCCGCAAATCCTTTGCAAATGCCTTCATGGTTGATATTCAAGTCTGGTAATTCTGTCACTACTTTGTTCACATGGGGTATTGCCTTGTAATTGATGTGGGAGAGCCTTATATGCCACATCTCACTAGGGTTTGTAGACTCATGAACAAGGGTTGTTTCTAAATGTCCCTTGAGTTTATAGAGGCCTCCTTCTTCTTCACCAATGACAACTGCATCTTCAATTGTATTTACTTTGGGCCATATGAGTACTTGGCCATTTATGAATGCAACTCAGAATCCTTTCTTATCTAAATATGAGATAGAAAATTAATTCTTCTTTAAACCTGGTACATATAGGACTTCCTTCATCTTCAGGGGATTTCTTGAATCAAACTTGTAACTTGCTTCACCAATTCCTTTGATTGGATATTGATAGTCATCTCCTAGAGATACTTTCTGAGGAGAGTTCTTGTCTTCATGTTTTGACATATTTTTATTTTGTCTCATCATGTGCTTTGAGGAACCACTATCAATAAGACAACTGTCTTCTCCATGTGTTACAGACCCAAAGAGTGCAAATAATAGTACATACTCTTCTGCATATTCTTCTCTTTCTTGATTTCTTGGAGGTCCTTCCTCTTCTTCTTCATCATCCTCACCTTTAGCTAGATGTGCATGATGTATTTTGTTGTTTTTGTTCCTTTTCTTGTATTCTTGTCTCTTCAAAGGATAATTTATAGCAATGTGTCCTATCTTGTGACAATGAAAACATTGAAAGATGGAGTAGTCCTTATTGGAGAGACTTTATTTAGTTTTCTGGAACCTTCTGGGAGGTTGAAACTCCTTGTGGTTTCCCTTCTTGAAGTTTGGTTGAATTATTCTTCTCTTTGTATGGGTGGCTAGGGCTTGATCATCCTCCTTCAGTAGAGCTTCTCTATTTGCCACTCTAGTCTCCTCTTGAATACAATCTTTCCATAGAACATCAAACTTCATGCTTTCCTTCCTAGCACACATCATCTGAATGAATGACTCCCAAGTTCTACTGTGACCACTGAGAGAAGTTGACATAACCAATTCATCTTCATCAAGTTTGTATCCAATGACTTCTATTTGTTCCTTGAACTAGGAGACCCTTGTGAAGTAGTCCTGGATGGATTATCCATGACTCATATTGGTGCTCTTCAATTGATCTCTTAGATTCATCTTTTTGTTGATTTTTCTTCCTTCATACATTCTGGATAGGGAATCATACATTTCTTTAGGATTCTTCTTGGATGACACTTTAGATATCAAGTGATCCTTGATGGAATCAACAATAATCCTTTGTGCCCTAATTAGATCCTTTCTATGCTTCTCCTTAGATTCAGTCTCTTTAGGTTTTGCAAATTCATCCTTGATATATTTCTCAAGATCATTCTCCTCTAGAATGAGACCAATTTTGTATTTCCATGCTCTGTAATTCTCTATTCCTTATAGCTTGTCCTCAAGCTTAGTGCTTGGGGCCATTCCTCAAAAATGAAATTTTGAGGTATGAGAAACTGAACTTACCAGGATATGCACTTGACTGAGGTGATTTGACTGATGTGCTTGGTTTCTAGAGATCTCAAGTATTCACCTTTCAAATCTGACTTGTGTATTCATCACTACAGCTTCCAGCAGATTTCTGGTTCACTGGATCTGCAGTTTTTTTGCTGTAGTGTCAAACTAGGGTTTGACTTTCTGGGAGATTTTCTCCTAAAAAAACTTCGATCCTAGGCTGAGAATATGTTCTCTAGAAGAGTGCAACTTTCCATGCACTCAGTTCTTCAAAACTCAAATTTTTTCTGAAACCCTAATTTCTTGTCGGGGAGAGAGAGGGGGCTTTTTCACCTTGTCAAAGCTGTCCTATTTAGGGTAGATCTGATACCATGTTAATATTCCATATTCTAAGATATATTATCAGCATTCAATTTCAATTTCATAACAAAATCATATATACAGGATCACTGAAAGAAATAGTATCACAAGATCTACATACATTTACCCTGGGAAAACCCTAATGGGAAAAACCTAGCAAAAGCTTCCTCAATAAAGATGATTAAAAGATAAAAGATAAAAACCAAGATTGATCCTTCTCTCTCTCTCTTATGCGCTACACAAGTGAGTGTGAGTGTGTAGAAATTAGGAGAGCCTCACTTCTATTTATATTCTTCTGTTCACTTTATTTTCAACTCAACAATTAGGCCCCACTAAAACTGACTGGGCCAAATTCTCCAGGAGGACTCTAACAACTTAATATTATATTAATTATGGTGCTAATGACCCG
The DNA here is from genome assembly GCA_001517045.1 of Pseudotsuga menziesii. Taxonomy (NCBI): domain Eukaryota; kingdom Viridiplantae; phylum Streptophyta; class Pinopsida; order Pinales; family Pinaceae; genus Pseudotsuga; species Pseudotsuga menziesii. The sequence continues at coordinate 226,389 of LPNX011141038.1, read as the reverse complement.
ACTTACAACGAAGGGAATTTCCTCATGAATCTTAGTAGTTCTCCCAATAGGATCATCGGGGTATAATTAAATACAAATTATTCTACCGATAGGAACATCAGGGATAATAAGTAAATACACTTCAAAGTTACAATAATTCAACATGTACGAGGGTGGACCATAGCTTGGCTGCATGTAAATCTTTCTTCTTCTTTCCTCACTCGTGTTAGTTAGGGTTAGTTAACTGAATTAGTTTCCTATTCGTAATTGTACACACAAGTGTAAACTTAATATAAGGAGTACTTAATTTCAATCTCAACTATGTAAATGCAACTCTTACATGCATTACATAAAATTGTATATTTCCACCACGATGTAACATTATTTATTTCATATCATATTTTATTGATAACATTATTTACTTCATATCATATTAGATTGATAGGAATTTGGGTGATGGATAACCATAAATATATTTTTAAACTCATAAGAATTTGGATGATGAATGAACTACATATATATTTTGAAACTACATTATTAATAAAATAAAATAGTTTAATAGGTAAAGGATAATATTAGAAGGTTAAAAGGAAAATCAGTGTAGGAATTATCATTCTCTAATAAATCACATTGCAACCTTTAGAGTTATTTATGAGAATTTTTTTTAAAACAAGTAAGTGAATTATTCCACATTAACACGCTTAGTAACAAGAGAGAGATGGGTTATAGAATTGGCAAAATTGGTTTCTTATTCACCTACATAGTATTATGTTTAGGCTAGATAAGAAAAGGTTATTGTTTTTATGAAGTATAATAATTAATGGTATCAAATGGACACCAGTTGTAATATTAATATTTTAAAGTAAGAGTTTATATTTTCTCTTACTCTTTGTAACATCTATATCAATACAATTAAGGAATGCATAAAAAAGGAGAGATGACATGATAAAATTGAGGCATGCTTAGAAAAAGAAGGGTTGAGACCTGATTGAGACTACCATGGTAAAACTCATTGAACTTGTTTTATATAATATAAAATTAAAAATTATGATTGTTATAAAATCAATAGATTTTATTGTTTAATTGTCTATCTTATATTGGTCTAATTATCCCCATGATAAGAAAGGAATCATTCCAATTGTAACACCCTAGTTTTGACCCCATGGTATTAAAATTGAACATGATGTATATATTGTATTTAAATCATATTGAGGAGCTCAAGGCTAATTCCCTTCCATTGAATTGGTGTTTTGTGTATAAGCGATCGGGATCTATGCCTATGATTTCTCATGGTGGTCAAGCGCAAAACATTTTGGAATATCATGGAAACCTGCAATTTAATAAAATACAACAACTACCTATGCACTGCAATATGAAAGATATGGGGGCATGACTTCACAAGGAATAGGGAGAAGGAGATATCCAAGCAAATGCTAGGTGAGATATCATAGGTCCAATCCTAACAAAACTCGGCCTAATCAACATAAAAATCCTCGCTGACCTGCCATCCAACTCACCCAAGAGGACTCAAGCTCAGAACAAATCATTTTGGATCAAAAAAAATTCTCCCGCTCACTGATGTTAAACAAATTTCTAGTTGAATCAGCATAATTTTTATGGACCGTCGAATCTGTGTCCCCACCATATCAACAGTGGACTTCAAATTTGGTGAAGCAGAGTTCATAGAAATTTCTTGTACATCCAAAGGTTTCTAAACCCTGCATCTTCACCTAGCGGAATTGCTCTGTGTCATCGATCTATTTTGACGATCGATCTCAACCATGCAGCTTTCAAAGTTACTCGTTCTTTAAGCTCGTCTACACTATTCATCCTCTGTACCCAATCATTTAATTCATCTAGAAGATCAGTTGAGGAAGTTAATGCCTTAGGCATTACGTGGAATGGTAGTCGATTTCGTGACTGAGAAATCCTGCAAGCTTGTAGTCTGGGGAAGCCGTAGTCTTGATTCTAAAGCAAGAAAACCACGTGAATGCATGTATAGTCTATCATCCCTATTTTACCTTAAATTTTTTAGTCATTTTAGGGGGTTTATTATTCCCTATCTAGAGTCATTGAGCATTTTTGGGGATTTAGCAAAGTGTTTCTATGTGTTTCGACAAGTATTTTCCATGCTGAATTTTGGTTGTTGTGTTACAGTGTTATCCTAAACTACATAGTGGTATGAGACCCTATTTCTGTATGATACAAAGTGAATCCTTGTGTTGCTATGTCTCCCTGTGGTTTGTTGTGATGTGCACCCTGGTTTGGGTTTGAACTGTATGCAATACTTAGGAGTGGAAGAGACATCGAATGGGATTAATAAAACTAGTGCAGAGATGAACCTCACAAAAATATAAGAGTGGTTGGTGAATATTCTATGCACACCTTGAAGAGAACAGGAAGGGAAGGCATAGCTCGAGGGACTATGGAGCATAGAAGGGGATGCTTCCTTCTGTTGGGTGTGTAGGTATTGTGGATTCTAGGCCAGATAGATCTTGTGGAGGTGTCCCTAGCTCTTGAATGAGCCATTATATTATCCATTCTTCATTTCCACTACCTTAGCATCCTGCTAAACCCAAAGAGATTAGATTGTCTTACATCCTATTAAACCCAATTGTATATTGTCTTGGTTGGGTAGCATGATAACCCCAATTGTATATTGGCTTGGCTGGGCATCCTAATAAACCCAACTAGTAGTTATATTAGCTGTGTGTTGTTGTGCATATGGCCATATGTGTAATCCTTGGCTGGACAACCTGAAAAACCCAACTGTGAATGCTAGCTTGGCTAAGTAGGCTGCTAAACCCAACAGTGAGATGGCTTGGCTAAGGATCCTGAAAAACCCATCTTTTGGTTGGGATGGTCCTTAATGTGAATGTTGGTTTGACTACCTGTATTCTGATAAACCCAACTGTTATCTATCTTGGCTATGTATCCTGATAAACCCAATAGTGTTTGGATTGATTGCTGCAACCTAATAAACCCAACTATGTGTTGGTTTGGCTAGACAGTCTGATAAACCCACCTGAAGGTTGGCTTGATTGTGTGTGTGTTTGTTGTTCCCTAATTCCTTGTGGAAATCATGCCAAGCTATGGGGGTGGAAGTTGTGTTGAGGGATTGATGAACACAACTTTCCTATGGCTGGGTGGAATGTTGCAGCGACATAGCTAGTTGCGAGACACCTTCTTCTTAAAAAATAAGTATTATGTTGTATTATTCCTGCAATGTATTTATTTATGGATATGTTGAATATGAAGGATGCTTGTTAGCGATTTCAGTAGATTTTACTGTTGATTAAATGTTCCTGCATTTGCATCTATATATTCCTTGTATGTTTCAATGCAATTTTCTTTTGAGCATGGAGGCTAGAATCCTGGTTACATAGTCGGAATGCATCTGACTTAAATGTTTCTGCACCCCTAAATCTTCTTGCAGAAGGTGGAAGGAGGAAGCGAAAAAAGAGCCAAAATTCCTAAGGAAAAGTTGGATTTCCGAACCTTGAAGTTTGAAGTATGAGATCGGAAGTTGGAAGTTGAAAGTCGGGAAACAAAAAGATAAAGCCGTCGTTTCATGGATTTCTGCATTCTGAGGTCCACAAGAGGAATTCAAAAAGTGGGAAACTAAATAATTAAGTAGTCATTTCATGGATTTCTGTATTCCGAGGTCAGAAAGTGGAAGTCAAAAAGGCAAAAGGTCGATGTCCAAAAAATCTATTTTAGTGCAAAAATTACTATTCTAGTTGCAGAGTGGATCTGTAAGCTACAGAATGACTGTTACAATGTTTTCTAAGCCCAAGAAGGAATGTAAACAGGATGAACATGACCCATGACTGTATTCTAAGAAGATAGAAAGAGAAGAACAAAGGTTCTTTAAGAAATTTTAAATTATTTCGCATATCAATCATGTGTATGGGAACTAGGTACATGATCATTGATCTATATCAAAGTAGTGTAGAGTAGCAGGGATGCTACAATGTGGTATCCGAGCAGGATTAGTAGTCACATTCTCCTCCAAGGTGGGAGGGGATGTGACAATGTGGTATCAGAGCTATTGGTTACAACATTTGTCTTGGATGGGCCAAGTGAATAGTGTTCAAAGATATTGGTTGTAGCATTGTAGCTAACAATAGTATTTAAATTATGAAATTATTATACAGCTAACAAACATGTTTATTAACACATTTTTACAGATTCATAGTGCAGTTTGGAAAAGTTCATTTTTTGCTCAACCATGAGAACCTACAGTATGAATGATGCACAAGATCCTCATGAGCATGAGGTATATTCTATGGGTGAAAACATTAGATTTGGAAATGATAAGACTAAGACTGATTCTAATGGAAGCAGATATCAAGAGACTCCACCGGATATTGCAATGACCATGAGAATCCTAAGGGTGGAGATGAAAATTTATAGAGAAGGTAATGAAAGAATGATTAAATATCAAGAAGAGCAGAATCATCTGAATGCAGCCATACTGCAGAGTTTGATAGACATCCAAAGGCAAATGAACTATGGGCATCGGGAAGTAAATCTGGAAGGAAGCAAGAGTGGTGCCATAAGAAGAAAGAGGTCTTCTAGTGGATCATTTGATTCTGAAGGATCCATTAGGCGTTCAATATCTTCTTCTCACCAGAATAAGAGGAAAAGGCGTGACTGCAACAATTGACGTGATGAATTTAAGAAGGAAATTCCTCCTACCTTTAATGGTGAGGTGAATTCTGGAAAAGAAGCTGACTCTTGGATTTTTGGGATGAAAAAATATTTTCAAGTCCAAGACTACTTTAGAAATATGAAGGAAAGGGTATCGATCTTCAATATGAATGGAAGAACATCTATATGGTAGGAGCACCTCAGGAAAGTGAGTAATATTAATGATAGAAAAATTTTGTGGAAGCAGTTCAAGAAGTATTTAAAGAAGAAATACCTCTCTGACAGGTACTATGATGACAAGATTGAAGAGTTCCATGAGCTAAGGTTGGGATAGATGACCATAGAAGAATATCCAAACAAATTCTTGGAGTTGTTGAAGTATGTCACATACATTAGGGATGATAATGTGAAAATTCATCATTTTCTAATTGATTTACCTCAGTCATACAATGAGAGGATTGATTTTGATGAACCTATAACTCTAGAAGAGGCTATAAGGAAGGCCAAGTATTGCTATGATCAAAACAAAGGAAAACCATGATTACCATAACGAATGGAAGGAAACGAAGAATTAAATTTTTTATCAAAGGAATAAAGATTTCAAACCTTCTCACTTCTTGTGGAAATTGAACCCAAGAGATAGAACAATAACACTCACAAAGTTGCTAATCAAACGTGCAAAATTCACACCAAAGGACTGAAATTGGAGCATAACACTAATATATATTGAGTAAGTGTACAATAGTGAACCTTATGAAGTAATATGATTCTCAAATAAATAATTACATGAGAGTTTCAAATTTATAAGGATTCCATTCGAAATAGTCAAAAAGCAGGCTTACCAAATCTAGTCAAATCCCCCATAGGTGCATAACGCAGTTTTCAAATATATGAATATGCTCACAAATTTTCTAAGTCAAGTGGGAAAGATAAAGATGGATGGAAAGACAAATAATACATGATTTTAATTGGAGAAAAAGAGGGAATATGATGTGGGAAAAAAAAAGGTAGTTACACCTAGACTAGCTTTTCCTTTTGCCTTAAAACAACTATAAAGCAAGGCAACTTTTAGAAAAAAGTAGATATGCAATTTAAGGAATCAGGAATAAAGAATACTTTCTAAAATTGGTTTCCAATATGTTTCCCAAGCACTCCATGACTCAGTTTTAGCATGTGTTGACTTATAGGACATGTAGAAGGTAACTAGCATAGAATGGAATCTAGGAATCTAGGTAATAAGACAAAAATGATTAATTAATGTCAAATGTAGGTAACTATGGGTTGATTATTCTAACACCTCCCCTTAATCCTGAATTTATGAGTAAATATCATAAAACTATAGGGCCTAGCAACAAGGCTTAGTCACCCTTTACATACTGCTTGTCCATACAACCAAGGAAAGAGGAAAAAACCTAGTGGGGAAATCCTCCGTTAAACATGGATAGGAAAAACAAAATTTGGAAATATTGTCATCAATCATGCTTCATAGCATGATCAACAATCCCCAACAATGATTTGATATTGCTGAAGGTCTTCTCACACAAAACTTTGGTGAATATGTCTGCTACTTGTTCTGAAGATGCACAGAAGAGTAGAACAATGGTACCATCATGTACAAGCTGCCTGATGTAGTGAATATGGATATCAGTGTGCTTGGTTCGCTGTCTTTGAACTGGATCATTGTAGATTCAAATGGTGCTCTGATTATCACAGTAGATAATAGTTGAAAAATATGATTTGAAGCCACATTCTCCAAGTATCCCCTGCAACCATAAACATTGAGTTGTTGCATTTACAACTCCTCTATACTCTACTTTTGTAGATGAGAGTGATATGGCACTCCGCTTCTTTCTTAGAAAGATGATTGGCCCTTATACAAGCATGAACACATATCCTAATGTATACTTTCGATTTGTGTTTTCACCTGCCAAATCACTGTCAGTAAATCCAATCAAATCAAGATCATACTTTGCTCTGTAGAAGATCCCATGAGTTCTTGTTCCTTGAACAAAGTTTAGGATCCTCTTGGCTTCTCTCTAGTGATCTCATGAGGATGATCCATGTATCTTGAATCCACACTAACTACATAATATAAATCAGGTCGAGTGTGTGTAGGATAAAGAAAACACCCAATCAACTGCCTATATAATGTATTATTTACCATACGAGAAGAACCTGCTTCTTCAAGCTTAAATCCTGAAAGGAAAGGAGCCTTGCTTGGCTTGCAATATTTCATGTTTAAATTCATGAGAAAATATGAAGCATACCTGGAATGATGTACTTTGATTCCATGTTGGGATTGAGCAATTTTGAGACACAAGAATTGGCTCAACAATCCCAAATTTGTCATAGAAAATGCATGGTTCATTGCTTCCTTCAAGGAGGCCTTCTCTTTCTTTGAACTTCCTGTAATTAGTAGGTCATCCACATAAAAGATAATAATCATCAAATAACCATGAATCAGCTTCAAATATAAATTAGGATCAGACTTGCATCGAACAAAACTCAGTGACAATAGAAAGCCATCAATCTTGGCATACCAAGCCATGGGGGCTTGCTTGAGCCCATACAATGATTTCTTTAACCTGCACACTAAATATGGATTAGAAACAAACCATTCAGGTTTTTTCATGTAAATCTCTTCATTGATATATCCATTTAGGAAAGAACACTTCACATCCATGTGATGTACTTCCCACTGCTTTGAAGCTGCAATGGCTAGAGCTAGCCTTATGGAGTCCATATTTTCCACTAGTGCAAGGTTTCATTGTAGTCAATACCATGTAATTATGAGTAGCCCTTGGATACCAATATTTCTGTATATTTCAAAGGTGAACCATCAGCAACAAACTTAGTCTTGAATACCCACTTACATTGAACTAGCTTCTTCCCTGGGGGATGATCAACCAGTTCCCAAGGTTTGTTCTTATGAAGAGAGCTGAATTATTATTTCATGGTTGTTGTCCATATTGGATCATGTTATGCATATTCATATGTCTGTAGATCTGATTCAACCATCAGATATCACTTCTTAGAAAATATAGGATCTTTCACAAAAAGGGCACTCTCAAATTGAGATCTAGTCCTCCTAGTGTCATTAGGATTTCCAGCTAGATCCCCAACCACATGAATGGTATTTGCTGCCCATTTTGGTCTTGTAGGATTGTTAGGATTTTCAATCAAATCATCATTATCAGACATATCATAATCAGCAAATTCATTAGTCTCTTCACTTACAATCAATGGTTATGGTGATGAAGAGGACTCTCCAACTTCAACTGCTGCTGAAGACTCTTATTGGAACTGAACACTTCTTTCAATGAAAGATTTGTTAGTACTCAAGTTGATCAAATTGTACCATTTGAATATTTAGAATACCTAGTAAATAGGCACTCTTGGATTTGGGGTTGCAGATCCTTCCTCTTTTCCATTGGAATTCTAGCCCAAGCCTTTGAGCCCAAAATCCTGAAATGGGTCACTTCTGGCTTGTCCCCACTCCAAGATTCGAAAAGAAGTAATACCATAAATATTCTTATGAGGAACCCTATTTTGGATGTAGGATGCACAATTTATAGCCTCGGCCCAAAACTTTGGTGGAAAATTCTTAGCCTCCATCATGCAGGTTACCATCTCTTTCAGTGATCTGTTCTTTCTGTCTGCAACAACATTTTGTTGTGGTTTGTAAGGGATCAAATGATGCATATGAATACTTGAATATTTGCAATACTAAATGAACACAAACTTGACATACTCACCACCATTGTCAGATCTGAGGATTTTGAGTTTCCTCCCAGACTGGTTTTCAACCAAGGCTCTAAAGAATTTGATGAGGTCAACAACTTCAGACTTATGCTTCAGGAAGTGAACCCAACAACACCTAGAAAAGTCATCTGTGAAGGTGAGTGCATATTTGGCTTGAATCATGGACATATGAGGGAATGGGCCAGCAATGTCACTGTGGATCAACTCAAGAGGTGCATAGCTTCTCTCATGACTAGCTCTCTCATACTTGTGCTTTGGGTGTTTTCCTAGGATACAACCTTGACAGAATCCCTTAGAAAACTTGATCTTTGGTAACCCTATGACCATATATTTTTCACTCAAATTATAAAGATACTTGTAGCTAAGATGGCCAAATATTTCATGCCAAATCTTGCTTGCTTCATTATCATGAATTAGAAGAGCAGAGGGGTTTGAGTAGGGTAGAAAATGGGAAAACCTATATACCTTCGAAGTGTGATCAATAACACCTTTTCCTATGAATTTACCATTCAAAATATCAGTGGTTTCAACATCATCAGGGGAGAATCTGACCTTCTTTGGAGACCCAGTATGAGTCATCTGATACACTGACAAGAGATTAGAGGAAATACTTGGAACATACAACACATTATTGAAACTACCATGGTCGAGATCAATCCTACCCTTCCCCAAACTGTCAGTGAGAGAGTCATATCCCAAAAATATTGGTGGAGCTTTCAACATGTCAAGGGAGGAGAATGTCTCCTTTATCAAAACCATATGTCTAGAAGATCCAGAATCTATAATGAAGCTAGGCGAGCTTGATCTGCCAGCAACCAAGGCATGCACTCTCTCTCTGTCTTCTGAATTCGATCCTCCTTCCTTCTTCTTTAAGCAATTAGGAAGGGAGATGTTATTCTTCTCCAGGAGTTGGGTCATGATGTCAATTTTCTTCTTCATACAAGAGCTCTCAGGATGATAGCCCTTACTACAGTATGCGCACTTGCTCATTTCTCCTTTATTCTTCTTCTTCTGGGATTTCTTCTTGGAACCTTGGGGCTCCTTTTGAGACTTTGATTTGTCTCTATTTTGCTCAGGTCGATTTTCAGATTTTTTCTTGCTTTTTGAATCCACCCTTGAATCTCCAGAAACCAAATCTTGGTATTTGGAAGGTTTTTTGGTGCCCATCATCACCAACCTATCTTGCTCTTGTGTGAGGGATTCCATGAACTCTGAAAACTTAGGTATATTCCAGGCTTGTGTTGTCAACTTGGTGGCATGGAATGTCTAAATAAACATTGAATAGTCATGACCAAGCTTAGAGAGTATGGCCAAGACTATTTTATCTTCCTTGTTTTCAATCCCACACTGTTTTAGCTGCAAAACAAGGGCCTTAAACTTGGAAAAGTAGATTTGCAATAATTCAAATCTACTGGGACTCAAGGAGATGAAATAATTATTGATGTGATATCATCTCATCTCATCTATCTTTCCAAAAATCTCTTCAAGCTTCTCCCACACTTCACTAGGTGATGTCAATCCATCAAGATGGAAGAGGAGGTCTCTTGAAATGCTCAGACACAAAAGACCATAGGCCTCATCCCTGTTGTTGTGCCATTTAATTTTCTCTGCAATTGCATTGGGATTTTCCTCAGTTTCCATGGTCACCCTATAGATACCTTTCACTCTCAACAATATCACCATCTCATCTTTCCACTCAATGAAATTGAATGCAGTCAAGATGATCTTCTGGGATTGGTCCATAGCTTAGTAACTGTGCCCTCCAGTCAATGGAATTCACTCCCAGTCAAGATGTTGAACTTGCAATAAAAATTTGCAATGAGATAAAATGATCTACAAAGGATCGGATACCATGTGGAAATTGAACCCAAGATATAGGACAATAACACTCACAAAATTGCTAATCAAACATGCAAAATTCACACCAAAGGAGACTGAAATTGAAGCATAAAAATAATTTGTATTGAGTAAGTGTTGAATAGCCAAAATTGTGAATTAATAGGCTACTCAAATAAATAATTACATTATAGGTTCGAATGCACAAGGATTCCATTCGAAATAGTCAAAAAATAGGCTTACCAAATCTAGTCAAATCCCCCATAGGTGCATAAAGCAGTTTCCAAATCTATGAAGATGCTTACAAATTTTCTAATCCAAGTGGGAAATATAAAGAGGGATGGAAAGAAAACTCATAAATTCCTTTAATTGGAGAAAAAGAGGGAGGATGATGAGGGAAAAAAAAGTTACACCTAGACTAGCTTTTCCTTTTGCCTTAAAATAGCTATAAAGCAAGGAAACTTTCAAAAAAAAAAGATATGCGCTTTAAAAAATCAGGAATAAAAAAGAATTGATAAAATTGGTTTCCAGTATGTTTCCCAAGTGCTCCATGACTTAGTTTTAGCATGTGTTGACTTCTAGGACATGTAGAAGGAAACTAGCATAGAATGGAATCTAGGAATCTAGGTAATAAGAAAAAAATGATTAATTAATGTCAAATGTAGGTAACTATGGTTTGATTATCCTAACACTTCTGAAAGTAGCAAAGTAATCTATCAAAATCTGTTACTAAGCCAGCCAGAGTGATGGAAGACAGGCCAAGAGATCCAAAAGAGATCAGAGAACCACTCCAATGTTAGGGATGTGGAGGAAACCACATGCTTAGGAACTATTCGCATGAGAATGGGTATGTAAGGAAAGTTCACAACATTGAAGGATCTCAAATGGTGGGTCAAGTGGCAAGGACCATTGCTAGAATCTATATAGCTCTAGAGGACCACCATGCAGATCATCAATCAACTGTGGTTGAAGTTGAAGGTAATATTGCACAACAATCAATCACATGAGAGAATAACATGCACAACAATCAATCACATGAGACAATAGAAACATAGATTTATCCTTGGGGAAATCATAAAGGAAAAACCCCGTAACTTCCTCAGATATAGAATGAGAACCAATGGCAGCAGTAAAACCAAAAGACAGAAAAGATGATCTCCAACAGCTTTTCTCTCTCTCGCTTGTGTGAGAACTTCCTCTCTCACTCATGCGCCCCAGTTGAGTGAGTGTGTGTGTAAAATAGAGAGTCTCACTCTCTATTTATACTAGTTTCCAACTTGACAATTACTTACCAGCGCTGACATCTCTAGGAGAGTATAATAAACCTAGTGGCCCTCAACTATGTGGACTTTTCCCCCCCGATCAACAAGGAAGGTTAACCTCAACTCAATTGTGGGGACTATTGCCCCTACTTACAACAAAGGGTTAACCTTAATGAATTTACATGACTTTATTATATTAATGACTCTTCCAATATGAACATTGGGGTACAATGAAATATAAGTGATTCTCCCGATCAAAACATCGAGGTACAATATAAGATATACAAGTGAATACATTCCAAAGTTACAAATGCATCAACAGTCCCTCTTAACTAGGAAGGTATTCTCTTGACACAATTCATCGGCACAAGTATTCTTCTCTAGATCATCATCAAAGCTGGATCATCACTGGATCATCATCAAAGTTGGATCATCACTGGATCATCATCAAAGCTGGATAATCATTGGATCGTCATCAAATATGTATCATCACTAGATTATCATCAAAGCCAGATCATCACTAGATCATCATCAAAGATGGATCATCATTAGATCATCATTGGATCATCATCAAAGTTGGATCATCATTGGATCATCATCATCATCACTGCTTCTGCTATCTCGATCAAATGGTGTTATCTCTTCATTCTTCTAGTCACAGGAAGTTCTATAGAGCCAACACTTTTTAATGATGGTTGAAGGCCTAACCTCAATGTAGGTCTTCCTCTAGAGTGCCAGTCCTTTTTCATACTGGGTGTAGGCCTCTACAAAGCCAGTCCTTTTCATACTGGATGTACCTCCATAGAGCCAGTCCTTTTTCATACTGAATGTGGATCACTACAGAGCTAGTCCTTTTTCATATTGGATGTAGACCACTACAGAGCCAACCCTTTTTCATGATGGATGTACTTCCATAGAGCTAGTCCTTTTTCATACTGGATGTAGTTCTCTACAGAGCCAGTCCTTTTTCATACTAGATGTAGGCCACTATAGAGCCAACCCTTTTTCATGTTGGATTTACTTCCACATAGCCAGTCCTTTTTCATACTGGATGTGGGTCTCTTCAGAGCGAGTCCTTTTTCATACTACATGTAGGCTGCTACAGAGCCAACCCTTTTTCATGCTAGATGTACTTCCATAGAGTCACTCCTTTTTCATACTTGATGTGGGTCTCTACAGAGCCAGTCCTTTTTCATAGTAGATGTAGGCCACTATATATCCAACCCTTTTTCATGCTAGATGCACTTCCATAGAGTCATTCCTTTTTCATATTGGATGTGGGTATCTACAAAGCCAGTCTTTTTTCATAATGGATGTAGGAAACTACAGAGCCAACCCTTTTTCATGTTTTATGTACTTCGACAGAGCCAATCCTTTTTTATACTAGATGTGGGTCTCTATAGAGCCATTCATTTTTCATACTAGATGTAGGCCACTGCACTTATATCTGACCATGGGAGGCCCTGCCTACCACCATGTCAGAAAGGCTCATGAACTCATCACTTCCCCTTGGAAGGAACCTTGATCCGGAGAACACCAAGCTTCTCCCTGAAGTACTCAAACTTCACTCTGGCCATTTCTAGCATAGAATCATATCAGGGCTGATTACATCCAAGGATAACCTGTGAGCTTCACCAGGACTGATTACATCTGAGGACAACCTATAGGACTATTTACGTCTAAGCAACCTACAAGATTCGCCATGATTTTATGCTCAGACAACCTATCTCACCAGCTACGCCAGAATTCCCTCTTTCGAGATATCTCAATCTACACCATATACTGGAGCTTCACTGCTCCTCTCTGCATCATACAAAAATGCAAGCCAGATCAATCAAATAAAATAGAATTTTTCAAAAGAAACATACTACGTCCCAAATAGTCAAGAAATTGGCAACATATTTTTCCTCGGCTGTACTCAGCACCATGCAGGACTCCTCCCTACTAAAACAAGAGATCTCACTTGATCTCATACAAAAGTAGCACCTCAAAGTGCTCTTCCTATTAATGGCACTTCCTACCCAATAGAAATCCACATAACCCTCCAGGTTAATCTTTTGATTCGTATCATACTTGAGCCCACACTCAACTGTACCCTTTGGGTACCTCAATATATGATTTGCAACCATCAGGTGAACATGTCTTAGATCCATCAAGAACTGGCTCAATGTGTTCATAGCAAAGAAAATATCTGGTCTCATATATGTCAGGTACATCAAGGAACAAAAAATCATCTGACGATACATCGTGGAATCAACTGTCTCTGATGAAGCACCACTCAATAGCTTCAGGTCTGATGCCAAAGGTGTAGTCATGGCCTTGTAGTCCACCATCCCAAACCTCTTCAGGATTTCCACTATCATAACCCCAAATTTCACAAAAAATAATTTTTTTTGATGTAACATCAAATGTTTGTAGTCGTAGTTTGTTAACTTCTAGAGGTTAACGGATAAATGAAACAGTTAAAAAACTAAGTATTAACTTAAACACATATAAATTAATACTATTTTAATTTTGATATGTGATGTACATAATCTGCATTCAGTTGTTTCTAACTACACTGATAGTTTGATTTTTTCAACTAGGTGAGAAGTTACTATTCAACTGGGGATTACTTAGCGATTGCTAACTTATCTGGATTTCTGGATCTTACAGGCTTGACAAGTAAATTTTGAACCAGTAAGAGTTTATTAAGGCGTTAATCTAGATATACTTGTTTTATCATAAATATACTGCTAGAGTAAAAGTTTGCTTAATAGAATTCAAGGGTTCTATGAGGTAAAGTAACATTTCTTTTACTTGTTTTGCAACTGTGACAGTACCTTTAAAATTCATGTCGTAAAGATCAATACTATGCCCTACTGATTTTCTTTTATCAAAATGACTACTATTTTAGGTATATCTTCTTTCCATCTATACGTTACGATGTTTACCAGTTCTTCATAGAGCTCATGATTTAGTGTATCAACACTCTTAGTGAAAACATGAGCTTATTGCTGTTGCTATTTACAAACTTTTCAGCACTACTTATAAGTATGGAAACAGACCTAAGGCCTTTTAAGAAAACAAGCTTACATAGAACTCTTAGCTTTACCTTTAATTAAGCTTCAGTAGAGGAAGTTTATCTGCTTATTACTGCATTGTATTTATAAGTGATCATTTGCATAAATGTCGTCAAGATGTGATTTCTAACTTCCAAGTTTCTTCATGACATAAGTAATGTGATGAAATTACATTATCCTATTATTTATTTGAGGATTGTAGTGATGCTATATGTTTTCTTAGATAGTTTTACTAACTTTTCCTATCAAGACTAAGCTAGTCTTGATTTGATTCATTTGGAACTTTGATTACTTATGGAGACCAAATGATTACAACTTCCATGAAGTTCACCTTACTCTTAGTACTATAAACTTCATACAAAAGTAAGAATTTATTCTAGAGTGTAAATACTTTTTATATACACAATGTTAATTTATAAACTAGATTCTTACTACTAGTCTTACATAAATACTAATTCTAACATCATGGTATTGACATATATATAATGTATGAATAAATGATTATTGTCAGACTATTGTCTTAAGAGTAAGGGCATATACCCTTCTATGGATCTTTCCATAGTGGTTATTTTACCATCGAAATATTTCATTGTTTATATATAACAAGAGTTGACATTTTCATGAATGAAGAGTTCGTTACCAATGAAGGTTCCAAGGATTATAATAAAACAAGGGTTTAAAGATACTACAAAAACCTTATTCTTAACATGGCTTGACTTCATAGTTTATCATTGTACGTTATGTTTTGAATTTGCATAATATATTATCATTGTGATCATTGTGTAGATTATTAACAATAATTCCATTCCCGACAATGCAGTGGAGACTATACAACTCGACCCACTGTGGACTGAATAAATTTGTGGCCACGTGGAACATTCACCACCATGAATTCCATAACTTATAATCTCACCACGCAACCCTACTTCTTATTTTTCATTGAGGGTTTTGGTCTCTGCACTGTTTGGTTCACTGTGGCCATGAGGGCTCACTGGTGCTCGCCTCTAGCTCCATTGTTTGTGTAAAGAGGAGTGCTACCACTCTAGTGTAAGGGTTGCAAAGTTCACAGCCCGCATTTGGTGTTTTTATTCCTGCATACAATACTTTGCTGTGCGTGGGCGTAGTGTAGCTCTGTTAGTAATTTTTAAATGTTTTTTCTTTTGCGAACATTGCAAAGGATTACTCATGTTCTCTTCGTCAGTGTAGCATGTACTGTGAGCTTTGTCAACTCTGTCACTAGTGAACATGAGGGTTTTGGGCTATTTGTTGTGTTTCTCGTGGTGTGGGCTCAAATCCTCCTCGGCTTCCAAATATTTCGCTTCCAAGTAAAGAAAATCGTCTTATAAATATTATAAGCTTTAAAAAAATTACAGTTATAGTTATAAACTCAGTTTCTAACCAAGATTTGGTCTTCACTTGCAGGTGATGGTTTGCCTTTTCGTTTGAAAGAATCCTCTTCACGTTTGTATTGGAATCAAGTACTACAGGTAAGCCCCAATTACAATATGGAAAAACCCTGCTTGTACAGACTTAGGGAAATAAAAATGGTTTCAGTTGGGAAGAAGTTACGACCTCGGTTCCTCCAGTCTTGGGACGTTTGGTCTTTATTTTTTAAGATTGGTTTTTTGTTATTAAACCCTTGCATATAGCAGAGTGGCTCCGACATTGGATGCCCTAACTTGTACTACTCCTTTCTTGACTTATAAAGCATTTACAATAATGTAGGTTTTGATAAATTGAATGTTATTTTTGTTTTTAAAAAACCCATTTCACGATGCTGGGTACACTGGCACTGAGCTGGGTGTTGTAATCTGTTTAACTTTGTAGCCTTATGGCCTGTCAAAGTAATACATTGGGTTTTTATTTAAAAAGAATTTAGTTCGAGCTCTGTCTCATTCTTGTATATTTTGACTCTATGTTTGTGAGAGTTCTTCCTATTCAACTGTTAATGAAGAACATTACTGTCTAATATCTTTTGTAATTAGTTTATTGTTCATTATAAGACTGTAAAGTTGTAGTGTATAATTTATAATATTTATTTACTTCTTCAGATTATACAACTAGGGGTTTCCTAAAATTGAAACCCTTGTCTATATGAGTTCTTCAATGTATTAATGATTAGGTTCGGCTACTTGTTAATTTGGATAAATTATTATTACAGATGTGTTGTGTAAATGTACATTCGTTTTCAGTAACGACTGTAACAATTTACAATAGATTAAAAGTTTATTTTAATAATTAACCAAGTAAATGGTTTGCAGCTTAGATGTTTTATTTATAATATTTAAAGAACTTGGTTAGGTTTTTGACCCTGAAGTTTCACAATTACAGGTATAAGCCTCTTTAATAATTATAAGATAGTTCTTCATAGTAAATATTTAGTTTATACTAGTTATTAATTATATTTTGATTGCTTTTATTTAGTAAACTGTCTAGTAGAATTTACTCAGAGTTTTTAAAATGATAAAGCATAAATTCTGTAACTCAGTTTACTCTTTTTAATATAAGTACTTTTAAATTTTACCCTATTTGGTTTATAGTAAATATTAGTTCTAGATTTAGTTGATAATGTTAGAAAATAAACTATGTGAACTGTAGTTTTTATTTACTTAACTATATGTAATTCATGTAACTCTAATGTGATTTTCCTGCTGCATTTCATGCAGTTACTAAGTGGAAACAGAGAAGTATAAACACATCATAACACTGTTTAACTTCCATAATATTTGAACATGAAATAAATTACTCTACTTCCTGTAAATACCCAATCTTATCTACTCAACATTCTCTTATCTTCTTAAAAATTCTACCTATGCTAGAGTACTACCTGGATTTTCCAGGTGTGTAAAAACCCAGACTAGAAACTATTTTCTATTCTAACACATTACTCTTCAAATTCATTTCTTCAATAATCTACAAGGAATACTAAATTCTAACATTTACAAACTAGATATTTAACATTCATATAACAATCAGACTCATATTTATCTATCTAACACAGTAAAACAAAATAATGTAGAACTTGTTTAGGACAGATGACAACAGCGTTAGGAGGCCGTTCCTCCCTACCAATCTCCTTGAGAGCACTAAAAAAATGCTTCCTCAGGACCCCTGAGCCTGTTCCTGGTGTTCTTGGCTGAGAACTGGTGGAGAAGCAAATAGTAGACTAGTTCAAAAACTCAGTAAAACACCCCGCTCTCAGCAGTAAGATATTTTAGCTTAAAAGATTCACTAGATCACTTATTAGTTATCCCCTCAAACTCTTTCCACAATTCCCTTCCATTGAATTTGTTTGAAGTACATTCATTCACCTGAATGATCACTTCTCTAGAATGAGCAGCCTCAGATCTCCTTAATGGGAATTTTTATAAAGATTGCCTAGGTCTTTTGGGTCAGTTGTCATTAATTGAGCCACCTGCTCTGATTCCACTTTCTTGGGGAATCATGAACCCAAATGTAGGGAGGTTTCCACCTACAACAGTTGGAAGTGGTTTGAAGATGCTGCCACATGTCAGTTTTCTCTCCACCCAGTCTCCTCCACCAATTTGACCAGTAAACACTCTTTTAACAGCTCTCCTAAGCTGTTGTCTCTTCCTTTATTTATTTATAAATAAATATTCAGAATTACATCAAATATCCTTGACTCTGATGAGTCATCAATTACAACTTAGCATATAATTTAACATATTGTCTTCAAAGAATATCAAATAATATAATTTTATTTTTTTGCAAAATTGGGGCATGTGACATACACACCCCCTTAGAGCATAAGATCGTCCTCGATGTTATTTATTCTTCATCCTTAGAATTCCCCTAGAACAGAATTGGATATGCATCCCACATATTACTTTCCAATTCCCAGGTTGCTTCTTCTAGACTAAGGTGCTTCCATTGCACCTTCACCTGACCAATGGTGTGGTTCTGAAGTGTGATCTCCCTCCACCCGAGGATACAGTTCAGTTCCACCAGAAAATCTCCTCCTAGTTCTACCTGTACATCATTCCAGTTAACAACATGAGTAACATCATGAACATATTTCTTTAATACAGAAATGTGAAAAACATTAAGTACTCTTAAATTTGGTGGTAATGCTAATTGATAAGCTACGTGTCCAATCCTAGACAGTATTTTGAATGGACCATAGTAACGAGGTGCTAGTTTTGCACAACTACCCAATCTCAGAGAGCTCTTTTTGGGCCTGACCTTGATGAACACATGTTCACCTACCTGAAACTCCTTTGGATTTCTTTCAAGGTCTGCTTGATTTTTCTGTCGATCTTGCACAATTTTCAGATTACATTGTATCTGCTTAACAATTTCTTCCATTTCCTTTAATAGTTCAGGACCTAATACTAATCTATATATCGGATTACTCCAAGAGATAGGAGTATTACATTTCCTTCCATACAAGATTTTGAAAGGACTGAATCTGGCTGACGCTTGATAATTATTATTATAAGCAAATTCTACCAGATGCACATAATCCTCCCATTTACCTGGCTTGTGTTTCACATATATTCTTAATAAATCTTCTAGCACTTGGTTTACTCTTTCGGTCTATCCATCTGTTTAAGGATGGAATGAAGTACTAAAATTTAGCGTAGTGTTTAATCCTTTAAACAAATATTTCCAAAATTTACCTGTAAATTTAGGATCTCTATCCGAAATTATAACTTTTGGTCATCCATGTAGTCGAAAAATTTGCTTTAGAAAGATATTAGCTATGTTTGCAGCTTTATACATAGTTTTAAGAGGTATAAAGTGAGCTGATTTACTTAATTTATCAACCACTACAATGATAGAATCATTTAAATTCTGATTTCTAGGCAATCCAGTAACAAAATTGAGACTAATTATCTCTCGTTTCCAACTAGGAATGGGCAATGGCTGAAGTAATGCAGGTGGGTGTTGATGTTCAGTTTTCACCTGCTGACATTCAAAACACCTAGTGATATACTCTGCCAGTTCAGTCTTTATTTTTGGCCAAAAATATTCTTTTCTTAACATGGTTATAGTCTTTTGATAACCTGGATGACCTGAGTATGGAGTTTTATGGATTTCATCCAAAATTAATAATTTAACTTTAGGTACATTTGGTACATATATTCTGTCTTTATACAATAAAAATTCTTTTGCATTCAAAATGTACCCTTAACTTAAGCTTTCTGTTGGATTTTCTTTTGTTTTAGCTTGTATTTTTTGGTAAATTTCATCTTGTTCTATCCTTGCTTTAAGCTGTTCATCCAAATCTATTGTATAAGTGTTTATAACTGCTATGAAGTTCAGCCTTTCATTCCTACATAATGCATCAACAAATTTATTTTGTTTACCTTTAATGTGTTGAATTTCAAAATCATACTCACTTAGAAAAGCTAGCCACCTAGCTTGTGTGGCATTTAGATTAGGCTGATCTAACAGATATTTTAATCCTTTATTATCAGTCATTAAAATAAATTTTCTACCAATTAGGTGATGACGCCACATCTCTAGAGCATGTATAACAACAGCTAATTCCAAATCATAAGTTGCATAATTCTTTTCATGAATTTTTAATTTCCTAGACTCATAGGCAATAACATGCCCTTCTTGAGTCAGAACACCCCCTAAACCATCATTGCAAGCGTCAGTGCACACTACAAATTCTTTATTTGGATCAGTTATTCTTAAAATAGGTGCGCTGGTTAATAAAGTTTTTAACTTTTTAAAGCTTTCCTCACATTTCTGGTTCCAATCAAATTTCTTTCCTTTCTTCTCCAAACAAGTTATCGCATTCACTATTCTCAAAAAACCTTCAATGAACCTTCGGTAATAACCAGTAATTCCCATGAAGGATCGAACATCAGTTACATCCTTGGGAACCGGCCAATCTTTGATCGCCTCTATCTTTTCGGGATCCAATGAAATCCCTTCCTTAGTCACCACATGACCGAAGCACTGAATTTTATCTTTGAAGAAATCGCATTTACTAAACTTTGCAAAGAGTTGATGATCTCGTAGCTCTTGCAAAACAATTTTTAAATGTTCCTTATGTTCTTCTTCAGTTTTTGAATAGATTAATATGTCGTCGATAAACACAACCACAAACTTATCTAGATACTTATGCATAACATTGTTCATTAAACACATAAAAATAGCTGGGGTATTAGTAAGCCCGAATGGCATGACAACAAACTCGTAATGACCATATCGAGTTCTAAAAGATGTTTTAAAGATGTCTTCATCTTTAATCATAGCTTGATGATATCCAGACCTTAAATCAATTTTCAAAAGCACCATGGCTCCACATAGTTGATCAAACAGATCATCTATGAGAGGAAACGGGTATCTATTTTTAATAGTCATCTTATTCAACTGACGGTAATCTAGGCAAAGTTGCATGGTTCCGTCCTTTTTCCTAAGGAAGATGACAAGTGCCCCCCAGGGAGACACACTAGGTCGAATATAATTTTTGTCAATAAGTTCTTTTAATTGTGACTTTAGTTCATTCAGTTGCAGTATGTTCATTCGATAAGGGGCCTTTGATCTATGTACTGCACCAGGTACCAGCTCAATGGTAAAATCTAGTTCCCTTTTCGGAGGTAGTCCCGGAATTTCTTATGGAAATACATCCACATATTCTCTTAAGACTGTTATGTCTTCCAATTTTAATTTATCTGTTTTATTTAGATTTTCCTCATCAGTTATTGTTACTGCATAAGCTTTACAACCCTTCCTAACATCTCTCTTAATATGCATAGAATAAATATGCCTTATGGTTTTTTTTCTAGGGATCCCCTTTACACTTATTGGTTTTCCATCATTATTTATACACCAAAGGTTTTATCATAACAATTTAAAATTACCCTATGTTGTTCTAACCAATCCATACCAATGAGTAAGTCATACGAACCAAGAGGTAATACATTAAGCTTTACAATAGTTTCAAATTGATCCATAACTACTGCACATTCTTTTACAAAACAAGTTACCTTCCTTTTAGCACCAATGGCTAACTGAACCAACCAAGAATTTTCAAAATTTTCAACAGGAAACTTACATTTTTCTACCATTTTAGGTGAAATATAACTGAGACTAGTTCCTGGATCAATTAAAATAGCTATAGGGGTTTGGTTTATCATAACTTCTACTTCCACCATGGAAGTTTGATATTCTGCTTGTCAATTCTCCAAGGCTGCATTAATTCTGGGCATAGTCCTCGCTAAATCTCCAATGGTCATTTCCTCCTGTATGGTATGAATAGTACTGACAGTCTTTTTTCGATTAGGACAGACTGAGGCATAATGTGGGTCATTTCAGTCCCAGCACTTTATAGGTTCTATGCGTTGAAAGTTATTTGTGTAATTACCATGGTTATTAGCAGATTCTTTACCCTTTGAATTGTTCTGATTGCTTGGTGAACTATTATTATTCCCTTGGAAATTCTTGTTAGCAAAATTTCTAGCCTTATTGTTTTTAGAATTCCTATTGGGCACAAATTATTTCTTCTTTTGATCATAATGGTTATTATTCTTCTTGGCCTTCCAGTTGGCCATGCTCTCTTTCTTCTAATTCTGTTCATAACAGAAGTTGGCTTTCCTCATAGCTTCTTCCAGAGTTTTTGGATTTTCATACTCAATCTTGTCCTTAATATGTTAAGGTAGACAACTGAGGAATCGTTGTACCTTCGGTTTTTCATCTACAAGTTATGGTACATACCTAAGCAGACTTAAAAGCCTATTGTTCAAATCTTTCATAGTCATTGATCCTAATTTAAGCTCATAGAATTATTTTGCTCTCTCTTCATAGTACTGCTTAGACATAAATTTATTTTTAAAGTACCTATTGAAGGTACTACAATTTACGTTCTTCTCTTTTATTCCATTCACTCTTTTCAAGTCTTGCCACCAAATATCAGCCTTTCCTGAGAGGTTGTAGATATCCATTCTAGCCTTTAATTGGTTAGAATAGTTATAAATCTAGAAGTACTTCTTCATCCCATATAACCAAAATTCTGTTTCCTCCCCCTTCTCAGTCTCTCCATTGAATGTTGGTGGTTTTATCTTTTTAAAATTCCCTAGAAATTTTCTCATAGGGTTTATATTTTCTCTTTTTAGTATAATGGTTGTCATCACTACTATCACTAGTGGAATGAAAATTACGTTGATCACCAAACACCTCTGAAGATGAGCTGCTTTCATTTCTGGTCTGTTTAATCTTTTTATATTTATGTTGATGACTTGTATCTTCTGATTCAGCTCTTTTACCTCTACCGTCGGTTTGAAATCTTTCTGTTAGGATCTGATTAAGCTCTTCCTGAGCCCTCAGAATCCTTTCATTCTCTCGTTTAACAGATTCCATTTCATATTTTAAGTCTTTTACTGTTTGTAAAAGTTCTGAGGAATTAGTGGTTAGATATTCTTGTATAGGGTCTCTTGGTAATTTTTTTGGTTCAGTAAATGGAGATTCCTCTTCCACATATTCCTCCAGCCTTTCCATACCTATTGTTAAACTTCAGAAACAATTTTCTTTGTTGAATAACATTAAAAGAAAATAACATCAGCAAAATAATTTAGATTCACTTTTTCATAGAAAGAAAGTTGGGCTTCACAAAGGTCTAGTGTTTGAACCTTGTGCTCTGATACCACATGTCATAACCCCAAATTTCACAAAAATTAAATTTTTTTGATGGAACATAAAATGTTTGTAGTCGCAGTTTGTTAACTTCTAGATCTTAATGGATAAATGAAATAGTTAATAAACTAAGGATTAAGTTAAACACATATAAATTAATACTATTTTAATTTCGATATGTGATGCACATAATCTGCATTCAGTTGTTTCTAACTACACTGATAGTTTGATTTTGTCAAGTAGGTGAGAAGTTACTTTTTAACTCGGGCTTACTTAGCAATTGCTAACTTATCTAGATTTCTGGATCTTACAGGATTGACAGGTAAAATTTGAACCAGTAAGAGTTTATTAAGGCGTTAATCCAGATATACTTCTTTTATCATAAATATACTACTAGAGTAAAAGTTTGCTTAATAGAATTCAAGGGTTGTATGAGGTAAAGTAACATTTCTTTTACTTGTTTTGCAACTGTGACAATACCTTTAAAATTCATGTCATAAAAATCAATACTATGCCCTACTGATTGTCTTTTATCAGAATGACTTCTATTTTAGGTATATCTTCTTTCCATCTATATGTTATGATGTTTACCAGTTCTTCATATAGCTCATGATTTTCTGTATCAACACTCTTACTAAAAACAGGAACTTATTGGTGTTGCTATTTACAAACTTTTCAACACTGCTTATAAGTATGGAAACAAACCTAATGCCTCTTAAGAAAACAAGCTTACACAGAACTCTTAGCTTTACCTTTAATTAAGATTCAGTAGAGGAAGTTTATTCGCTTATTACTGCATTGTATTTATAATTGATCGTTTGCATAAATGTCATCAAGATGTGATTTGTAACTTCCAATTTTCTTCATGACATAAGTAATGTGACAAAATTACATTATCATATTATTTATTTGAGGATTGTAGTGATGCTATATGTTTTCTTAGACAGTTTTACTATCTTTTACTATCAATACTAAGCTATTCTTGATTTGATTCGTTTGGAACTTTGATTACTTATGGAGACAAATGTTTACAACTTCCATGAAGTTCACCTTACTCTTAGTACTATAAACTTCATACAAAAGTAAGAATTATTCTAGAGAGTAAATACTTTTTATATACATAATGTTAATTTATAAACTAGATTCTTACTACTAGTCTTACATAAATACTAATTCTAACATCATGATCTTGATATATATATAATGTATGAATAAATGATTATTGTCGGACTATTATCTTAAGAGTAAGGGCATATACCCTTATATGGATCTTTCCATAGTGGTTATTTTACCATAGAAATATTTCATTGTTTATATATAACAAGAGTTAATGATTTAATATATGAATAGTTCATTACCAACGAAGGTTCCAAGGATTATAATAAAACAAGGGTTTAACGATACTACAAAAACCTTATTCTTAACATGGCTTGACTTCATATTTTATCATTGAAATGATACGTTATGTTTTGACTTTGCATAATATATTATCATTGTGATCATTGTGTAGATTATTAACAATAATTCGATTCCCAACAATGCAGTGGAGACTATACAACTAGACCCACTGTGGACTGAATAAATTTGTGGGCACATCGAACATTCACCACCGTGCATTGCATAACTTATATGCTCACCATGCAACCCTACTTATTATTTTTCATCGAGGGTTTTGGTCTCTTCACTGTTTGGTTCACTGTGGCCATGAGGGCTCACAAGTGCTCGCCTCTAGCTCCATTGTTTGTGTAAAGAGGAGTGCTACCACTCTAGTGTAAGGGTTACGAAGTTCACAGCTCGCATTTGGTGTTTTTATTCCTGCATACAATACTTTGCTGTGTGTGAGGGTAGTGTAGCTCTGTCATTAATTTTTAAATGTTGTTTTCTTTTGCGGCCATTGCCAAGGCTTACTCCTATTCCCGTCGTCAGTGTAGCATGTACTCTGAGCTCTGTCGACTCTATCACTAGTGAACACAAGGGTTTTGGTATTTTTGTTGTGCTACTCATGGTGTGGGATCAAATCCTCCTCGGCTTCCAAATATTTCACTTCCAGGTAAAGAAAATCATCTTATAAATATTATAAGCTTTAAAAAAATTACAGTTACAGTTATAAACTTAGTTTCTAACCAAGGTTTTGTCTTCACTTGTAGGTGATGGTTTGCCTTTTCGTTTGGAAGAATCCTCTTCACGTTTGGATTGGCATCAAGTCCTATGGGTAAGCCCCGGTCACAATATGGAAAAACCCTGCTTGTATAGACTTAGGGAAACAAAAATGGTTTCAGTTGGGAAGAAGTTACGACCTCGGTTCCTCTAGTATTGGGATGTTTGGTCTTTAGTTTTTGATATTGTTTTTTCATTATTAAACCCTTGCATATAGCAGGGTGGCTCTGGCATTCGATGTCGTGACTTGTACTACTCTTTCCTTGAATTATAAATCATTTACAGTAATGTAGGTTTTGATAAATTGAATGTTAGTTTTGTTTTTAAAAACCCATGCCACGATGCTGGGTACACTAGCCCTGAGCTGGGTGTTGTAATCTATTTAAGTTTGTAGCCTTATGTCCTGTCAAAGTAATACATTGGGTTTTTCTTTAAAAAGAATTTAATTCGATATTTGTCTCATTCTTGTATATTTTGACTCTGTGTTCGTGAGAGTTCTTCCTATTCGACTGTTAATGAAGAACATTAATGTCTAATATATTTTGTAATTAGTTTATTGTTATTATAAGACTGTAAATTCGTAGTGTATACTTTATAATATTTATTTACTTGTTCAGATTATACAACTAGGGTTTTCCTAAAAGTGAAACCCTTGTCTATATGAGTTCTTCAATGTATTAATGGTTAGCTTTGGCTACTTGTTAATCTGGCTAAATTATTATTATAGATGTGTTGTGTAAATGTACATTCGTTTTCAGTAAGGACTATAACAGTTTACAGTAGATTAAAAGTTTATTTTAATAATTAACCAAGTAAATGGTTTGCAGCTTAGATGTTTTATCTATAATATTTAAAGAACTTGGTTAGGGTTTCAACCCTGAAGTTTCACGATTACAGGTATAAGCCTGTTTAATAATTATAAGATAGTTCTTCATAGTAAATATTTAGTTTATACTAGTTATTAATTATATTTTGATTGATTTTATTTAATAAACTATCTAGTAGAATTTACTCAGAATTTTTGAAATGATAAAGCATAAATTCTGTAACTTAGTTTACTATTTTTAATCTAAGTACTTTTAAATTTTACCCTATTTGGTTTCTAGTAAATATTAGTCCTAGATTTAGTTGATAATGTTAGAAAATAAACTATGTGAACTGTAGTTGTTTATTTACTTAACTGTATGTAATTCATGTAAGTGTAATGTGATTTTCCTACTGCATTTGATGCAGTTACTAAGTGGAAACAGAGAAGTATAAACACACCATAACACTGTTTAACTTCGATAATATTTTAACATGAAATAAATTACTCTACTGCCTTTAAATACCCATTATTTTCTATTCTAACAAATTACTCTTCAAATTCATTTCTTCAATAATCTACAAAGAATACTAAATTTTAACATTTACAGACTGAATATTTAACATTCATATAACAGTCAGACTCAGATTTATCTATCTAACACAATAAAACAAAATAATGTAGAACCTATTTAGGACAGATGGCAACAGCGTTAGGAGGTCATTCCTCCCTACCAATCTCCTAGAGAGCGCTCAAACAACACTTCCTCAAGACCCCCAAGCATGTTCCTAGTCTTCTTGGATGAGAACTGGTGGAGAAGCAAACAATAGACTAGTTCAAAAACTCAGTAAAACACCCTACTCTTAGCAGTAAGATCTTTCAGCTTAAAAGCAGCACTAGATCACTCAGTAGTTATCCCCTCAAACTCTTTCTATAATTCCCTTCCATTGAATTTCTTTGAAGTACATTCATTCACCTGAATGATCACTTCTATAGAATGAGCAGCCTTAGCTCTCCTCAATGGGACTTTTTATAAAGATTGCCTAGGTCTTTTGGGTCAGTTGTCATTAATTGAGCCACCTGCTCTAATTCCACTTTCTTGGGGAATCATGACCCCAAATGTAGGGATGTTGCCACCTGCAACAATTGGAAGTGGTTTGACAATGCTTCCACATGTCATTTTGCTCTCCACCTAGTCTCCTCTCCCAATTTTACCAGTAAACACTCTTTTAACAGCTCTCCTAAGCCGTTGTGTCTTCCTTCCTTTATTTATAAATAAATATTCAGAATTACATTAAATATCCTTGACTCTGATGAGTCATCAATTACAACTTACCATAAAACTTAACATATTGTATTCAAATAATATAATTTTTTTTTTTTGCAAAATTGGGGCATGTGACGTCCACTACATACTTCCACTTTTCAAGGGAGATTCCATATGCATTCTGCCACACCTCAATGCCTAGGAAGTAGTGCATAATATCCAAGTCCTTCATCTTGAACTTGGAAGCAAGTCTACTTCTTTCAACTTGAATGAGTTCCTATTTTCTACCAAGAACAAGTCATTGCCATATAACAAGAGCATCACTGGCCTTCTGCCTTCAACATTGAAGAAAAGGTTGGAATATTCTTTACTCTCAGTAAAGCCTAGATCCATCAGTAAGCTATCCATCCTATCATACCATGTTGAACCTCAGGATCTTTTGCAGTCACTCCCTCTGAAGTGAAACATCATTCTCCCTATGCCTTTCGTACTCTATACATTGAAACATTATGTACTTGAGTGACAAGTAGCTTCCTCTACTACTAATATTTTATGTCTCCATATAGGGTCACTGGATACCAAGATCTTCTATCTTGGACCTTTTCAAAAGTTCTTCTCGCACCCATCTGTGTGCTTGTCATCCTCTATAGAATTTCGTATTCAACCTTGTAGCAAAGGTTAAGATATTCATCACTCTAGGTGATCTTGAAATTCCTCATGAATGTGTTATCCAATCAGTGTCTTTTGAGATCATACAAGGCCTTATTTAATTTTCACACATGATTCTACCTTTCATGTGTCTCAACTCCCACTGGCTGCAAATTTTTCTTCGTAGTCTATGCCTTCTTTCTGTGAGAATCCTCATGCTACGAATCTTTCCTTGTATCCCACATACTTCTCTTCAAGTCTTGATACTGCATCCTAGACATCATTCTTCATGATCTTGGACTCTCCTTCCCTTTCTTCTTGGCTACTTCTTCATAGCTAGAAGGTTCTGCATCAATGATGCATCTCAACAATGTCTCATAAATGCACTGTGTCCGAGACCTCTTTCTTTCTTTGAAAGTATCATCATATCATTCTTCGTTTTGGATAATTTCTTGAACTGTCATCACTTGTTTTTTGGAACAAGTCTCATCCTTATTTTCTCATACGTGATTGTACACGATCTTTCCTACAAGTCAAATGAATTAGTTGTATGGTTAGAAACATTCCATAAGGTATATTCATAATGAAAAATTCTTTTGCATAAATATATAATCATGTAACTATTTTAGCCAGTACAACATTCATCCATATCTGACAGAAACTTTATAAATGCCTTCCATGTCTACCAAGACATCATTGAGATTGTACACTAATCCAATATATCAACAAGGATGTTTCATTATAGATAAGTAGAAATGCAGAGTTGTATAGCACCATGAGCTACTTACCCACCACATGCATATTCGTAGTATACTGTCATTAATGCAAACATTCGATCATGCATAATACATCAACTGAATATATAAAAATGCATAACAACAACAATATCATGAAATTACAATTGAATACTTATATTTATTTGTTTCATGGGTAGAATCCTTTCAGCTTCATCATCTTCTTCATTCATAAAAGCATAAGTTTCTTATCCAAATGCTCAACATGGATAAGAGGCTCTTCAAGAATTGAGTTCTTCGTATTCCTCATCGCTTGAGGGATCTTCTTTCAATCGTGAGTGCTTTATCTTTAGTTGCTATCATATTCTCTTTTATTATTATGGGTCGAGCTTCATCTTGTGTGTGCTATTCCCAGAGTCTGCTGAAAGTAATCACTTCCTCTTGGCACACATTCCTTGAATGAATGAATCCCATGATCCTAGGAGGCCATTCAAGGTGGTTATAATAGTATCTTATTCTTCTTTGACTACTTCATCATAGAATCAAACCATTCCTTTTGGTGTCTATGAGGGATGAGATGATATCTAATAGAATCTGCAATGATTCTCTTAGCTCTGGCCCTAGGATTATCTCCCTCTGTCTCCTAGACCTTTCTTACTAAAATACTGATCCAAGTCAATTTCTTGAAGGATCACAGAGTTCCTACACTTCATCCGATTTATATTCTTTTCTTCAAATATCTTGGCCGACACTTCATCCGATTTATATTCTTTTCGTCAAATATCTTGGTCAAAGAATCAAACATATAATTAGGTGTCTTAAGGGAAGACACTTTTGGTATAAGGTGATCTTGGATTGAATCAACAATGACCTTCTTGTCCTTGACCAAGTTCTTCTTGTGTAAGGCTTTTAACCTCATCTCCCTCTGGATCTGGAACCCCTCCAATTATGTATGTGTCCAATTCATTTTCTTAAAGAACTAGTGAAATCATATACTTCCATGCTTGGAAGTTGTCATATTCACCAAGATTGTCATCAATATGGTGTTATTAGTCATCTTGAAATGAGAACATCAACTATAAATAGAAAACGATTAGATCTTACCGATTTGAGGTGTCAGTCCTGGTTCCATATCTGGATGATCTAGGCTTTGTTAGAGAAACCCTCATTTTCAAAACTTGGAATCTTTCATATCTGATTGGATAGAAATATGGGCCTCTTTAAGGAGATCTTTCCAATGTACTCCTTTTCTGAAAAAAATGGAGGGAAGCTCTCAGAACAGGAAGCCATAGTTTTTCAATTTCCTTTGCAGAAATGCCTAATATTGTTTCCACTGTATCTCTAAATATACTTCTCCTCTGTGTCTGAAATTTCGTAATCAAGTAATCAAGTCTTCCCTATTTCCAACACCATAGATTTTACCGGAATTGGTCTCACCAATTGGGACTTATGAGAGTTTTCCCAAGTTGACTTATTTCAGGACTGTTCAGCATAGAGAACTTGTATGGACATCCAAATGTCCCTTTTTCATCATCGGGATTTAAAACATTCATAGAAATTAAATCTCTTTTCCTATCAAGAACAGCTTGCAAAATTTCATTTGGACCTTCGTAGCCCGAGATATAGAAATTCTCCCTAGGTGTCCTGTTTAGGGATGAATCCTGGAAGAGTCCGGAACACTAATTTGGAGGAATCATATATCCCATAATATATCGAATCCAAGGCTAAAATTTTTACACAGGGTACATTAGGATTTTATCTTCGGCCTATGAAACTTTCGGCTACTAAGACTTCTTCAATCCCGAGATATAGCGAATGTACCAAAACTACCAGTTTTAGTATTTTAGGGTTTTTAAGGCCCGGGATCAAATTAGGGTTTGAATTTCCTGGAGTTTTACCTAACCAAAAACTTCAACTTTTTGTCTCTAAAATTTGATTTTGATGAGGAGAGAAATCCTATGCTAGGCTCACTCAAAAAATCCACTTCTATAAAAAGCCCTAATTTTCGGCAGCAAAAACTGAAAATGCCCAGAATCAAATTACTCTTCGACAAAAATATGTTTCCTTCAATGGTGAGTTATCCTAGCCTCCTTTTGCTGATGGATTGTGGAGAGAGACCCAAAAAGTAAGAAGCCCTAGCTTCTGCAGCTACATTGTCTCTTGTTCTCAGGTTAGATCTGATACCATGTTAGATTTTTATCATTTAAGCAATATGATCTTAGGATCTTATCTGAGAGAATAACATGCACAACAATTGATCACAAGAGACAATAGACACCAATATTTATCCTCGGGGAAAACATAAAGTAAAAACACCGCAACTTCCTTAGAGATAGAACGAGCACCAAGGGCAGCAGTAAAACCCAAAAACATAAAATATGATCTCCAATAGTTGTTCTCTCTCTCACTTGTGTTGAAATTCCTCTCTCACTCATGCGCTCCAATTGAGTGAGTGTGTGTGTCAAATAGAGAGTCTCACTCTCTATTTATACTAGTTTATGACTTGACAACTACTTACCAGGGACGACATCTCTAGGAGAGTCTAATAACCCTAGTGCCCCTCAACTATGGGGACATTGTTGATGTATTTGTAACTTCAGAATGTATTTATCTGTATATCTTATGTATTGTACCCTGATGTTTATTCTAGGATGTGTCTATAATGTATTTGAGTCATGTCATAACCCGATTTTTTTTCCGAGAAGTTTCTATAATGTAAACATTTCATGTCAAGTCATTGTGGGTAACCCTCCTATTGATCAAGGGTTAAAGTCCCCAGAATTGTGGGTCCCTAGGGTAATTAGACTATCCTAGATATGTCGACCCTAGGTGAGTCATTGTAATTTGGGGCAATATTCCCCACCATTGTGTTAAGGATAAACCTCATTGTTGGTCGGAGGAGGAAAAGTCACCACAAGTTGTGCGGCACTAGGGTTATTAGACACTCCTAGAGATGTTGGCTCTAGTAAGTAATTGTTAAGTGAGGATGACATGTTGGAGTGGGTTTCAAGTGAATGAAAGAATATAAATAGAGAGTAAGCCTCTCTATTTATCACACACACACACACTCACTCATGTATTTGTAACTTCAAAATGTATTCATATATGTATCTTATGTCTTGTAACCCGATGTTTATTCCAAGATGTATCTATTATGTAATTGAGTCATGTTTCCATGCCTTGATGTTCCGATTGGGAGGATATGTAATGTAAACAAGTCATGTCAGGTCATAGTGGGTAACCCTCCAATTATCTAAGGGTTAAAGTCCCCACAATTTTGGGGCACTAGGGTTATTAGACTCTCCTAGTAGAGGTCGGCCCTAGTAGGGTTTTAGTCATGCTGAGATTAGTATAAATAGAGAGGTGACTTCTCTATTTAACACACAAATCATACCCACTCAAGTGTAGCGCGTAGTTGAGGAAGGAGAAGATACTGGGGCTAGATAAGAAGAAGGTTACTACTGTCGGGAGATCAATTACTATTTTGGGCTTTTTTATTTTGGTGCTGATTCTATCTCTGAGGAAGTTGCGGGGTTTTCTCCATTTATGGTTTCCCCGAGGAAAAACATTGTGTTCATTGTCTCTTGTGTTTGATTGTTGTACTTGTTATTATCTCAGTTAAAGATCCTAATAATGCTAGCTTAATGTTGAAAAACTAAGATGGTATTAGAGCTAACCTGAGAAGAAGACACTGTGCAGTTGCAGGAACTAGGGCTTCCTAGTTTGTGGATCTTCCTCAGATTTTCAGCAAAAGTAAGGTGGAATAACTCTCCTTTTTAGGTAAAATTTTTCTATCGAAGCAGAATCCAATTCTGAGGTTTTTTAGTTTTGGACCCAACACTGCTGCTGGAAATTAGGGATTTTCACAGAAGAGGAATTTTTTAGTGAGCCCAGGCCTGGATTGATCTCCTCCCCAACATATAAGTTAGGGATAAATTTCAAGGTATTTGGGTCGATAGAACTCTGAAAAATTAAAACCCTAATTTGCTCCTAAACGAGTACTACAGGATTTCACTCCAAATCCAGATCTGACATCTTGACCTGGTAAGATCTAAATATTTGTATTTCCATTTGAGGTTCTCAGTTAAGATGTCTCATCATACCAAGCTTGATGAAAATCTTGAGGGAGCCGATGACTTCCGAGCCTAGAAGTATAGGATCTCCCTGGTTCTGGAAGAAAATGAGCTGGACTCCTACATCCATGAGGAGGTTCCAGTGCCAGAGGGAGATGAGGCTAAGGACTTGCATAAGAAGAAGATGGTTATGGAAAAGAGTATCATTGCTGATTCTATCAAGGATCAGCTTATCCCATAGGTGTCCTCCCTCAAGAAACCTAAAGCTATGTTTGATGCCCTAACAAAATTGTTTGAAGGGAAGAACATAAACCGGAAGATGTCTTTGAGGAATCAACTGAAGAATGTAAAGATCCAGAATGCAAAGACCATCTAGTCTTAATTCACAAGGGTTGCTCAGATCAAGGAACAAATGGAAGGAGTAGATGAAGAAGTGGAGAATGAAGAAATTGTGATGACACCTTGAATGGTCTCCCTAGGACATGGGACTTTTTCTTTCAAGGGATGTGTGCTAGAAAGAAGTTAGCCAAGTTCAGCAGAATGTGGGAAGAATGTTCTCAACAAGAATCTTAGATAGAAGCTCGAGAAGAGAAGATGGGAAGTGAAGATCAAGCTCTCACAATACAATCCAAGACACCCAGATCTAGCCATCACAGAATTAAGTACTCTCATCATAGGAATAACTCTAGAAAGCCTAGAGATAAGTCTAAGCACATTTTCTATACATGTGATGAAAGAGGACAGTTTGCTAGGTATTGTCCTAAGAAAAAAATTAGCTCTCACAAGAAGAGGGGACACAAGAGAATACATCATGCTCATGCTACAGAGGATGATGAACCTTCATCAAAGAGAACTAGATATGAAAGTGAAGATTCTTCAAGCGAGGATGAATATGTTTTGATCTCCGCTCTCACAAGTAACATTACTCATGGAAGTGATGATTGGCTTATATATAGTGGGGCTTCCAAACATATGACTGGATTCAAGGAATCCTTTGTGAAACTCTTAGAACATGAATCACCTCAAAAGGTGAAGCTAGGAGATGACTACCAATATCCAATAAAAGGTAGTGGGGAATCTTCCTATAAACTACACTTTGGAAAGTCTATAACAATGAAGGAAGTGTTGTTTGTGCCAGTACTCAAGAAGAAACTTAAACTAGATCCATCAAGAAAGAAGTGTATATTTGTGGCATACTCTGAAAGCTCGAAGGCTTATAGAATATATTTCCCACGATACAAAAAGATTGACATCAGCAGGGATGTGACATTTGATGAAGACGTAGCTTACAACAAATCCAGAAAGAGACCTGTTGAAGAACCTAAAGAAGCAAAAGCACCCAAAATTCATGATACAACCACAAATGAAAAAAATCATGAAGATGTTCGAGAATTTGAAGAACCATAAAGACCTGTAGATCCACCTCTGGAGAAGAATCCTCATAAGAGGAAACCTACTTGGGTACAAGAACTTATCCAAGGTGCGAAAAGATATGGGTCTCCATAAGAGAATCATAGAGAATTAAAGAGGACCATATCTTGCTCCGGGTATGTAGATTTACTATGTGATTTCATTGATAAAGAATCTTCTAGTTATGAAGAAGCGGCATAACGGAAAGAATGGAAGGATGCTATGATCTAAGAGTATCAATCGATCATGGAGAATGATGTTTGGGATGTTGTCCCAAGACCAGAAGGGAAGTCAGTTGTAACTTCCAAATGGATCTACAAGATCAAGCATGCTGCAGACGGTAGCATTGAAAAATATAAAACAAGATTTGTGGCTCGGGTTTTCTCTTAGAAAGAAGGAATAGATTATGAAGAAACCTTTGCACCTGTAGCCAGATACACTTCCATCAGATCAGTACTAGCTCTGGCTGCAGTGATGAAATGGAATATACACCAGATGGACATCAAGAGTGCCTTCTTGAATGGTGTAGTAGAAGAGGAAGTGTATGTAGAACAACCACTTGGTTTTGAGACACATGACAGAGAGTCTCATGTATGCAGATTGAAGAAAGCCCTATACGGTTTGAAACAGGCACCTAGGACTTGGTATGGAAGAATCGACAACTTTCTAGCCAGTTTGGGCTTTACCAAAAGTAAAGCAGATTCCAACCTTTACTACAAGGTTGAAGATGGCAACCCAGTGATGCTCCTACTATATGTAGATGATCTGTTTGTGACAGGTATGGATGGGTTGATTGCTAATACAAAGAGAAAGCTTGCTGCCGAGTTTGAAATGAAGGACTTGGGTATGATGCATTATTTCTTAGGATTGGAATTGTGGCAGAGTACAGATGGAATCTTCCTTGGATAAGGGAAGTATGCAGTAGAGATCTTGAAGAGGTTTGGGATGATGGACTGCAAAGCTATGGCCACATTTATGGCATCGAACTTGAAGCTATTGAGTGATGCTTCATTAGAGTTGGTTGATTCTATGATGTATCATCAGATAATTGGGTCCTTGATGTACCTGATGAACACGAGAGCATACATTTTCTTTGCTGTGAACACCTTGAGCTAGTTCTTAACAGATCCAAGAAATGTTCACTTCATTGCTGCAAAGCATATTCTGAGGTACCTGAGGGGTATAGTTGATTACGGGCTCAAGTTCGAGGTGAATCAGAAGATTAACCTAGAGGGTTATGTTGATTCATATTGGGTAGGTAGTGCCATCGATAGGAAGAGCACTTCAGGGTGTTGCTTCAGTATGGGATTAGGTGTGATCTCTTGGTTTAGCAGGAATCAATCCTTTGTGGCACTGAGTACAACTGAAGCAGAGTATGTCATAGCTTGTTCAGCTAATTGTGAGGCAGTATGGCTGAGAAAGCTATTGTCTGATATATTTGATCTCCAGTTGGATCCTACTTGTATACATTGTGACAACCATAGTTTCGTGAAGTTTTCAAAGAATCCAGTGTTCCATGACAATTCAAAGCATATCGAGATCAAGTATCACTATATCAGGGATATGGTGCAGAGGGGAGTAGTGAAGCTCTAGTATGGTGCGATAGAGGAACAAATAGATGATGTATTGACAAAGCCATTGGATAGGCTGAAGTTTGAGTGCTTCAGGGAGAAGCTTGGTGTTCTCTAGATCGAGGTTTCCTCCAAGAGAAAGTGATGAGACCCATAGCCATTCTAACATGGTGAGAGGATTGGTTCCTTCCATGGTCAGATGTAAGGGTTGAGCCATTGTGTCAAGGTGAGAGGATTGGTTCCTTCCATGTTAGATATGAGTGATGAGATCCATAGCCATTATGACGAGTAGGTCAGATATAAGGGCTGAGCCATTCTATCATGGTGAGAGGATTGGTTCCTTCCATGTTATATATGAGCGCTAGCCATTCTGTCAAGTAGGACAGATGTAAGGGAAACTTCCATT
Organism: Pseudotsuga menziesii; assembly: GCA_001517045.1. Classification (NCBI taxonomy): domain Eukaryota; kingdom Viridiplantae; phylum Streptophyta; class Pinopsida; order Pinales; family Pinaceae; genus Pseudotsuga; species Pseudotsuga menziesii. Next base: position 190,154 of record LPNX011141038.1, on the reverse strand, counting down.
CTGGGAATGAAGGCACCTGGTCAGTTACCAGGAAAACTTAGTCTAGGACTGAGAATCCATTTTGATGTGATAGAGGGATGTGTTCCCACTTGATCAGATGTAAGGGTTGAACCATTCTATCATGGCTAAAGGATTAAGTTCCTCACATGTCAAATGTGAGTGTTGGACATTCTGACGAGTATGTCAGATGTAAGGGAAATTGCCATTTTGGGAATGGAGGCATCTGGTCAGTTACCAGGTAGCTCAGTTTAGGACTGGTGGCCATTCTGATGCGATGGTAGGATTAGTTCCTCCATGATCAGATGTGAGTGCATGCCCTTTCTGATGCAGTGCTTCGTGCATGGTCAAATTGTAAGTGCAGAGCCATTTCCGATACGGTGCTTCATGCATGGTCAAATTGTAAGTGTTGATCCCTTTTTATGCGGTGCTTTCGAGCATGATTGACTATAAGTGTTGTGCCTTTCTGATAGGATGAGGTCATATGTAAGTGCAAAGCCTTTCTGATGCAGTGTGCTTGCACATGGTCGAATATAAGTGTTGATCCTTTCTGACAAGATGAGGCCAGATGTGAGTGCTGGGCCTTTCTGACAAGATGAGGTCAAATGTGAGTGCTAAGCGTGCCTTTCTAACAAGATGAGGTCAGATGTAAGAGTTGGGAAGGCCATTCTGACTTAAGTGTCAGATATAAGTGCTGATGAAGAGCTACATGAAGGGTAGTCCTGTAGGATTGATTCTATAGAACTTCCTGTGACAAGAAGAATCGAGATAGCACCATTATGAGATAGCATATGATGATGATCCATACTTGATGATGATCCAGATCAAGTGATCCAAATGAGATGATCCAGACTTGATGACGATCCAAATCAAGTGACGATCCAGCTATGATGATGATCTAGACTCGATGATCCAGATCAAGTGATATAGATGAGATGATCCATACTTGATGATGATCCAGATCGAGTGATGATTCAACAGTGATGATCTAGTAGTCATGATGATGCAGATCCCATGAGGAAGAAGACTTGAAGAAGAAGATGACTTGAAGACTCGAAGATGAAGAATAATCGAAGACAAAGAAGACTCAAAGAGTAAGAAGACTTGAAGATGATGAGATGATCTAGTTGATGCAGAGAAGAAGACCAGTGCTAAAAATTGTGTCGAAATAATACCTTCCTAGTTAAGAGGGAGTGTTGATGTATTTGTAACTTCAGAATGTATTCATCTATGTATCTTATGTATTGTAACCTGATGTTTATTCTGGGATGTATCTATTATGTAATTGAGTCATGTTTTCATGTTTCGATGTTCCGATCGTGATGATCTATAATGGAAACAAGTCATGTCAAGTCATAGTGGGTAACCCTCCGATTGTCTAAGGGTTAAAGTCCCCGCAGTTCTGGGGCACTAGGGTTATTAGAATCTCCTAGTAGAGGGTGGCCCTAGTAGGGTTTTAGTCATGCCGGGATTAGTATAAATAGAGAGGTGACTTCTCTATTTAGCACACAACTCATACACACTCAATTGTAGCGCATAGTTGAGGAAGGAGAAGACACTGGGGCTAGATAAGAAGAAGGTTACTACTGTTGGGAGATCACTTACTGTTTTGGGATTTTCTATTTTGGTGCTGATTCTATCTCTGAGGAAGTTGCTGGGTATTCTCCATTTATGGTTTCCCCAAGGAAAAACACTATGTTCATTGTCTCTTGTGTTTGATTGTTTTACTTGTTATTCTCTCAGTTAAATTTCCTAATAATGCTAGGTTAATGTTGAAAAACTAACAGGGTTATTAGACACTCCTAGAGATGTTGGCTCTAGTAAGTAATTGTTAAGTGAGGCTGACATCTTGGAGTGGGTTTCAAGTGAATGAAATAATATAAATAGAGAGTGAGCCTCTCTATTTATCACACACACACTCACTCATTGAGGCGCATGAGTGAGAGGAGAAGTTGTTGGGACAAGAGAGAGACTACTGCTGTTGGGAGATGATCTTTATGTTTTCAAGTTTTACTTTTGGTGCTGATTCTATCTCTGAAGAAAGTTGTGGGTTTTTCTCCTTTATGGTTTCCCCGAGGAAAACTATTTATGTCTCTTGTCTCTTGTGTTTTATTGTTTTGCATGTTATTCTCTCAGTTAAAGATCCTAAGATCATAATGCTAGCTTGAATGATAAAAATCTAACATGGTATCAGAGCTAAACTGAGAAGAAGACATTATGCAACTGTAGAAGCTAGGGATTCTTATTTTTTGGTTCTTTCTCCATGATCCATCAGAAAAAGTATGCTAGGATGACTCTCCATTGAAGGGAGCATATTTCCGTCAAAGCGAAATTCGATTCTAAGCATTTTCAGTTTTGGTGCGAGAAATTAGGGCTTCTTATAGAAGAGGAATTTTTTAGTGAGCCAAGAATAGGATTTATTTCCTCATCAAAATCAAACTTTAGAGACCTAGATCAAGATTTTTTGTTGGGTGAAACTCCAGGAAAGTCAAACCCTAGTTTGACACCGAGCTGGAAAAACCCTAAAATACTAAAACTGATATGTTTTGGTACATTTGCTATATCTCAGGATTGGCAAAGACTTAGAATCTAAAAATTTTAGAGGTCGAAGATAAAATCCTGATGTCCAGTGTATCGAAAATTCAGCCTCATTTTTTCTATATTCTGGGAGATATGATCCCTCCAATTTAGGGTTCCATCCTCTTCTAGAATTCATCCCTAAATAGGACACCTAGGGAGAATTGCTATATATTGGGATAGAAAGGTCCAAATGAAATTTATGAATATGTTCCCAAACAGGAATGGACTTTCTGTTTTGTGGTCTAAGTTTCATACTCATAAGATGAACCAGTGACATGCGGTAGTCTGTACAACTTCGTTGTGATGAACAATCCTATAACATGTCACCTTAGGAAAATGATCACAAATCCCAATTGGTGAAACCAATTCTAATGAAACCTATGGTGTTGGAATAGGGAAATGTAAGGATACCTTAGTGCGAAGTTTCAGACACATAGGAGTAGTAATTTTAGAGATACCATAGAAATAGTTACAGACATTTCTGTAGAAGAAATTGGAAAACTAGGGCTTCCTGTTCTGGGAGCTTCCCTCCACTGTTTTCAGAAAATGAGTACATTGGATAGGTCAACTTGAAGCGATCTATCTTTTTATCCAATCAGATCTGGAAGATTCCAAGTTTTGAAAATTAGGTTTTCTCTAACAAACCCTAGATCATCCACCTTCGGAAGTAGGACGACCACCTCAAATTGTAAGATCTAATGTTTTGTTATTTGCATTTGAGGTTCTCATTTCAAAGTGATATATCACATCAGCTTGATGATAAGCTTGTTGAATTCAGGGAGTATGATGCTCCGCTTCAGAGGTAGTGAGTACAGAATATCTTGAGGTTCGACATGGTATGACAGAATGGATAGATTACTAATGAATCTAGGCTTTACTAAGAGTAAAGTGGATTCCAACCTTTGCTTCAAGGTTGAAGGCGGAAGACTAGTGATGCTCCTACTATGTGTCGATGCACTATTTTCTAGGCATGGAGGTGTGGACAAGGGAAGTATGCAGTAGAGATCCTGAAGAGGTTTAGGATGATGGGCTGCAAGGCCATGACCGCACCTATGGCATTGAACATGAAGCTATTGAGTGATGCTTCATCAGAGACGGTTGATGTTATGTTGTATCATTAGATGATTGGGTCCTTGATGTACCTAATGATTATGAGACCAGATATTTTCTTTGCTGTGAACACATTGAGACATGTTCACCGAATGGTTGCAAAGCATGCAGTAAGGTACCTAAGGGGTACAATTGATTATGGGCTCAAGTATGAGGTGAATCAAAAGATTAGCCTGGAAGGTTATGTTGATTCAGATTGGGCAGGTAGTGCACTTCAGGGAGTTTCTTTAGTATGGGATCATGTGTGATCTCTTGGTTTAGTAGGAAGAAATCCTATGTGGCACTAAGTACAGCTGAGGTAGAGTATGTCATAGCTTTTTCAGCTAGTTGTGAGGCACTATGGCTAAGGAAGCTACTGGCTAATTTATTTCATCTCCAGATGGATGCTACTTGTATACATTGTGACAACCAAAGTTGCGTGAAGTTATTGAAGAACCCGGTGTTCCATGACAAGTCAAAGCATATCGAGATCAAGTATCACTATATCAGGGGTATGGTGTAGACAGGAGCAGTGAAGCTCTAGTATGTTGCAATGGACAAATAGATAGCTGATGTGTTGATGAAGCCATTAGCCATAGTGAAGTTTGAGTACTTCAGGGAGAAGCTTGGTGTTCTCCAGATCGAGGTTTCTTCCAAGGGGAATTGATGAGTTTGTGAGCCATTCTGACATGGTGAGAGGATTGGTTCCTTCCATGGTCAGATGCAAGGGCTGAGCCATTCTGTCATGGTGAGAGGATTGGTTCCTTCCATGTCAGATGTGAGTGCTGAGCCATTCTGATGTGACTATAGGATTGGTTCCTACATGATCAGATATAAGTGTTGAATGCCATTCTTGGAATGGACGTGCTTGGTCAGTTTCCAAGAATACTCGGTCTAGGACTGAGGGCCTTTCTGATATGACTGTAAGATATATTCTTACATGATAATATGTGAGTGCATGGACATTCTGATGTGATTGAGGGATTGGTTCCCACTTGATCAGATATAAGGGCTGTTGCCATTCTTGAAATGGAGGCACCTGGTTAGTTACCAAGAAAGCTCAGTCTAGGACCAAGGGCCATTATGATGTGACTATAGGATTGGTTCCTACAATATCAAATGTGAGTGCAAAGCTCTTTTGACATTGGCTGTCAGATGTAAGTGCAGATCCCTTTCAGAATGAAGGATTGGTTCCTTGCATGGTCAAATATAAGTGCTGAGCCTTTCTGACATTGGTTCTTAGATGTAAGTGTAGAGCCTTTCGGCATGGAGGATTGGTTCCTTGCATGGCCGAGTTTAAGTGCTGAGCCTTTCCGAGATTGGTTAATGGATGTGAGTGCTAGGCCTTTCTGACAGGGTTGTGGGAGGTGTCTAATCGTGGTCAGATGTGAGTGTTGGGCATGCCTTTCTGATATGACTATAGGATTGGTTCCTACATGATCAAATGTAAGTGCTGGGTGGGCCATTCTGAATTGGGGTTAGATATAAGTGCTAAAGAAGACCTACATGGAAGCTAGGCCTACAACCAGCATGAAAAAGGGCTAGCTCTGTAGAACTTCCTATGATGAGAAGAATCATGAGATAGCACCCATGATGATGATCCGATAGTGATGATCCAAATCTAGTGATGGTGATACAGATTGAGTGATGATCCAGATCCAGTGATGATGATCCAGATTGAGTGATGATCTAGATCCAGTGATGATGATCCAGATCCAGATGAATATGACTTGAAGATAGAGATGACTTGAAGGTGAACATGATGAAGACTCATTGATGATCTAGATGATATACAGAGAAGAAGACTTGTGCTGATAAGTTGTGTCAAGAGAATACCTTCCTAGTTAAGATGGAGTGTTGATGTATTTGTAACTTCAGAATGTATTTATCCGTATATCTTATGTATTGTACCCCAATTTTTATTCCATGATGTGTTTGTAATGTATTTGAGTCATGTCATACCCTGATGTTTATTCTGGGAAGTTTCTATAATGTAAACAAGTCAGTTCAAGCCATTATGGGTAACCCTCCTATTGGTCAAGTGTTAAATTCCCCACAGTTGTGGAGCCGCCCTAGGGTTATTAGACTATCTTAGAGATGTCGACCCTAGGTGAGCCATTGTAATTTGGGGCAATAGTCCCCACCATTGTGTTAAGGATAAACCTCCTTGTTTGTCAAAGGAGGCAAAGTCCCCACAAGTTGTGGGGCACTAGGGTTATTAGACACTCCTAGAGATGTCAGCTCTAGTAAGTAATTGTTAAGTGAGGCCAACATGTTGGAGTGGGTTTCAAGTGAACAAAAGAATATAAATAGAGAGTTAGCCTCTCTATTTATCACACACACACTCACTCATTGGGGTGCATGAGTGAGAGGAGAAGTTGCTGGGACAAGAGAGAGACTACTGCTGTTGGGATATCATCTTTATGTTTTTGGGCTTTACTTTTGGTGCTGATTCTATCTTTGAGGAAGTTGTGGGGTTTTCTGCTTTATGGTTTCCCCGAGGAAAATTCTTTGTGTCTCTTGTCTCTTGTGTTTTATTGATGTGCATGTTATTCTCTTAGTTAAATATCCTAAGATCATAATGCTAGCTTGAATGATAAAAGTCTAACAGACTTTTCCTCCCTGATCAAGGAGGGTTAACCTCAACTCAATTATGGAGACTATTGCCACAACTTACAATGGAGGGTTGACCTCAATGAATTTACATGAATTTATTATATTAATGACTCTCCTGATAGGAACATCAGGGTACAATGAAACATAATTGATTCTACCGATAGCAACATCGGGGTACAGTATAAAATATACAAGTGAATACATTCCAAAGTTACAAATACATCAACACCTCGAAATGATGACCTTTTTGATAAAATGGGAGGAGAAAAGGTATTTTCCAAGATTGACTTGAGGTTTGGTTACCTCTCCATTCCGTACCATCATGTAAGGATCAAGGATGAAGATATTCATAAGACAACCTTCATAACAGGGTGTTGAAATTATGAGTTTGTAGTGGTACCCTTTGGTTTCACAAATGCACCAACTACATTCATGTGCCTCATGAATAGTGTTTTTAGCAAGTATCTGAACAACTTTGTTCTTGTTTTCCTTTATGACATTATTATTTATTCTAAGAATGAAGAAGAGCATGAAGAACGTTTGAAACTGACATTAGGATTGCTAAGGGGGCATAAGATGTATGCAAAGTTGAGAAAATGTGACTTATATAAAGATAGAATTCATGAATTGGGTGACATTATCTCAAATGAAGGAATATCTGTCGACCCTGAGAAGATTGGGGCCATCATGAATTGGCCAGCTCCAAGAAATGTGACAGATGTAAGATATTTTATGGGACTTGCAACATACTACAAGAGGTTCATTGAAGGATTCTCCAAGGTTGCACGTTCAATCACTTATTTGCAAAAGAATTAGATAACTTTTGAATTGGAACCAAGATGTGAAGAAAGCTTCCAGAACTTGAATAATCTTCTTACAAGTGCAGCAATTCTGAAAATTGTAGACCCGGAAAAAAAATTGTGGTGTGTACTGATGCATGTAATGAAGGACTCAGAGGAGTTCTTATGCAATACAACCACATGGTATGATATGAGTCAAGAAAGTTAAAGGATCATGAGAAGAAATATGTTACTCATGATTTAAAACTCACAACCATAGTACATGCACTCAATATGTGGGGGCATTATTTAATGGAAAGAATATTTGAGCTAAGGTCATGCCACTGTGGTCTGAAATACTTGTTTGATCACCCAAGTTTAAATGCTAGGAAAGCTAGATGGCTGGAGTTTTTGTGTGATTTTGATTTTTAAATCAAACAAATAAAAGGAAAAGAAAACAAAGTGACTGATGCACTCAATGGGAAGGTGCATGAAATGCATGTGGCATCTCTTAGTACTTGTCAGCCAGATTCGAGACAATAGATTGTTGATCATACTGTTGAGGATGAAATGTATGCGTAGATATAGGGAAAGTTGCAGCAGCAAAGTCTTGAAAATAAGTATGGGGAATATAAATTAGAATAAGATGAACTTCTTAACTATAAGAAGAAAATTTATATCCCAAACTTAGCATAATTTTGGAGAATTGTTATCGATAAAATTCATCAAGCTCCATATTTTGGTCACCTAGGATATCAGAAGCCAATTGCCACAGCTAGAAAGTAGTATTTCTGGTTAGGAATGAAAAAGGACATTCCTGAGTATATTTCAAAGTGCATGAAATGTCATTAGGTAAAGGTTGAGCATCAACAGCCAGTAGGGTTATTGTAGCCTTTTCCAGTCCCGGAATGGAAATGGGAAGTTGTTTCCATAGATTTTATTACAGAATTTCCAATGCCTACAAGAAAACATGATTCCATCATGATTGTGGTGGACAAGCTAAAAAAGGAATCACATTTTATACCGGTCAAGTCCATGTATAAGGATGATGCCATTGCAAATATCTTCATGAAGTAGATTTTCAGATTGCATGGTTTTCCTAAGGAAATAATTTCTGATAGGGATACCAAGTTTACTTCCAATTTTTGGAAAAGTCTATTTGAATATTTGGGTACAAACATGAACTTCAACACTTCTTACCATCCTCAAACTGATGGACATACAGAGAGAGTGAATCAGGTGCTTGAAGATATGCTTCACATGTATGTGATGGACAAACCATCCAAGTGGGACGATTATTTACACTTGGTAGAATTTTCCTATAATAATGGAAAAAAATCATAATTGGGAATGAGTCCATATGAATCTTTCTATGGAAGAAGGTGTAGGACACCGGTAACTTGGGATAATCCTATGAACGGGATTGTTCTCGGTCCTAAATTACTCATGGAAATGGAGCAAGAGGTTGCAAAGATCAGGAAGAACTTGAAAACAACCAAAGATAGACATAAATTCTATGTAGATAAGCAAGGGTGCATAGAGAGTTCAATGTTGGGGATCATGTTTACCATAGAGTGAGGGAAAATAAGAGTTCCTTGAATCTTGCAAGTTGAGCCAAGCTGTCACCTAGATATTGTGGTCCTTTTGAATTGCTTGAAAGAATAGGGCCAGTTGCATATAGACTTGCATTTAGTACGAGAAATAGATGTCATAATGTTTTTCATGTTTCTTTTCTTAAGAAACATGTAAATGACCCAAACCATGTGATAAAATGGGAGGTGATTTAGGTGGAACCCGAGGGAGAGTTCCAAAATGAGCCATTGCGCATCCTTGACAGGAAGGTCACAGTGCTCCAGAATCGAGCCATTGGACAGGTAAAGGTGTAGTGGAAGCTCTATGGTCCTGAAGAGGCTACGTGGGAGATGGAGGATGCCATGCGATTGGAACATCCATTTTTGTTCAATTTTGTAAAGCACTAAGGAAAGTGCTAATGAAGGGGGAGAGAAATGTAACACCCCGGCTTATACCCCATGGTATTAAAATTTCACATCATGTATATATTGTATTTAAATAATGGTGAGGATCTTAAGTCCAAGGACCTTCCATTGATTTGGTGTTTTGTGTATAGGCCATCAGGATCGATTCCTATGGTCTCTTGTGCTGGTAAAGCACGACAAATTTTGGAATATCATGTAAATATGTAATTTAATAAAATACCACAACTACCTATGCATTGCAATGTGAAAATGATGGGGGCATGATTTCACAAGGAATAGGGAGAGGGATTTATCCAAGTAGATGCAAAGTGATATATTGAGGGTCCAATCCTCACAAAACTCGGTCTAATCAGCAGAAAAACCTTCACTAACCTGTCATCCAACTCACCCAGGAGGCATCAAGCTCGAAACAAATCCTTTTGGATAAAAGTTTCCATGCTCGCTCGCTGATGTTAAACAAATTTCTATTTGAATCAACGGAATTTTGGTGGACCATTGGATCTATGTACCCGCCAGATCAACGATGGACTTCAAATTTGGTGAAGCGAATTTCTTAGAAATTTCGCGTACATCCAAAGGTTTCTAAACCACGCATCCTCACCCAATGGAATTGTTGTGCACTTTCTATCTATTTTGACGATCGATCTCAACCGTGGATCAATCAAAGTTACTCATTCTTTAAGCTTGTCTACCATGTTCATCCTATGTACTCAATCATTCAATTCTTCTAGAAGATCGGTTGAGATAGTTAATTCCTTGGGTAGTACGAGGTATTCAAGTCGATTTCATGACCGAGAAATCGTGTAGTCTATGGAAGTTGCATTCTTGCTTCTGAAGCAATAAAACCGCATGAATGTGTTCCTAGTCTTTCATCCCTGTTTTCACCTGAATGTTTTGATCATTCGAGGGGGTTGGTTATTGCCTATACAGAGTAGCAAAGTGTTTTTGGGGGTCTAGCAGATTTTTGATGTTAGAATTATTAATCCTCTCTTGTCAAATTTGGTTATATGTCTAAATCAGGAGTCATGTCTAAATCAACAGTCCATCCAGTCTATTTTTAGTCATTAGCACCATTGGGTCCACTTGGCCTAATTGGGGCACATGTTTCAGTTACTAAAGTTTGGGGAACACTAATTGAGGATTACTGCCACTGATTGCACTTGATTGCATCAGTTTAGGAGCCTCCTAGACCAATCCCTACAATTTAGGAGCCATTAGGAGTGCCGAAACCAACCAAGGTCAGTTCATTTCAGTTGATGACTAGCCAAGATAAGTTAGAAGTTAGTTACATTCAGTTCTAGTTTTCTACATTTAGTTAGCACTAGGTTTACATGACTGCACTCAGGAGGAACACATTTCTCACCTACCATAGTCAGTTATCCTTAGTTAACATTGAATGTAACACTTGAGTTGTGTTTTATAACTCCAATGAACTCCGGTTATGGTTTAGATAAGGTCAGTTAACTATTGAGTCCTCCAATAGTGATTTAGACAAAGTCTTAGTTACCTACAATCAAGTAGAGTCTATCAATTTGAATTTCCTCATGTGGATTTGATTTTCATGTGGCTATTAAAGCCACTATACTTTATTGTAATTATTATCTAATTACTTTTTTTATTAATGAAAGCATTCACAGCTGCAAGCCTTTTTGCACTATTTCATTCTTCAATAATTGAGTAAATTGTGTGATCTATTTTGTGAGTTGTGTGTTTGTCCATAGATCTATGTGCTCAATTTAATATGGTATCAGAGCCTCGATGGACAAGACACCTGTCCTCCTCAGATCTCCAGCTGGATAATTTTTTTTGAGCAAATTGCTCCTTCCAGTACTGCACCAGAAGTGGAGAATTTACCACTTAATATCCCAAGTTAGGAAATTGTTGATCAATCTTTCTTGATCAACTATGCTGGGTGTGAAGGAAATTATGAAAGTGTAGACTATCAACCTTACTTTGCAGGTTTTATTGTGTGACAAGTTATCATCTTTTCTTACAACATTCGCTACAAGAAGCTGTTTCTTCTCACTGCATTCACTATAGCAGCTTAGTCCTTCTTACTGCATTCAAAATGGCTCATCCAGTAGAGCCTCTCACTCCCTTCAACTATCACCAATGGAAGGAAGACATGGTGGTAATGCTCTGCACCAAGCATTTCTTCAGACACATAGAAGAAACAGAGGCAGTGCTAGCTTTAGATAATGACAAATAAACGTACTTGAATAGGCTTGATGAAGCCCATGGACACTTTCTCTCCTCAGTCTCTAGAGATCTTCGATTCCACATCCAAGGATTGAAGACTCCCAAGGAGGTTTGGGACAAGATTTCCCCCTTATTTGATAAGCAGGATGAGATGAGGATCCATCAGCTAGAAAATGATCTGATCACTCTTAATCCATCCATATTCGAATCACTGAATGAATTCTTCATAAATGTCAAGAACCTGATATATCAGTTGAAGCAATGAAAAGTGGTGAAGGATGAATATCAACTTATCCTTGCTAATCTCACAAAGCTCAATGCAGACTAATCAGTCTTTGTATCCACCTTCCAAATAGTAAGGCTCACTACTCCAAATTGGCAGATGCCCACTCTTAATGCCTTCATCCAATCTCTTATTTATGAGAATGATAAATTGATCCAAATGGGGATTATTCGATCTTCCAAAGATCTAGATCTAGTTGCAAGAGGAGATAAGGTAGAGAATGACAAAGGGAATCAAAGAGATGACTCTCCTGTGAAGAAAGAGCAGTCAAAAGAGCCTTCAAGTTCAAAGAGAAGCAAGAAGAATGGCAAAGGCAAGGTCCTCTGCTCTTACTATGGAAGGGGATTTCATTCAGAAAACTCTTGTATGAGAAGACAACTTGATGAAATGGTTCTTATTTTGAAGAAACATAACATTTATGTACCTTCTAGTGCAAGGAAGTATGACTCTGATGAAGAAGAAGAAGATGAAGAATACCAAAGGAAAGGCCATGCACTGAAGGCTTGCTGCACATCAACACATGTCTTCCTCATTGATTCTGGAGCTTCCAACCATATGGCTGCATCTAGAGAATCATTATCTTATTTTTAGTCCTTTGATGGTCCTAGTATTGAGATGGGAAATAACAGTAAATTCAAAACAAAAGGGAAGGGATCTGTCAAGATTGAACATGGAATGTTCAAAGATGTGCTATTTGTTCCCTCCCTAGCTTCAAACATGTTATCTGTCTATCAGATGACCCATACTGGATCTCCAAAGCGAGTGATCTTTGGTCCTAACTCAGTGGAGATCACATATATCTCTACTAGGAGCATAATAGCAAATGGTACTACAAATGATGCTTCAAAAGCATAGGAGTTCTCACATTTCATGCCTCCTTCAGAACCAGTGCATTCTCAACAGCCACTTGGAAGGGAAGGTAAAATCATTGCATATACTTCTTTTACATCTTCTACTAGTATTGCAGATCCATCTTTATTAGTTTATGAGATTGAGATTCAGGGTGACTCAAATCTAGATTTATTCCCTACTTCCAAACTAGAAGCTAGGAAGATGACTGAAAACACACCTGACACTCAGAAAGGAAAGACCCTTGCGCTATGCCATGCAATATTACCTCCTTCAGAGAGATGCAATAGACTCCCTGTAAGATGATATATGGCAAGGGATCAGTCTCACTACATTTATAAGAATGGATATGATCATACACCTCTTCATTAAGAAAGAGACAAAGGTTACATTCCTCCTTCATTCCATCATCATTTTTGGAGAACAAGGAGAAGTCTACATGCCAGGCCCCAGAATACCTGTGCACAGCACACCATGCATGCTGCTTCACTACCTCATAGAGATGAATATTGAAACAACATATTTTAAAGTTTTTCAAACGTGAGACCTCATTCTACCTACTTAGATAGATGGGGGTGATTTTTCCCATGTGGTTTTTGTCCCACCTCCTTGTATTAAGTAGTTACTTTATTTTACTTGATGTAATGGTTGACCTATGGTCTTAGTTACTAGGGCCCATAGATTGTCCAAGTTAGAATTCAGGGGGGGTGTTAGGATTATTAATCCTCCCTTGTCCAATTTGGTCATATATCTAAATTAGGATTCATGTCTAAATTAGGAGTCCATCTAGTCTATTTTTAGTCATTAGCACCATTGGGTCCACTTGGCCTAATTGGGGCAGCTGTTTCAGTTACTCAAGTGTGGGGAACACCAATTGAGGTTTACTGCCACTGATTGCACTTGATTGCATCAGTTTAGGAGAATCCTAGACCAATCCCTACAATTTAGGAGCCACTAGGAGTTTTGAAACCAACCAAGGTCAGTTTAGTTCTGTTGATGACTAGTCAAGCTAAGTTAGGAGTTAGTTACATTCAGTTCTAGTCCTACATTCAATTAGCGCTAGGTTTATATGACTGCACTCAGGAGGGGATCATTTCTCACCTACCACAGTCAGTTGGCCTTAGTTAACATTGAATGTAACACTTGAGTTGTGTTTTAGAACTCCAATGAACTTCGATTATGGTTTAGACAAGGTCAGTTAACTATTGAGTCCTCAGATAGTGATTTAGACAAAATTTTAGTTACCTACAGTCAAGTAGAGTCTATCAATTCGAATTTCCTCATGTTGATTTGAATTTCATGTGGCTATTAAAGCCATTGTACTTCATTGTAATTATTATTTGATTACTCTTTTTTATTAAAGAAAGCATTCACAGATGCAAGCCTTTTTGCACTATTTCATTCTTCAATTGCTGAGTAAATTATGTGATCTATTTTGTGAGTTGTGTGTTTGTCCATAGATCTATGTGCTCAATTTAATAGTTTCTATGTGTTTAGGAAAGTATTACCCTTGTCGTACCTTGGTTTTTGTGTTATAGTGTTATCCTAAACTACATAGTGGTATTAGACCTTGTTTCTCTGTGATAGGGAGTGAAGCCCTGTGTTGTTGTGTCTCCCTGTGGTTTTCTCTGCTGGGCACCTTGGTTTGGGTTTGAATAGTATGAAATAATTAGGAGTGGAAGACACATCGAATGAGATTGAAAAACCTAGTGTAGAGAGGAACCTCACAAAAATATAAGGGTGGCTAGTGAATATTCTATGCACAACCTTGAAGAGAACTGGAAGGGAAGGCATATCCTGAGGGACTGTGGGGCATAGAATGGGATGCTTCCTTGTGTTGGGTGTGTAGGTATTGTGGACTCCAGGCTAGATAGATCTTATGGAGGTGTCCCTATCTCTTGAATGAACCAATAATGAAGCCATTCTTCCTTTCCACTACCTTAAAATCTTGGTAAACCCAAAGGAGATTGGCTTGGACGACAACCTGATAAACCCAATTGTATATTGGCTTGGCTAGGAAGCCTGCTAAACACAATTGGATATTGGCTTCACTGATCATCCTGATAAAACCAACTAGTAGTTGGATTCACTATGTCTTGTTGTGCATCTATCCATGTCTGTAATTCTTGGTTGGATGTCCTGATAAACCTAACTGTGAATGTTGGCTTGACTGAGTAGCCTGATAAACACAGCAGTGAAATGGCTTGGCTAAGGATCCTGACAAACCCATTTGTTGGCTTGGCTGGTACTTAATGTGAATGTTGGATTCAGTACCTCTATTTTGATAAACCCAACTATTAGCTGGCCTAGCTATGGATCCTGATAAACCCAGTAGTGTTCGCCTTGATTTCCTGCAACCTGATAAACCCAAATGTGTGTTGGTTTGCTTGGACAATATGATAAACCCAACTGAAGGTTGGATTGATTGTGTCAGATATGATATGGTTATGTGTGAGTCTGATGCTCCCTAATTCCTTGTTGAAATATTTCCCAGCTCAGGGGTGGAATTTGTGTTGAGATATTGATGAACACAACTTTCCTATGGTTGGGTGGAACATTGCAATGACATAGCTAGTTACAAGACAACTTCATATTCAAAGATAAGTATTCTGTTGCATTATTCCTCCAATGTATTTGTTTATGGATATGTTGAATATGATGAATTCTTGTTAATGATTTCAGTAGAGTTTACTGTTGATTAAATGTTCTTGCATTTGCATCTATATATTTCTTGTATGTTTCAATGCATTTTTCTTCTGATCATGGAGGCTAGAAGCCTGGTTATAAACTTAGAATGCATCTATATTAAGTGTTTTTTCACCCTAGGATCTATCTATGGAAGTTAGAAGGAAGAAGCAGAAAACAAGCCAAAATTCCTAAGGAAAAGTTGGATTTTTGATCCCTGAAGTCCACTATGGAGGGAAGAAGTCGGAAGGCAGAAGTCAGAAGAATAGAAAAAGGCAAAGGAAAAAAGTTGGATTTCTAAAACCTGAATTTCAAAGTCTAGGATCAAAAGTTGGAAGCCGAAAGTCAGGAAACCGAGACATAAACTCGTTCTTTCATGGATTTCTACATTTTGATGTCGAAAAGCGGAAGTTGGAAAGTCAAAATTTGAAAAGTGGAAAACCGAAGAATCAAGTAGTTGTTTCGTTGATTTCCAAATTCCTAGGTTGGACATCGGAAGTCACAAAGGAGGAAGGCTGGAAGGAGGAAGTTAGAAAAGTCAGCTTCAGTGGAGAAATGACTATTGTGGTTGTAGAGTGGATTTGTAAGCTACAAAACAACTGTTAGAATGGTTTCTAATACTGATAAGGAATTGAAAAAGGATGAACATGGACCATGACTATGTTCTAACAAGAGAGAAAGAGAAGAGCAAAGTTTCTTTAAGAAATTATAAATTATTCTGCATATTAGTCAAGTGTATGGGCACCGAGTACATGGTCATCAAGCTATATTAGAGTAGTGTAGAGTAGAGGGGACACTACAACCTGGTATCAGAGCAGGATTAGGAGTCGCGTTCTCTTCCAAGGTGGGAGGGTATGTGACACCAACATATTCCATAATAAGTGGAGGTCTTTGTTAATACTTTCAATTATACGCTTTATGTACCTAAACATCCTTATCACCTTTATCATGTACCTACATTACCTATTGTATGAGGATGCAAGCATACAATATTGTATAAGATAACAACATATAGAAAAATAGTCGTAATGTTAAATGGAATACCACATGAATTAGAATGCTTACATTATTAAATAGTGAAAATATCTTATGTTAGTTCAAGGAAGCTTCTTAGTAATGAGAAACACACAATACAAAACTCAATGCTCTTTGAATTTTCATCATAATTTATTTTTAGATATACTAATCTCACCTTACTCAAACACACTAGTGAACCATATATTAATGATATGACCACATTACAAAATTAATAACACAAAATTTCATCTACCCATTACCATACCAAAGAACCCTTATTTAATGTGATTGAACTTCATTACATGACTAATAACCAACCACACATTTGCTAACATCTTGAACCTTATTCACACAATAACCCATCAAAATAATTAGCATGGATTTAAACATAGCGTACTCCACCATGCCAAAAGAATTTCCATCGAAGTTTGACATGCAGAATGAACAATTGCACATTATTAACCCAAAGAATATGTCATCATGAAAACAATGGTGACTTTGGAATTCATTTACTTATGGTCTATATGGCACTTGAAGAATATAAAGTTATTCCAAAAAAATTGGACACTCAAAGTAAGTTTATCTATTTTTTATTATTTTGTTTTTATAATTAATATGAATAAGTATTATTTTGGGTTTATGTGTGAGTCATATTTTAGTCTAAACACATACAATAAATTAAATTTGTGAAAAGGATTAGAATCTCAACAAAATGTGAACCCTGCGATCGTGGGAAATATTGGGGAAAAATTGAAGGGATGGACATTTTGAATTTTGAAGCACAGGAATTTGTGGGGTTAGATGTAAATAATTTATTTATGTCAAAATCGACATGGTAGGAAATTTTGATATGGTAGGAAAGTTCTTAAGAGTATGGAACTGTTAAGGTTTTTAAAAAAAAATTATGATTGAGACGTAGAAAATTATATATTTATATATAATTATTTTAGTTATTTTTTGGAATGAAATAACACATATTTATTTTAATTAAATAAAAAAAATTATTTAAAAACTTAAATATGAATTTAAAAAACATTAAACATTTTAGTGATATTTATATTTTTTAAAAGTATTGAAAAAATCTTAGTATAAAAATATAATTTATGAGACATTTCAATGCTATGAGATTTATACTACAATATATCAATAGATGTCCAATTCAATGTCAGCATACAAAGGACATCATGGCCAAAGAACTCACTAGATCACATCTAGCTGTATGCCATGTTGATGGCCTTTAGAGGCAAGGAGGAACTCCTTAGGATGACACTTTGATAATTTTTATTTCTTTGATACCATTATGTCACATCCCCTCCCATCAATATAGCTAGTGTGGGAAAGACATGAACAATATAGGGGATGCTAGACTTCGCCCCCTACCCAAATTACGAAACTTTCATTAACATCTATTTAAATGAGTGTAATGCATGATTAATTCACTTTGCCATAATTCTTACTTTGTTTTAGATCGCTCTATCACATATCACTTTGTCATAGTTTATTTTGTGAGAGTTCTATATGTCATAGATCATTCTGTCACACATCATCCTATCACAATTCACTGTGTCGTATATCATTATGTCGCAGATAATTCTATCACATATCATTCTATCACAGTCCATTCTTCCGATCATTTCATTGGGATTCTAACTTAAACTGGTAATTCCTTTCTATTGGGTCTTAAAATGCCCCTTTTTGACTACACCTATTATACCCTTTTTTCCTTGTCCTTCCCATTCCATGCACCAGAGAGATGTTCTTCTCTCACATCGAGCCTTGAATCTTCATAGGTATGATTAATTATTTTTTTATCTTATTAATGCCTATTATTGTTATGATCAGAACTCTATCTCTTGAACGTTACTAATACATTGTGATTTCATAAAGATAGTCCAGCTTTGAGAAGTATAGGTGTAGCAGCCCGAGTGGTTTGAAGTGAAGATGAACTTTCAACACTAGTTGTCACTTGATAATTCACAACCCCACATGTTGGAAGAAAACAAAGGCTGTCATTTTGTGTATCTATGCAACATGCTCAGTTGCATCAAACCCGGCTGCGATAGCACGCTGTAACTTCAGGGATAGATACAACATATAGGGTATTCCTTAAATTGATTATGTTCATTCACTAATGGCTCACGCAATAGGATTCCCTATATTCTCTTCTTGCATTCAAATCCACTCATAGATGTACAACTTATTGTAAAAGGGAATCCTGAAGATCGTAGATCTTCAAGGCTACCCGATATTAGTGGGAAAAGGTTATGATTGATCACGTATAAATATGGGAAAACATTCTGATCCAAGGGTTGGTTGATATCATATTATATTGTGTAAGTTGTGACAGAGAACTATACTTTCATTTTACCATTTTAATATAAGGAGTGGTATTCTTCAAACTTTTGCGTTTTAATCTGTTTTAGTTTCAGCGTCTTTGTTTGATGGTTGGGCCCTCCTTCTCACAAAGATAGCCAAGTTAATTAGATGTTTTGACTATTCTATTGTGTGGTGTGTAAATTATAATAGATTCATTCCTTTTAGTAGCTGCAACAGTAATGGTTAATAATTGTGCTTTCTTTGATGAGTACTATCTCCATTTCTCTTAAGTTGCATTAGTGTCATGTGACAGTCGACTATGTAGGTTAGCTTCCATTATGCAAGTGTGTGTTAGCTGTAACAGTCAAACTCATCTCTAGTTTCTTTTAATTTCTTGTCTTTCTCAGGTTTTTTGTTTTAGTCAAATTATAGCTAGGAGTTGTTTGGTTCAATTCCTATTATTTTTATTCTTAAATCATTGGAATTAAACTAGTGAAGAGTGATATGCATATAGTATGGTAATATTAGGATTTAACTTCTTTCAAAAGTAGTCTAGTTATTTATTTTTAGAATCATTAGTTACTGGATTGAAATTGTAGGAAGGTAATTGCAATTCTGAAATTCTTAATTAGGTAATTCAAATCAGTTTAATCATGAGAGGAGCTTGACTGAGAAGATAGGTAGGACAACTAATTCTTCATTCAATTAATCAGCTACTTAGTGTTTATGCACAAATAGTGTGAATTAACTTTGAAATAAAGACTTCGTTGGGTTGACAATTTATGTTGAGCATTATGCATGTTAGCTATAACTAACTAGCATATAGAGTGACCAACATTTTGGCGTCATTGTCGGGGAAGATAATTATTAGACACCATAGTAGTTGCATCTCTTCATTTTTCTTTGATTTCTAAAGCTTGCATGTTTTGGGTTGTATGAATACAAGGAGAGTACAATGTGACAATCCCAGAACGCCTGGAAATCCCCAGAATACTAATTTTCCAGGAGGTCGAGGTCGTGGAAGCAACCGAGCGTTAGGAAGAAGGACGTTCATTGACGATATGGTTTCCCAAACCAACTCTTCTATCATAGCTCACCATCAAGGATCATCTGAAAGAATAAGCTCGGTTACCCCTACAGTGGAAGCATCAGTTTCCACACTAGAGAATACAGGAGGAGTTGCGACACTATTAAGTGTCCCTACAAACGAAGACAATGTCTGTGTTGTGGGAGCAAGTGACCGAGAGGTGGCTTACCACATAGATGGGAGGAAGGTGACAAAAGAGGAGTGGACACAGCCTCATCATATGTGGGAAGATCAAAGAAGGAAAATATAGGAGAGAGCAGAGGAAAACAAGAACAACGGACATGAACCTGAATATCATGAGGAAGTGGTGGGGGAAAACCATCACAATGATGGGGACCCCCCACAAGAGGGGACAGTTGCCACACTCCAGTTCCCCATTCGTTAGCTAGATGGACAATTCCCCATGAAAAACATATCACCACCAGTATTACCACGTTTTCATGGAAAGTCCACAAAGGATCTGGATGAGTTCCTCTTTGAGTTTGATATCCTCTGCCATAGTTATGACTACAATTCCAATGAGAATAAATGAAAATGTTTCCTTGCTACTTTGAAGAATAATGGTCTACATTAGTTTATGAGCCTGGGTGGTGAGACTTTCACCGCCTAGTATCAAATGAAACAGGTGTTCCTTGAAAAATACCAGAAGTATTTTAACACTAAAGATAAAAGAGAAGAGTTGTTCAAGATGGTACAAAAGGATGAAGAGAGTCTGGGAGATTTGATTGAGAGGCTTCTGTACAAGCTTCAGAGGGTAGGACAAACTACTATGGGGCTAGATGCGCTCAAGATTATTCTAATTCATGGGATTAGAGAATATTTCCTAGGCATGCTGAACCTACTAGGGAAGGGGGATATATTAAAGGAACCCTTTGAAAATATTGTTAAATTATGCAAAAGTTATTCCAAAGGATCCTTCAGAACCAACAAACAAGAAAAACTAGAATAAGATGTCTTCTATAGAACACAGAAGTCATCCAATGGAGGAACCACCTGAGAAAAAATAGGAAACCTTCTAGAGAAATTTAAAACAGAGATGCTAAGTTCCATCTCCTCATAAATAGATGTCCTGAGAGCAAAGGAGAAGCAAGCAGTAGAATATTTAACACTTGGAGTATTCTTCCCCAGATGCAGGAAGAAGCATACCATGAAATAGTGTCCACTTGACAAAGTGGAAGTGTGCCAACTTTGTGAATTGAACCATGAGGCAAAGGAGTGTCCCTCACTACCCCAAGTGAAGGAAGTCTTGCATGCATCGACTCTAGATGTGGAACTAGATTACTTCATCACCTAGAAGAAGACTTGGAAACCTTGGAACCAAGGTATGAATCTAGATTCATTTCCCTTTTGGAATAACATGAATAGTATTAATAATATGAATCATATGAATATACAATTCCCTTCACACTATTCTAACCATCAATGCCATCCGTCTCAACCTTCTATGTAGAATTTAAACTCTTGGTCAGCATGGTCACAACCACTAAATCAGGAGACTTCCTCGTCTTCTAGGTGGAGGAAATCCCATCCACAAAATTAGTTTCTCATAACCTACCTCCTCACCAAAAATTTCCCCATTAATAGTTTCCTCATGACCAACAATATGCTCCTTAGAATTACCCTCACCAATAGTTCCAGTAGCTGCAGTTGCATTTTCAAAACAATACTGCACCAATGAACATGCCTATATGACCGCAATTTCCTACCAAACCTAATGCCAACCCAAACAATAAATCAGTCCACCAGTTTGAGTCTGCCAACATGCCAACTTACTCCATCATTCCAGTTCCCTGTAATGACATACAGTTACGATCAGGGAGAATGGTGGAACCCTTAACCATTGAAGATGTTCCATCGTTAGTGACTAAAGTAAGGATGGATCAACAATATCCATCCAACATAGAAATCCCCATTATTGAGGTTGCTAAAATTCCTAACAAGACCCCCACTGAAACATAAGGAGAAATGGTTATCGAAACACAACCTACACAACTAATTAGAGAACCTCCATATCCTTAATGACTGACACCACATAAAATAGTGGAACAACCCTAGTTTAACCTCCTAGGAGAATTGAAAAACTTATATGTCAAAATTCCACTACTGCAGGCCCTCCATGATGTGCCTATCTATGCTAAGACTGTCTGGGACCTTTCTGTAATGAAACTAGGAAGAAAACATAGGTATCCTCCCACTGTCCATGTTCTAGGAAAACTCTCTGAACTGATAATGGGAAAGGCCCCCTTATCCAAATATGATGATCCTAGGAAACCCACTGTCACAATACAGATTGGGGACACTCAAATACCAAATGTTTTGTTGTATTTAGGTGCATCCATCAATGTTATGACCATAGAAACTGTATGGAAACTTGGGATCACCAACCTTCGTCCAACCCCTACAATTTTAGAACTCACTGACAGGTCCACCATCAAACTCGAGGGAATCTTGGATGACCTTGTTGTCTCACTAGATTCATGGGAATACCCCATGGACTTCTTGGTGTTACATCCAAAGTCACAATTGGGGGTACACCTACTGATCCTAGAAAGGCCTTGGTTAGCCATGGAAGATCTTTACATCAGCTTTCGGTCAGGGTCTATGAACATTTCATATGGGACCGAAACAAAAAGTATTATCTTATACCCTCTAGCTTGACCTAGCTTAGAAGCTGAGACTCCACTATGGATGGAGCTAGAGGAGGAATACGAGATTCAACTGTTGTTAATGATAGGGAAAGACTTAACCTTCAAAGATGAAACAGAGGACAATGCTATCAATAGTTTCATTAGTGAGCCTACACATGTCAATATGAATGTTTACTAGATATTGAATAGTACCCTAGATGAAGAGAAACAAGAAAATATTATAGAGGAAAATCTAGTCAGTGACAAAAGTATAATTCCAGTACTCAAGAATTCAAAAAGTATTCCAGTTGATATAGAGCTAGGTAAAACAGTGAATATCAATTCGAACCTCGCTTTTGGTGAACTGGAATGTCTGGTCACACTATTGAAATGGCACAAGGGAGATTTTTCTTGGGAGTACACAGATATGAAGGGTATCCCTTCTAATTTGTGCACCCACCACATTTACATTAAAAGTGACTCCCGACATGTGTGCCAACCACAATGAAGGATGAAACCCAACCTTAATAACATAGTGAAAGAGGAAACTCAAAATATTTTCAAAGCAGGGTTTATTTACCCGATCTCAGATAGAGAGTGGGTTTCTCCACTCATGATAGTACCAAAGAAGAATGAGAAATCAAGAGTTTCTGTGGATTATAGGGAGTTAAACAAAGCGAGACAGAAAGAGCATTTCCATTTGCCATTCATCGATCAGGGACATGATACCTTATCTGGGAAAAATAAATTTCCTTCCTAGATGGGTTTAGTGGGTACAACTAGATCCAGATTGCTCCCAAATACCAAGATAATACCACCTTCACCTATCCCTCAGATACTTTTTCATATAGGGTACTGCCCTTCGGTTTGTGCAACGCACTTGCCACTTTTTAGAGAGCTATGATTGGAATATTTTTGGAGATGGTCAATGACAGTATGGATATTTTCATGGATGACTTTTCCCCTTATGGTAGTGACTTTGAGGAAGCACTGAAAAACTTACAGAACATTTTAACACGTGGTGAGCAGACCCAACTATCTTTGAGCATTGAAAAGTGCCACATGATGATGAGCGAGGGTGTAGTTTTAGGACACTTCATCTCTGTTGATGGTATCTAGGTAGATCCATCCAAAATCAGGATAACTGAAAACATACCCACTCCTAGAACAAAGAAATAGGTATGTAGCTTCTTAGGGCATGTTGGTTATTACAGAATATTATAGAAAATTTTTCCAAACTTGTTTCTCCTTTATTTACTTTGTTGATGAAGGATGTACAATTCATTTGGAATGATACATGTCAAACATTGTTCACTAAACATAAGAAGAGGTTTTCTACAACTCCTATCTTAAGCGGACCCAATTGGGCCCTACCTTTTCATATTTTTTCTGATGCCTCTGACACTACCATTGGAGCGGTGCTGGTACAACATGATGGTCAAGCTCCATATGCAATTTACTATATCAGTAAAAACTTGGCCCCTACTGAACTCAATTACACTATTACAGAAAAGGAATTTTTAGCCATTGTTTATTCCATCAACAAATTCACACACCACATCAATAGATATCCTACTTTTGTACACACTTTCCATTCAACCACCAAGTATTTAATGAATAAACCCGTTACGAATGCTAGGATAACTAGATGGTTGTTACTATTATAGGAGTTTGACATTACAATTGGTAACAGACCTGGAAAAGATAATGTTGTTGCTGATTTTTTATCTCATTCTACTAATAGTTATGATAGCATGCCAGTTGAAGATTCTTTTCCAGATGAACATTTGTTTGTAGTATCAGCTCATTCCCCCTGGTACGCAGATGTTGGTAACTATTTTCCTGTAGGTAAGCTTCCGGCACATCTGTCAAAGAGAGAGAAAAGGAATATCATCTGACAAACTACTAGCTACTACTGAATAGATGTCCATATTTTCTACACAAGCCCTAATCTTGAAATCAGGAGATGTGTTAGAGAGGATGAAATTTTTAGTATTTTGAAGGCTTGTCACAATGAGCCCTGTGAGGGACACTTTGCTGATAAACGTATAGGTCATAAGGTATTATGAATGGGCTATTACTGGCCAACCATTTTCAGGGATATGAAGAGATATGTACATGCATGTGATAACTGTCAAAGGATGGTCCAACCTAACAGACTGGATGAGATTCCCCTTCAACCACAACTGGTGGTTGAACCCTTCCACAAATGCGCCTTGGATTTCGTTAGGGCCATCAACCCTCCTCAAAGAATAAATTTTACATCTTAGTTTGCAGCGATTACATGACAAAATGGGTGGAGGCTATGGATTTGGTGAAATCCAATGATCAGGCCATAATATATTTCCTGTATGGATAAATCTTCACTCAGTTTGGAGTACCCAAGGAGATAATCACAGATGGAGGACCACAGTTTGTGTCACATAAATTGGAAGCTCTATTAAAAAAGTATCATATTTAGTAAAAAATAACTTCACCTTATCATCCATAGGCCAATCGGTAGGTGGAAAATACCAACAAAGTAATTGAATATATTCTCACAAAAATAGTCAGAAGGCATCGCAGTGACTGGGATGATAGACTTCCAGAGGCACTTTGAGCCAATCGCATTACTTGGTGCAATACTATGGGTTTTCCCCCCTATGACTTGGTGTACAATAAGAATGTTGCCTTTCCTACTGAATTTGAAATCAAAACCTTAAAGATGGCTATGGAGGAAAATTTAGATTTAACAGAAGCTCAGAGGAATAGATAGAACTAGTTAAATGAACTCAACAAAAAATGCATAGCTGCTTTACATTAGACATAATTAATTCAACAAGAGCGATCTAAGTGGCATGATCGGTTCATAAGGAAGAACGTCTTATGTGTAGGAGACTGGGCATTGCTATATGATTATAGGTTCAAGAGGGAATTCAAAGGTAAGATTTGAACAAGATGTTTGGATCCATATTAGATGGATAGGGTATTTGACAATGGTACAGTCTTCTTGGTCACTATTGATGAAGACCGTACGCCATTATTTGCTAATGGGCACAGGATGCGACTGTATCACAAGGAAATATCAAGGGAGGCATTTATTTCATAGGTTACAGCTGATCAAGGATACCAGCTAAAGCAAGGATAGGAGTTTTTCTCTGTCCCTATTAATCTTAAAAGGATGCTATGATTTATGCACAAGAATTTGTATATAAATAAATCAATGCTTTGATTTATTTCTATTTTGTTTTCCTTTACAGTTGATTGGTTTTCTTTAAAGAATATGTGTAGGAACTTACTTAATGAGAAGCGATCATGATGGGGCCTAATGACTCTGAGCGCCTTAATTCATGTTCCTATTCTGGAAGATCTCCTTGAATTTTTTTTAATAATGAACAGTTTTCACAGCTCCAACTCTATTCAAATTTGGCCATTTTCCCATTTTCACAGCTGCGACTCCGTTCAAATCTTCCCATTTTTCCATTTCTTGTAGCTGTGACTCTGTTAAAGTATGCCATTTTCCCATTTCTCGCAGCTGCAACTCTATTCAAATATGCCAATTTTTCCTGTTTTCACAGCTGCGACTCCTGCAAATCCTATAGGTTTCCCTATCTTTTGCAGCTGCAAATCCTCTAAATTCAGTATATTTCCCTATATTTTGTAGCGATGACTCTGCCAAATCCTGTATATTTCCCTATATTTCATAGTTGCGACTCCGCTAAATTCCACAAATTTCCCTATCTTTCCCAGCTGCGACTCTGCCAATTTTTTGCCGATTTGTCCTATCTCCATAGCTGCGATGACGCTAAATTTTTCCTATCTTTCTATTTTCAAAGCTGCATAGGTGCTAAGTTTTCACTGATTTCCTTATCTTCATAGCTGCGACTCCTCCAGATGTATCAGCAAGATAGCTGCGACACCTCCAGATTTGGCCACCAATGTTGTCGTCCGTGACTTTGCCAGATTTTTACTTACCTGGTAGCTTCAATTATGTTTCCGCCAAGGTTGAAAAGACAGTTCTTGATTCGTCGGGGGTAAGATCATAAAAACACACATGCAATAATGTTTAATTTGATTGTTGCAATGACACACTGCACTATTATGGCCATGATTCATCTCATAATTGCTAAGGTACGGGGTCTGATCATTTACATGATTATGCGTTAATTGGATTTGACAAAATTAATCATGATTTTCCTTTTTGTACCCATCATTAGACCCATACTCATTTAATTGTCAATCCACACGATCTATCTGGTACTTAAAATTACCATTTGACCATCATCTTTTCCTTAATTTGGGACCAAATCTTACCAATTATTCCCTCCTTACAATGGTCTTAACTTTCCTAATTTATCCAACTCCAATATCGGCTTTTCATGCATGTTTCTGTGATGTAACTTTCATTTTTGGGTCTGTAATTTCTTAAGTTGATACCAAAATTTAGACAGAGAGATGATATGGGTATCCCAACCCAACATGAACCTGCAAATATGGAGGCCCTACAAAGAAATTCAGAGGTTTTTTCCATTTTCAAAGCAGCGGGATGGACCGAGTTTTTTCAACGCTTAAATGGTTTTCATCAAGAAATGGCTCTGCAGTTTGCTCTAAATTTGATAGAGATCTTTTCAGAAGTCATAGTTCTACATATAGACGTTACTGATGATATTGTGGTTGAGGTTATTGATCTTCCTTACTAAGGAAGAACATGGTTTGGAAGAAGAACACACAATGTAGCTACAATGCAAGTGTTTTTTGTAGCCGGTGACCAGGTCCACCAAGCAAAGCGAGGGATAGCATTACAATCACTACCTCACCCTTGGAATGAAGTGGAATTTTTCTTGAAGAAGTACATTACATGTGAAGGTAGGTATCAAACTATGTATTTCTCTGAGTTCCCTCTACTGTCTCATTTATGCCACAGGGATTTACTCAATATCCAAATTTATTTATTCAAATACCTACACCATATGGAGGGTTTTTTAATATCAGCCTGATGCCCTTACTCTTCTCTCACCCATCATGGCCTAGTTAAACTGCTTATTGTAAGGGCCTTAGCACATTAAAACCAAACCTAGGAATAGTTTACTTGTCAGCCTCAGATAATTTAGGCACGTGTACCCTTCCATGGTGTCCTAATAGAAGAGGAAACAGAGGCACATGCACAATTAGGGGGAGTGGAAGTAGAGGAAGAGGACCGAAGTTCCTACAATTCAGCTGGGGGGGAGATGAGGAAATATCATAAAAAAACCCAATTAATCAAGAGGAAAAACAGGGAGAGGCTGCAACAACATCAGACCCTATGGAGAGAACAGAGAATGTGAAAGCTCCAGAAGCAAAAGCTGAAACTAGATCAGCATTGAATGCTGTGACAGTAGAAGCTGAGGCTATGGGAGATATTATGAAAGAAGGTGATGCAGAGATTCTCACCATTGAATCTTCTCATGAATGGGGAGGAACCTTAATCAAGGAAGAAAATGAGATGGTAGAGGAAAGGGAGTCCACTGAGAAGGGAAATATCCCTTTGACATCAATTACATAATTAGAAACCCTTGTACCCTAAAGGAAGAAAAGAAGATAAAGAAAGAAGTACAGGAATCATGGCCTGTGAATAGGAATAGAACTAGATTTTTCACAGCAGTAGAAGCAGTGAGGGAAAGGTGGGAAAACATTGAATCAAATATTGAATTCCCCACCTTGAGACCGAGGACAAATGCTACCCCAAAAGAACTCAAAAGAACCTCAAATTGAGGGACTTTTATATGAAAACACTCTGCTGAAGGAGGAAGTGCAAGTGATCCAAAGGGAATTATAAATTTGGAAGGAGGCATGCAGGAAATAGGTGGAAAGAAGGCTGCACACATTAGTAGAAGTTACAGATCAGTTGGAAGGATCACCTCCTACAGAGGAAGGAAAAAAAGTGGAAAAGGTGGTTTTCCCTAAATGCGGGAAATTTTTTAATCAATCATGATATAAAGTCTCAGTGTGTGCATTTGTGGCACAAAAACCCGCATAGGAAGTTGGAAAAGAGAAATAAACATCTGCGGTGTAATTGAGGGGTGAATATGAACCAGAAATGGAAATGGTCCCCGACATAGAAGTAAGGGAACATGATCAATTACAGTCTCAGCCATAGGTTTTTGTTACACAAGAACCAACATCCTTATAAATTTTTATGGATGCAGCTACTCAAATGGAAACAGGTGAGAAAGAGGTTGAGACAATCCCTGATCTAAACTTAATTGTTTTTACTATAACCCCAAAACAACCTCAAGACACAGAACTAGTGGAGGAAGAACCTCAACAACAGGAAAATGTTGAAGCTGACCAGGATGTTGTCACATAAGAACCAACATCCTTAGGAATTCTTGCTAAGATCCCCATTCAGTTTGGAACTGTTGACCCTCAGGTAGAAATAATCCTTGATTTGGAGCTAGGGGAAGATGGACATATGTAGTCCCAACCATCAGGGGACACTGAAGTATTCAAGGATAGTATCATCTTTTAGGGGATGTTGAAGTGACTCAAGAACAACCTCAATAGCCTGAATAACTAGAAGGAAGGGAAGGTGCTACACAGGAACCAACACTCTTGTAGCTCCCTGCCAAAGCTACAGTTGAGACTCAAGAAGATGATGAGACTAAAATGCAGTAATATGTTGTCACATAAGAACTAACATCTTCAAAAAAGGACACTGAAGTTGATAGAAATGGGTTTGAGGAGGAGGATGTTGTTACACAAGAACCAACATCCCCAGAATTGACTGCAAAAATACCCATATAGGAAGAGGTGGTTGGAAAACTGGTAGAAGAGGAAGATGTCACACTTCTGATTTAGAATGATTAGGCTGAGACATCGGGTAATAAGGTATGGACTCAATTTTCCCAGAACTTTGTCGATTTAGAATATGATGAGGAGAAGGATGCAGTAGATGGAAGGATGCAAGGAATCATAGAATAACTCTCGCTGCTGCAAATAGAGGTAAAGAAATGGAAGTGTTAAGTGGATAGATATTGGGAAGGAATGATTCCCCTTGTTGATCATAAAAATACTATTAGGGAATTGAGGGAAAGATGGGAAGAAGAGTTAGCATTCCATAGGTTTAGTTGGGAAGAAGTATAGAAAGAGTTGAAGGAGCTAAAGAAATTCAATTCCATGCAGAAGGAAAAAGATCAATTGTACACTCTCTCCTGGGAATTGATGATCTCGAGAGCTCCATGTCCCTCTTATCGTGTATTTTCGTATGAACAATTCACTTGGTTTAAATTGAAGGCATTAAAGGAAGGGATACCTTACGAAGTGGAATCCTCTAACCAATTTATGGATACCTTTATGGAAAGCAGCTTCACTGAGCAGTACTTTCTATGTGAACTTTACTTGCATGAAATGGCTTGTCCCCTGGACCATCATTCGAACCCTGCTCCTTACTTAGGAGATTTTCAGCTGAGGGATTTTGCTTCTTTTTTCAGCAATCATGTGCAGTGGGAGAGTTCCTTCCAGACAATTTCTCAGGATGAGGCTAACACTAATATATGGATTCAAAGTGAACCTTAGTCTCCTCATCTTCTTCTTTCTCTTTAAGAATAGAGGCTTAAATATCCCATCAAGACTCAACAATTGGTCGAAACTGAAGAGAAGGTCATCTCCACTTGCGTTAGCCAGATTTGCTGACAACAACATTTAGCTTTAGAAGGTAGTAAGCATATATGGCATGCTTATCCTTCATCAGTGAAGAAAAGGGACCCTTACTACTTTAACAACTTTAAATATGTGCTCCCTAGGGTCGAGGGATATGCTGACTGTATGAAGAAGTGTGGAGTTAATTGGTTAGAACTTAAATTCAATTTTCCACTTATTTGGTGTCCAGCAAGGCCATATAAGGAAGATTTTTCATTGACAAAGGTAGAGGAAAAGTAGTGTTGGAAATATTGGCTTTCCCATAACAGATATCTAGATGGGAAGGAACCACCTGAACTCTCCTACAATTTTTCATCTCTCCATGAACAAGGTACAGTTCCAGCATCAATTTTAGACTGAGTGGAGGTTGTTGCATGAGGACATGCAACAAGATAATTAGTGTGAGATGTTGGGTCCTAAAATGCTCCTTTTTTACCACACCTATTATACCCTTTTTCTCTATCCTACCCCATTCCATGCACCAGACAGATGTTATTTTCTCACATTGATCCTTGAATCTTCATAGGTATAATTAATTATTGTTTTATCTTATTAATTCCTATTATTGTTATGATCAGAACACTATCTCTTGAAATTGACTAATACATCATGATTTCATAAAGATAGTCCATCTTTGAGAAGTACGGGTGTAGCATCCCGAGTGGTTGGAAGTGAAGATGAGATTTCGACACTAGCTATCACTTGCTAAGTCACAACCCCACATGCTAGAAGCAAACATAGGTCATCATTCCATGTATCTATGCAAGATTCTTAGCTGCAATAGACTCAGTTGCGACATCATGCCGTTACTTAAGGGCTAGTTACAACAGACATGGTATTCCTTAAATTGATTCTGTTCATTCACTAATGGCTCACTCAAAAGGATTCCCTATATTCTTTGCTCACATTCAATTCCACTCATAGCTCTACAGCTTGTTGTAACAGGGAAGCCTGAATATCTACGATCTTCATGGCTTCCCGATATTAGTGGGAAAAGGTTATGATTGATCATGTATAAATATGGGAAAACATTATGAGCGAAGGGTTGGTTGATATCACAGTATACTGTGTAAGCTATTACATAGAACTGTACTTTCATTTTACCATTTTAATATAAGGAGAGATATTCTTTAGACTTCTGCATTTTAATCTATTTTAGTTCTGGCGTCTCTACTTGAAGGCTAGGCCCACCTTCTCATAGATATCGCTAAGTTAATTAGATGGTTTGTTATTCTATTGTATGGTGTGGAAATTATAGTAGATGCCTTCCTTTCAGTAGCTGCAGTAGTAATGGTTAATCATTGTGCTTTATTTGATGATTACTATCCGCATTTCTCTGAAGCTACAACAGTGTGGTGTGATAGTCGACTTTGTAGGTTAGTTTCCATTATGCAAGTGTGTGTTAGTTGTAACAGTCAATCTCATCTCTAGTTTCTTTTAATTGCTTGTCTTTATCTTTTTTGCTAATTTAGTCAGATTATAGCTGAGAGTTTTTTGCTTCAATTCCTGTTATTGTCGATGCTTAGATCATTGGAATTAAACTAGTGAAGAGTGATCTACATATAGTCTAGTAATATTAGGATTTAACTTCTTGCAAAAGTAGTCTAGTTATTTATTTTTAGAATCATTATTTACTGGATTGAAATTGTGGGAAGGTAATTGAAATTCTGAAATTCTTAATTAGGTAATTCAGACCAATTTAATTATGAGAGAAGTTTCACTGATCAGATAGGTAGGACAGTTAATTCTTCATTCAATTAATCAACTACTTAGGGTTTATCCACAGACATTGTGAATTATCTTTGAAATAAAAAGACTTCCATGGATTGACAATTTATATTGAGCATTCTGCATGTTAGCTGTAACTAAGTAGCATATAGAGTGACCAACACTTTCCATGTTGAAATCATGAGTGGTGAACAGTAATTTCTATTCCTTTTTAATGGTATAAGAGTCAAACATTTATTTTCTATCTTATTATCTACAAAGAAAAAAGAATAACTGATCACATTCAATTGGTTTTGTTGTAGGTAATAATTAATTTACAACTCATACACATCTACTTTTAGCATTAACTAGAGGGATTTTTTTATTGTTGTACAAGAGAGAAATCACATTTTGTTTGTCCAAGATTCAATTGTAGAAAAAATTGTTTTAGAAGAGACCCCATATTCCCAATATCGTAGACACTATTCTACCCTTGAACCACATGATCTTTGTATCTATCCCCCGCTTTATTTTTAGATATGAAATAATCAAAAGTAGATATAAAATTAAATATCTTCATAGGTAGATCTTAAAGTTTGAAAATTTTACATATTTTGGATGAATTTTGTGTTTCAAATCTTCAAATTGCTAAGGATAATTTGTGAGTCATAACAGATTTGATGGAAGCCTACAATTCTCTTTAAAATATAATTTTGAGTTGTTTTATGTGAAAGAATATGGAAACTTCAATGGTTGATTAACAAATTCTATATTTTTTGTAATCATTACCCCTCAAATAATCCTTTTCTAAAGGGATCTTCTTCGCGAGACACCTACCTATTGTGGAAACTGGAGATGTCATAACTTTGCTTGATATCAAATAGTTCCTCTATGATTCCATATCTAGAATGTAAAAGACCACAAAAAAAGGTAATTCTCCTTTCCACTGTGGCTATTGTGAAAGTAAATATTATAATGATCATAAATTAAGAGTTTAGTCACGTACTTTATGTATTTGTGTCATAATATCATTTTATGTAACAAATTAATGATCAAGGTTGTAACTCATTCTTTAGCTTAAGAAATTCCATTAATTAAAAGTTATGAATTGAACATTGTGTAACTTACATAATTCATGTTTCCAGTTCACCCACGGAATATGACAATACCACTTTGAATCAATTCGTCGAAGTTACAAGTACCATGTCTATCTCTTTTAGGACTTTATTATTTTCTATTTTATTTGTATTAAACTTTGATAAAGATGCATAAAAATGCAACAAATGTTGAGGATTCCAAGATGCATTAAACTGCAACTAATGCTGAGGATTCAAACATAAATTTGATCTTTAGTATATATATCTCAACCCGTGGATGGATTTGGATCATTGATGTATTTTTGTTTGGATGGATGCATCTATTGATATACTTCTTCTCTACAAAAAATGCACTCAGTACCTACAACTTTGATTTTTGGAAAGGATGTAGCCATTGATTCACAACGATATAACTATGGATATAGAACATGGAGGCCAAGGGGTTTAGTTCTATTTTATCATAAGGGATTTCAAGCATTTCAAAGAGGAAATAAATTTGTATATCTTGTGACATGAAGGAGAAGATGGGTTTGTACGTTAAATTTGAATTAAAGGATAGAGAGTGAAAAATTTCAAGTAGTAGATCTTTTCAAGGGACAACAAACCCTAGGCTTCCACTTCACGATCCACCAATGGAGTCCTTCTTCCTTGGTATTCCAATGTATGCACATGTGCTCTAAGTGTCTCTTTACTTCATCCTCAGCTGCAATTTTCATGGTTTCTATAACCAAGGATGCACACTTCATGTTTTCTACAACATTTTCTAACACTTCATCATCTACTTCATCCAACTTTCCAACTACAATGGGATTATCTCCTATATGTGTATAATTACACATGCTTCCTATCCTTGGAATAAAAGTATGACAATGTGCATTAGGGAAAATACTAATTACCATAATTGCATATTCTAGTAGTGATTATTTGGTCACTTCACCATCTTTCAACTCAATATTTATGGTCAAAGTAGATGGGACATTAAAGGAATTGATAAATTACAATGGAATGTTTCACTAATACTTCCTCCACTATCGTGCTTGTCTACAAATACAATATTTATTACATGAATACAATTCCAAACTTATTCTCCATCCCTTCCTCAATTTGAGGAACCCATGTATTGAATATTGAAACTTCTTGCAAGTTAACTACAAGCTCTTTTCTTGTACACAGGTGTTGCTACACTTTTTTTCCATATCATCACCATCACCTTATTTCGACATGCATTGAATTTCATGCTATTTTTAAACGTCAAAATCAACCAAAGGGGTTATATTATACTACTATTGTTGTTAAAAACAATGCACTTTCATCATTTTCCATTTCTTCTTTTCTCGTATTGATTAGTAGTCTTGGAAACCCATCTTTGTTCCTTTCCTTGTGTTTACTTGAAACGTCAGTGTTGTTATTTATCTCTCCTTACATTTTTAGATTTATTAATTTCATCACAACAATATTGCATAAAGTATAAAATAACAAGTGATTCAATTGACAGATTACACATGAAAATGATGCAACGGTACTGCAATAGGAGGTGGTAGTTCTGTATTATTAGTAAAGAATGAATAATTACAATACAGTCTCATGCATAATGCATGAATGAAAATATAATTTGAATACTCAAGGAGGTCATTTGAATTACATGGATGAGTGTTGCTTAACTGAATGTCAAACACACTCGTCACACTTAGTTAACCACTAATCTAACCAATAAGTGAATCTCACACTAAGTCCTAACTGAATCAGAGAGCAATACTTAACTGAGTCTAAATGAATGTGACTCAACACATGTAACTACATGTCCAACTGAAGGAGGTAGCGCATTCATAACTCCAAGTATCTTCGATGCAGTTAATTGAAGTGCCGCTTGTCATCAGAAGTGGTTGGAGGAGCCCTAGTTGACTCTAGTTCATAAATATTGGCCAAAAATAGATAAATAATATATGGAGGTTCCTTTACAACTCATATTAACTAATTTTTAGGTGAAACAATAATCAGTTCGCAATTAGGTGCACTTATGACACTCCGTTCACCCCATAATTACTCCTCGATTGAAGGAGGAAGCCCAGTTAGCCTCCCTGATTGAAGAAGGAAGTGCAGTTAACCTCCATGACTGAAGGTGAAGGCTTAGTTGGCCTCCTTGATCGAAGGAATGTGTGGCTATTCTCATACTGATGTCATAGTGTTCTTGTTTGATTCCAGCTAAGTCAAATAAAATTACGATAGTGAGTAAATATTCCAAAATTAACCAAATAAGTGTGCATGTTGGGTAAATGACTCCAACACCCCCCCTTAATCTGTACTCAGGAGGAGTAAAAATAAATGCATGAAATGCACGGGGGCTTCACTTGTTGGCCAATATCCTATCACATTAGTTCACATTGTGGGTTTTAAAATTATCAAAAATAGAACCAATATATTGCATGTATTGGGGGGATGAGGGGTTTAAGGTGGGGGTGGGTAGGGTGGTTTATAAGGATTGAGGTATAAAAAGGGGTGGGGAGGAGGTTTTAAGTATTAGGAGGGGGTTTCAACAAAGAGAGTTTGGGTCAATATCTCTCGAAATTAAGGGTATTCTTTAATATCCCACGATTGCATGTGCTATGCGAGAGGTTCACTAACTGAAGTCCCGATGATGAAATGCTAGGGCCCCGACAACAATGGCCATCGGTTACCCTATACAAATATGTAACTCTAACAATGCTCAAAAATAAATCTAAGTGAGGAAAGAGGGAAAACCCAGTGGAAACAAAACCCCCCCTCAAGCTGAACACTGAAGAAAACATCTTATCACCCTGATGAAATCACCCCCAATAGTGAACAAAGGTAAGTGAAGTTTTTCTCTGCAAATCTCTTGGTGAAGATATCTACAATCTACTCATCTATAGGGTAGTATTGCAGAACTATTGTCCTGTGATGTACCAGCTCCCTGATGCAGTGCATGTGAATCTCTATGTGTTTGGTCCTCTTCTTGGTAACTGGATCTATGGAGATCTTAAGATTAGTTTGATTGTCACAAAATATGGCAGTGGACAAAGTACTATAAAATCAAGATCTGGATGAATGCCTTGCAACCAAATAGCTTGGATGCAAGCATTCACTACTCCCTTATACTCGGCCTCTGCTGAAGACAAAGAAATGGCAGCATGCTTTTTTCTGGACCATCAAATGGGACCACCACCAAACATAAATACATATCTAGAAGTGGATGTCTGATTAGTATAATCTACTAGCCAATTTGAATATGTATATCCAACCAACTCTAGCTCTGAATCTGCAGCATAGTGGATGTCGTAGGATCTTGTGCCATGAATATACTGAAGGATCCTCTTGGATTCCTTCCAATGTAGGTAATGAGGCTGTTGCATGTAAATTGATATAGAATTCATAGCATAACATATATATGGTCATAAATGGGTCAAGTAAAGCAAGCTACCAATCAACTGGAAGTAGATAGTGCAATCCATGGGTGGAGTGTTTTTTCCCTCTTCAAGGCTGACTCCTGAGAGGAAAGGGAATGGGGAAGCCTTACATTCAGCCATGTTAGACTTCACTAACAGTTCTGAAATGTATTTATACTGATTTACCATTATGCCATCAAAATAGTTTGCAATTTCAAGCCCCAAAAATTGTTTCAACAAGCCCAAATCGCTCATCTCAAATGCATCATGGAGGGAAGTTTTAATGAATCAAATGGAAGTAAGCGTGCTACCAATGATCAAGAGATCATAAACATATAAAAAAATGATAATTAATTGACCATCATACTTCTGTATATAAACATTTCGATCAGAGTTAGACCTTTGGAATTTTTGTGAAAGTAGAAAGGTATTGGCATCTTGGCATACCATGATCTTGGGGCCAATTTCAACCTGTATAAATACTTCTACAATTTGCAAACCAAAGTAGGATCTCAAATGTATCCCTCAATATGCTACATGTATATCTCCTCATAAATATCTCCATGTAGAAAGGAACTCTTAACATCCATATGATGTACCTCCAAATGCTTAGATGCAGAAATTTCCAAAACTAGGCAAATGGAGTCCATCTTTGCCATCGATGCAAAGGTCTCAAGGTAGTCCACTCCTTGGACCTAGGAGAACCGTTTTTCAAATAGAATTTCCTTATACTTGCATGTTTTTCCATCATCAGAAATTTTTTTTCTGAAACACCCACTTGCATTAAACTAGTTTCCTTCCAGGTGGAAGGGAAACTAGCTCTCAAGTAGCATTCTTTCAAAGAGAATTAAACTCTTCATCCATGGAAACTTCCCATCTCAGATATTTCTGAGCATGGTAGTAAAGAATTTGGAGCTGAAAATATTATTAAATAACAGGTCTCATACATTAAATCATCGTGGAAAGAGAGTGCAATACCTGCTCTTTGAAATTCAGATCGGGTTCTTCTTAGATCAGCGGGATTTCCAATGTTTTCCCCAGCGGAAGAAAGTGTCTTCTTGGCCCAAGTTGGAAGATATTTCTGCACTTAAGAATATGATTCTGAATCTGATTTTTCTTTCCCACTGATATCAGATATCAGTTCTGCAAAATCTGACTCATCACCCCCATTTTTATCACCCAAATTGTCAGCAGAACTAGAAGGAAGATCAACATAATTTTCTTCAACTACCTCTACCTCTTGGAGAGGCTCATCAAACTTAACACTTATTTCGATGAAAATTTGATTTTTTTTGGTATTCAATAGCTTGATTCCCTCAAATTATTTTTGATATCCAATAAAAATAAATTCAACACTTTGCAGTTGCAAATATTTCCTTTTGTCAGACGGAATCTAAGCCCATGCAGTGGACCCAAACACCCTGAAGTTTGACACATCTGACTTGTATCCAAAATAGCCTTCGAAGGGAGTCTTATCCTTCATAGAGGATTGATGTAATTTGTTATGAATGCTTTCTTGAACATTCATGGCCTCAGCCCACAAATTTTCAGCCAATCCTTTTGCTTCTAGCATGCATGTGGTCATCTCCTTTAGACAACGATTTTTCCTTTTCGCTACACCATTTTTCTGAGGGGTGTAGGGAACAGAATGATGGATCCTGATACCACTATCAGAACATATATTCAAACTAGGTACTGATATATTCCCTGAAATTATCATATCTCAAGGATTTGATCTTTTTCCCAGAGGCATTCTCAGCCAGTGCTTTCAATTCTATAAAGTTTTCTAAAACTTCTGACTTTTTTTTGATGAAAAACACCCAGGTGTATCCAGAAAAATCGTCTATGAAGGTGAGAACATACTGTGATACATTCATGGATGTGATGGGAATTGGTACATTGATATCAGAATGCAACATCCCCAAGATACTTGATGCACAACAAGCCTTCCCCCGATCAAACTTATGCTAAGGGTGTTTTCCCACAGCACAACCCTTACAAATTCCTTTGGTAGTTTTGATTGCTAGGAGGCCTTCAACCATGGAATTTTTCTGTAATTGCTGCAAGTAATTGAAATTTAAATGACCAAATCTCTCATGCCAGAGTCTACTGATCCCATTTCCATGAGTCAGAAGAGTGGTGGGCTTTGCATCCGCCATAAAATGGGAAAACTCATAGGATTTTGCATGATGGTTTGCAAATACTTTTGAAACAAGTTTCCCAGATGCAATCTCATTGATTTCCACATCATCGGGGCTGAAGGTTACTCTCTTGGACACTCCATTATGAGTCATTTGATAAAAAATTAGGAGGTTTGAGGCAAGAGAGGGTACATAGAGAACATTGGAAAAGGAGCCATGTTCAAGATTTTCTGTACCTTGTCCTTTCGATATGATGGTGGAATCATTTCCCATGTGGATGGGGTTGATATTGTCGGTGTCCAGGGAGGAAAAATAATATCTACTTGCCATCATGTGATTCAAAGCTCTATATTCTATGAGCAGATATGTGGGCTTCGAGGTGCTTGCCATTAGAACATGACCTCTTTCTTGATGTGGATCCCAATCTTGATTATCTCTCCTTCAAAGGTTCTCAAGGAGATTGATGTTGTTTCTCTCGAGGAGAGAATTCATCTCATCAAGTTTCTTATTCATGTAGGAATGCTCAGGGTGGAATCCCTTCCCATGGAAAGAACACTTGACTTTTTCCTTACCTTGATGTCCTTTTTCCTTGTGTTTCTTAGAGCCGGAAGGCTCCTCTTACTGGTTCTTTTCATTAGGCTTTGGAGCCTCTACTTTAGCCTTTTAATTCTTTTGCTTTCCTTTTCCTTTTGAATCCTTTGGCCCTGAATAAAACAAAGCTTGATCTTTTGAGGATCTGAGGATCCCCATATGTGTTATGGAGAGAAATTCCTATGGCTTGAGGTACCACAATAGACAGCTTGACTCCATAAATCAATCCTTCCCAATATGCAATAGAAATAAAATATCTAACACTAAAGTATCAGACCTCATACCTTATTTCAGCAGTTGAAGTAGATCCCTGTTGAGCTTTCCAACTTCATCTTGAATTGATAAATCATTTCCTCAACAACAAGTAAACAAGACAAGCATACTATATATATTGATGTTAGATCTATTCTAGCATATATAATCAACAATGTATAAGCATTTTAAATCATCCATGGATAAAATATTCATTCAAACATACATTATTGGACAGGAAAAGATATTTCTATTAATATAAAATCAGAGATTACAATGGATACAGTCTCTGTCGGCACGTCTGCGAATTGGATAAACTGAATCCCCCACCTGGGCCTCCACCACCTCAATCCTCCATCTCTCGATAGCAAGCTCACAAGAAAAAGGAAAGCTTGGGAAGAACACAAAAGTGCTCCAAGGGACAAAGGGATGCATACTCAAGCACAAGTTTCGGAAACAATGGACTATAGTTTCTTTGCTCTCAATTCTCTCTTATGCCTTCAATGTACCATAGAGTGCCTTATATAGCTTTTCAAAGGGGTAATGAAAGGTCGAATCTGAGTGATCTCAAGGCATAGGGAAGGCCAGGAGTCAAGTGAGTCGGATCTATGTCAAGAAAAAATCCAAAAGGATTTGGATTATGCACACATCTCGATGTACGTAGTTTTTGGGGTCAAACCCACGTATATACGCGATTATAGGTTTAAAAGTCGTGTGTATTAATTTTCACATGTTTTTAGGGATGGTCAAGGAAACATCAAAGGACAAAAAATGGTCCAATGGGTCTAAGGAGTCTGCAGAGGGATAGGGGAGGGCCATACAAGTGTGATTCACCTGGATTGGTAAAATCAGCTATAACAATGCCCCCTAATGTGTTAGGTCAGAGGGGTCATACGATGGTCGAAATACATTATAAGTCCATCCCAGAAGTGGAGTGATGAAGGATCCCAAATGGAAGACCAGACACCCAATCAGCATAGTACAATGATACAACTCTGCACATAACTGCACATACATACAACAGTCCCAGATACATAAGAGTACAATGGCCATGAATAGGCATGATACAAGATATCACATAAGTGTTCATTGCCACATACAATATACGTAGATTACAATCTCCATGATGAATATATACAAAGGACCATGATCTCCATGATGAATAAAGATATATAATGGATCAAGATATCCATAATGGCTGGAAATGTCTAACATATACTGAAATCAAGTCATGAGAGCTGAAATCTCATGAACAATGGCACGATCAAGGAGGTAGCATATAAGATATGCCACCAATCTGGAAGGTTTTCTACACAAACCGCTATGAGTACATGTCCTACTATGAATAGAGGTGTCGAGGTCGAACATAGTAGTCCATCGTCTAATTACCAATCATTGATGTATACCGTTAACAGACGCGAGATCATCCACCGATAATGAAAATGGGAATCAAGGTACTAGAGTACAAACTAACAAGTGTGAATAAATGTGTTGAGGTCGAACACTTGACAGGATCCATCAATCAGGGGACATTGATGTATTCCCAAATATTGTCCACGGCGAGAGAACCTGCCACTAATGACTACAAGTCTCAAGGCACTCAAAATGACTCTAGATTCCAATCCCAGAATAAATGATCTGAAGTTGATGGGATGAAATCCGCTGGAAGGAGGGCATTAATGCATCCCCCATCATCCAACATGAGGTACTCAGTAAATCTATATGATGTGGAAGGACTTGATCATAAGATGCACGAACAGGGAACTGTATTGGGAATGGCCAACATGCAAAGTAAAGATAACTAAGGAATGGACGACTCAGGTTTCAACTTCCTTCGAACAAGAGCATAATGGCGAATGGTGACTAAATAGAGGCAGCATAGACTCAATATACAAAATTGGTACATCTCTGCGACACATGAGGCATCAACAGAGGCTCCATAGGGACTAGAAGCTTAACCAGTCGGTGGAGATAAACTCAGATAAATGAGTACAGATACTAAAGTCAAACTACAAACCCAACCAATGGATGTGATATACAGTGCTCTGTTCAAAGGCGACACGACTCGACAGCTACCAAAGATAACATCTTTCCTTGTCCGGCTTTTTGATTTTTTGATTTTTTTGGACTTTTTCAAATATTTAAAATGCTTGAAAAAGAATACAACTGCATTATAGTTACAGACTTGGAGGAGACGAGTGTCATAGGGGAAAATAAGCTAGTTCCAAGCAGTGGAACATACCTATGCTCAATGCAAGGACACATGTGTAGGATAGCGACACTCGGGGGGGAATCCCTTAACGGTAAGAAGGGAATCAAGCTGCAAAGGATATATAAAATGGCTCTGCATGGATAGACATGAGAGAAGCTTAGGCTATATGGCTAAAACACAATGTCAAGGAAGCTGACATAAAGCTCAATAAGTTAGGAAAAGCTCATGATAATGCAATTACAACTTGACATAAGGGATTCCTGAGGGAAATAGGCCAGCAAAAGATCAAGAGGAGTATGAGGCTCTTGCGAAATGTCATGGAAGTACTATACAACGGACTCCCACACCCTAAATGACAAAATGTCAGCATGGGCACCAAATGAAAATAAGGCGCTAAATAGGGTACCCATGTAAGGTCAAGCTCTACCACTCATAAC
Source organism: Pseudotsuga menziesii (assembly GCA_001517045.1). Lineage (NCBI taxonomy): Eukaryota > Viridiplantae > Streptophyta > Pinopsida > Pinales > Pinaceae > Pseudotsuga > Pseudotsuga menziesii. Next base: position 148,539 of record LPNX011141038.1, on the reverse strand, counting down.
ATGTCACTTCTAAAACATCAAGAAGGTTCCGTGACATAATAGAGTGGGTTCGCACCTAAGGCTATAATGAAACGGTCACAAGGTCATGAAAAATGCAAACGGTGATGAAACCTAACCTATATGATAGTTTAGACATGATACCTGAGATCGGCACAAATGGGTCAATCCAATGGCTGAAATGGCACTCAAAAAGGTCTCCTACATCATAAATTAGGTCAAAAATGGTCCAAAATGATTAGAAATGGTCGAAACTATAGGAAAGGGGGTAAAAAATTTGAAAAATTTGAAAAATTTCTATAAATAGTAAAAAATTTAAAACATTATAAAACATTTGAAATTTTTACCCAATTGAGCTCATATTTTCAACAGCGAATTCCAGGAGATCCAACCAGTGGAATCCACTATCGTTTCTTCCAGGTACTTACCCATGCTCTTCTCTTCCATTTTAATGCAATTTTTATCAAATTCCATGGTCGTTTGGGATTTCTAGGCCAATACAAAAAAAGGCGCTATGGCCCACACGGAAATCGAGGGTTTTTCCGCATATAGGGCTGGATATACGTGGAAAATTCCCTCACAGTCATGTACATACGCCACTGTTTGGCAAACAGTCATGTATGCGGCCGCGCATGAGGTTTTTTAAGTACTCTAATGGGAAAACTTGCAATTTTTTATGCAAGATGGTCCTAGAATGGAGAGAACGTGAACATGGTGATGTAGAGGAGGCAATAAGGGTTGATCTAATGGATGAATAAGTGCTACGTGCATGTGGGCTCTACAAATTTTGGTGTCTTGGTGGCTTGAGGGCCAAACCAAGACTATTGCATATGCCGGTGGATTACTGGGATCCAGACTCTGAGTCATTCCAGATAGATGGGATGTCCCTCACCATAGAGGTGGAGGACATATACTTTATCACTAGACTTTCCCAATAGGGGGAAGTAGTGAACCTAAGTTCTTGCAGACCCAGAGGTGGCCTCACTATAGATGAGTACATTGCGGTGTACTGCTATCTAGACACATAGAAGGTGGGGAGTTAGATCCCAACCAACTCTATATAGGTGTTGGGCCTAAAGGCCATCCTATTGACACTGGGTAGGATAGCAGGATGTTCTATGTAGTGGAGTGCATGAGACCCATGGTATATGACTGGAGCACTACACTACTGAGCAACATGAAACATCAGCTCAGTGAGTGCAAGATGGGCAGAGTGAGAAACTTCAGTTTCAGCAGCATACTGAGCACTTTTTTCTTTGAGCGTGTTCAAGGATTGAGCCCCAGATTTGACGTTACTCTACATGGGGTTTGAGATCCGGCCCAACGACGTTGGGAAGATGCGATGCGCAGATTGGGGGGAGGTAGGGTGTCCAACCCCTATACAACTGAGTTCTATTCGTGGTGGTGACAAAAAATAGTTGCCATCGATGACTACCCCTATGCAGGGATAGATTTTCGGGGGGACCTAGACATGCCATTACCACCAGGATCGACATACGGTGACATAGTTAACGAATCTCGACCCTCTCTTTAAATTTTTGAGTTATTTCATTTTTTTGTGTTTTTTTATTATATGGAATCAAAAGACATGTTTTTGGGTGACAATACATAGTGACATCTACCATATGCATGCAGATGTGGGACCACGACATCCTGAAGGCTTCCCTCATCATAGACATAGGGGAAGAGGAGATGATATCATAGATGTGGATGCGGAGCAGACGCTCGAGAGCATTCATACCAACTTTGTGAGGCTGACACACAGTGTTCCCATGGCGCAAGTTGAGGACTTGCCTGAGGCTATGCAGCGCCAGGTGGTGGGTGTACCATGAGCATGGGTGTGATTATTTCGATGGCTAGCTAGAGCTGTAGTGACCTTCCATGATCACAACCCCCCTCCTCCTCCATAGGCTTAGATACCTGGGAGTTATACATTTTGTATTACCGTGTATTATATTTTGGTGGCTCAAGAGCCCCATTTTTGTATCATGACACTATGTATTACCACATTTTGGATGTTATATAAAATTTTATGATGATTGGTTTATTTATTTACATGTGTAAAAGTTTGTGTTTGTGATGAATTTATTGGGTACGAAACAAATGCCAATCTAACACATAGTTAGCATATGAGTCAGCAACTTGATTATTAATTCTTGTAATATGTATGTATGTTATATTGTCAAATTGTCGTTCTAATAATATCACACGTAAGAATCTTCTTAACAACGTCGTATCTCTAACACGATACAAACCATTAAGTTGTGACACTACTAACTCCGAATCAAGACGTACCTCAAGAGAGAGAACACCATGTAAAATGGCATCCCATAGAAGCTCAATAACAACATTATATTCAGCAACATTGTTTGAAGATGGCCATAAACATACGCCTCCAGAAGACAATACCTAAACCATAGGAGTCTAAATCACCCAAGCAGCAGAGGCTGAGTGTTGAGTGTGACGGATCACACCATCCGCGAATCCTATGTAGGTGGAAGATTCCATTGACATCTACCAAAAGAAACAGAAACCAATAACAAACCTGATCACTATAAGAAAAAGACCTAACTATGCAAAACTATACAATAATATACAATAACCATCCTTGGCTGAAAATCATGCATAGTACCTCTTGAGTTAGAGCCCATTTCTAGGCTCTGCCAAGGCCGTTCTCTCATAATCCACTAACTCATAAGCACCCTTCTCTAACACACATTTGACGACGTAAGGACAACACCACATGGGGTTAAACTTTCCTTCACTAAACCTCCTTGGATGGACAGACTTATTGTACTGGACCTTTACGTGACGTTTATTTACTTCTAGAGCCACAAAGGCATCTTGATGTTGCTCATCAAGTTGCTCAAGGTGGACCAAACTCTCCTCCAATGGGGAAGTGTCCAGTAAGAGTTCTATGGCTAGTTTCAAAGAATGAATCTCGCATTCAACCGGCAATACCGACTCCACTTCATGTACAAGTTGATATGGAGAAAAAACCATGGCAGTCTTAACAACGGTTCTATATGCCCATAAAGCAAGATATAACATGATGTTCCAATTACTCTTGCTTTGTGCGATGGTTCATTGGAGGATGGATTTGAGTGATTTATTCACTACTTCTACCTGTCCATTTTCTTGAGGGTAGTAAGAGGAGGAATTCTCTTTCCTATACCCTAACTTTGATGCCAACTCTTCCATCATACGATTTTGAAAGTCCGATCCATGGTCAGTGACAAGATCTTTCGAAATCCCGAACTGAGTAATAATATAGTTGAATATGAAGTGCGTGGCTGTCTCACTTTCAGATTTAACTATAGGCATAGCCTCAACCCATTTCATGAAGTAATCAATAGCCACTATAATATGATGATGCCCACCAGCTAAAGATGGGTTGCAATCCATAAAGTCAAGCCCCCACTTCGTGAAGGGACTGACGGTGATGATGGGATGTAACAGGGAAATTTTTGAGTGCATATTACATGCAAACACCTGGAAAGGGTGGCACCTTTTGACCGAATCAACACAATCCTTAAAGATCCACGGCCATAAATAACCCGCTCTTAATATTTTTTGGGTTGTAGAAATCCCAGATAAATGACCACCACACGCCCCTCCATGGAAATCATTCAGCACTACCTCAGCCTCCTCATGAGTTAAACAACGACGTAAAATGGAATCTACCCCGCGGCGGTACAAAGTGTTATCCACTATGAGGTAATTCTTAGAGACATGACATAATCGTCATCGTTCATCCCGTGAGAGGCGAGTAGGGACCTTCAATGTTTGTAAATATATAATGATATCCCCATACCATGGATCTAAAGTTGAGATTAAGAAGATGTCTTTGTTGATAAAGGTATATTCACAAACCGACTCCTCGGCCTCGCTTGGGAAATCCGATATAAGCTCTGCAAAAATTAACGATTTCTTCAATTTTGCTGAAACAAACTAAAGATCGAAATCTTGCAGGATGACAATCCATTTATTATATTTTCCCCCAATCATCCTTCGAGTGAGGAAAAATTGAAATAGATTGACATGGGCTACAAACAAGGTCTAGCGAAGGAGAATATAATGTCTCAACCGTTGAACTGCATGTACGGTAGCTAAGGCAAGCTTCTCAACATGAGAATAGCGAAACTCCATGTCAATAAGATTCTAGCTCAGATAGTATATGACATGCTCTTGGATCTCCTCATCCTCTTGAACCAAAACCATACCAATCGTCTCCATGGATGTGACCACATAAAGTAGAAAATCACGGCTATATTTTTGGGGACTAATCACTGGGGCCGATGCTAGGGCTTGCTTGAGTGCATCAAAGGAATCCTAGGCTCGCTCATCCCAACAAAAGGTGGTGTTCTTCTTCAAAAGACGCATGAAGCCTCTAGTCAAATTGGTGAAATTGACAATGAATCTCCATAAGAAGTTCGCCATGCCTTGCAAACATTGAAGAAGATGAATATTTTTTGGGGGAGAAAACTGAAGTATTGCCTCAACCTTCAAAGGGTCAACTCTTATACCCTCTTTAGAAATGATTAATCCTAACAAGTGACCTGACTTCACACAAAATATGCACTTGTGAGGATTTAACCTGACAAAATAATGGCATCATCTTTCGAATACCAATCTCAAATGATAGGAATGACACATTCTCATACGAGAATGAGCAATAAGGTCATCCAAAAATACTTCGATAATCGATTTGAGATCGTGGAAGATCAAAGTCATGGCCCGCTGAAAAGTAGCTCTGGCATTCTTAAGGCCAAAAAGGCATTTTTCGATATGCAAAAGTTCCCCAAGGACAAATAAATGCATTCTTGTGTTGGTACTTAGGTTTAATTTGTATCTGATTGTATCCAGAAAAGACGTCCATGAAGGAAAAAACCTCGCTACCCACACACTCATCCAAAATCTGATCAATAAATGGTGTGCGAAAATTGTTCTTAGCACAGGCACGATTCAAATTATGGAAATCAGTACATATGCGGATCGCTCTTTGCTTCTTATCAACCAAAATGGGGTTTGAAACCCACTTCATCAAGGGAACGAAATAGATAAAACCGACTTTCAATAGTTTCTCTATCTCTACCTTAATCACGAGTGCTTTCCTAGGATTCACCGCACGCAAGCATTGCCAAACAGGCTTAGTGTTGGGATAAGTCTTAATCTCATGTTCAACGATACAAGGGTCGATACCTAGCATTTCATCATAAGACCAAGCAAATATATCACATAATTCTTTAAACAACTTGGTGTATTCTTGAATCTCAACATGGGAACATTCTGCCCCAATATAGACATTCTCTATCCTACCAGGATCACGAGAGATATTGATAGGAATCATTGAAGATATGTTTTCCATGTTTTCATCAGCCATCGGACCAGGAGAGCTTAATGGAACCATAGGAATACCAATTCTCTCACTAAGAACCTACCTAAAGTCCTCATGCTCCAAGCAGTCAAGCTCGGGAAGAAAGTAAGATCTATGATGGAGTTCTTCCCATGGTGGCTCAACTCCCGACATAGCCTCAATAATTGCTTCATCTAAAGGGAAAACACTATCAAGGCAGTCATGTGCGTGAGAAGACTGTATTTCCCATGCAGGCAGCACATAAGGGTCCTCCTCCTCCATCTGCGAAGAGGAAGGACTGGGCTCTGCAACACACTCAAGATTAGCTTGATAAGCTACCATAGTTACAGGAAATGACACATCTGTCATGATGGGCTCACTCGGAGTACTTGGTGTAGGAAGAATCTAAGGATCTTCCATATGACTCGTGCAAAAAGACACCAATCTCATAGATGTCAAAGCCTCCCCGGAATTATACCCTATCATAAGGATCGGTGCAGGACAACTAAAGCTTCCCATGAGGGATGGGTAGATACCTACACCCACACTCCCAGTTGCCGGCTAAGAGTGCTCAATGATCAGGATTGAAGCTCTCGAAGATGCGGTAACCGACGGATTCTTGAATGACGTTTGATCAATTGTGACTATCTTCCCGTTAAATGGAAAGCATACAATGTGAAATAAGGAAGAAGCTACGGCTTGCATACTGTACATCCAATTCCTACCCAGTAAGAGATTGTAGTCAAGGGGCGCATCAACCACCTCTACCTCTATCACAACGGTCTTCCCTCCAAAATGGACCTCAAGGGAAGGAAGGATCATGTGCGACCTAAACAATCTCCCATCGAACGCAGTTAACATGGTCGCTGATTTAGATAGCTTAGGGGAACCTAAACCCTTCCAACACGATAAAGACATCATAGAAGCAGTAGCGCCTTCGTCAATCATAGTGTGCTTGACGGTCATGTTAAGACATTCTACATGAATCAAAAGAGACACATATTAAGGCAAGTGAAGCTGAATTCCTACGATTTCAAATTTAATCATGGAGGAAGAATTATCATCATTCACACCAAGGGAAGAAAGCAAAACCTTCCTTAGGAATAGTTATGGGCAGCTCGAGCATTAGGATTGTGCCTTGAACGCTTAAGGACTCCCTTAGGAATGCAAGGTGCAGCTTCAAGTTTATCCATAGGTTTCTCAATATGCAAAGGAGACCCTGGTGGATCCGGCTCCTTTCCTGGGCTGGGTTGTGATGAACCATAGTACTTCGCACGAGTCACAACTATTGTAGCACGTACCATGTTAATGCAACCATGACCACTATCCTCCGGTGGATATTGATCACCACCAGAATGATCATGGGTCCTCGAGTTCATATTTTGATTGTGAGGTAAAGGGTTAGTCAGCACAGCTGGGCCCTATTCCAAGAATCTTGAGCCTTCATCAATACAAGGGCACAAGTAAGTGAGGTAATCATCCTTACACAACTTGCAAGGAAATTTAACCTTACGTTTAGCTTGCTTGTCCCCCCCCCAGCATTACAGGCATTCTTGGCATTATTATTAGCATTCTCATTCATATTCCCACCCTTACGATTATTCTTACCCTTCTTTTTATTCCGTCCGAGCTGCTGGTTACCCTTCTGGTCCGACGATTGTACTGAAAGCACACTTGCCATTTGCGTGGGTTGAGATAAAGCCATGGCTTGTCCTGGAGCATATTGGTTGATTGACAATTGACTAACTTGTTTTGCAACTGAATCCATAGGTTTAGCACTCGTACAACCAACAATTCCATCGGCATGTAGTCCGGGTTTAACTTTGGGGTCAAAACTAGAATGTAGAGCATTGAGAATGATCTCATATAACAAACTGGACTGAGCATAAATCAAATCCAGTTCCTACACCCTAAAAATAACTTGTTCCTCATTTTGCACTCTGGATGTAGAAACATCCTTCGCTATATACGGCAATAATGATTTAAGGAACCATTCGAGGAGGAATTCCGGTGGTATAAACGCTTTAATTAACCTCTTCCATCTACGCCACTCTTGGATATGATCCGAGATATGTGTGGCTTTATCCTGCTGAAATGTTGACAAGAGTTCAGTACCAACATCATAATGCACTGGTAGCTGGAAGTGGTTAAGAAAACTCATCGCTAGGTCATCGAACAAAGCGAATGCCCCCCTAGGTAGCTCTATATACCATTTCATGGCAGGTCCTGTAAGGGTGCGTTGAAACAAACTTAAACGAATGGAGTCCTGGTGTAAGGAATTTGAAGAGCACCATAGGTGGAAGGTAGTAACATGTTCGCTCGGATCCTCTCCTGGTTTTCCCTTGAATTTGGGTATGTTTGAGGGAAGCTTAGTAGGGAAAGCCAGCCAAGCCGGGTCATGAGCTACAGGATCATTCGTCAATCTCGACAAGTTAGGAAGATTCAGCGTTGTGAGGAAAGGGAGCCTAGGATGATGAGTTCAATGGACCGCTCCTTGATAGTTCTGATTCACATAGGTCTGATTACCACCATGACCTTGGCCATAGTGTTCTCCTCCCATTTGACCTATATAGGGTGGCATGGAAGCACCATAGTGTGGTGTACCTTGACTATTCGGAGCTACAAAGCTGTAATTTGGAGAATAAGCAGGTTGTTGATACCCACTGTTATCCACTTGAATGGCACCTCTCCATCCGAGTGCCGACATCCCTCATGTTGGCACACAAAAGGACATCTAAGGATTGAGGGTTGCCCAAAACACTATAGATGGGATTATTATGAACTACATTCAGCATCCATCCAGCTGGTTATTTTTACCCTTTATCTATGTCAAGTCATGTACACGACTCTCTATATATGCAACTCGCGTGTTGTACACGAGTATCGGTTGTTGCATGTTGCGTATAGATGTGTATGTGGGTTACCCTTAGAGCAACTCGTGGGTCATATGCAAGTTGCTAGTCTTGATACCCGTGTACATGCCTCTTTGACATTTAAAATAAAAACACGTGATTACTTGAGATTAGTTAAGCATTTAACCTTAATCTCCTTAACTGTCTCAACCTCCTCAAACTTCGAAACTGCCTTATTTCACCATGTATAAATATAGGCCTTGGGGAGGGTGTTAATGACATACACTTGGAGAGCAAAGTTATGCTGGTGGAGTTTATATAGAAGTATTTGGAGCAGTGGAACTCAGAATCCTTTGGTTGCAGAGGAGTCCTTGTCTTAGGTGTTGGGTTGTAATCTGAACTCTTTCATTATTGTTAATAAAGAGAATCCTTCTTCCATATGTATGTTGAATGTATCTCATATATTGTGGTTTGCTAAATGTTTATGTTTCAGCATTCTATATATGATTTATCTAACCTGGTTATATATATGTATCATCTTGTATTTGGAAGATTGACTCTTGACAGGTGAAAGAGAAGCATCCTTGAAGACTTTGGAGGTGAAGCAGAGCGGAAGAGGACAAGCTAGGATCAACTATCATGTATTGGGTGAGTCTTTCCTATCCTCCTATTTCCTTTACTGCACTCTAGAGTCAATTGTCTGCAAGTTTATTAAGTATGTTGGTAACCCTAGATCTTCAGTTATAAGGTGTTTATTCCTGTACAACAGAACTGGCGACTCCGTTGGGGAGCCCAGACTGCTGTAGGTTCTTTCTGTCACCCCTGACCAGTATTTGCTTTAGAATTGGTGTGTGGTCTTTTATCCTGGTTCATACTTGTCACAGTGTTTGAAATTATTGTGTATTTTTCTTAGTTTTTGAGAAAAAATTTGTACCTGTACGTGGGTTTCTCTTCTGCACAGTCACATATAGAGGCCTGTATACACCGATTTCTCTCTTGGACAGTCGCGTACAGTACACGAGTTGCCCTTATATACAGTTGCATACATGCTTGGAAATAGGGATATTTTAAGTTAAGGTTTGCTTGTCCTTGTCTTTGCATAATTCCTGTTTGTTAGTTGGATTTCTTTATGAATACTGTGCTGTTAGTCTGAAGACTTTAGTGACCACGTTTTGTGCTTTTTCAAAATCCCTTGAGTTTCTTTTGCTTGGATTATTTTCTGTTTGCATGTTGAAGTAGCTTGGCCTGTTTGGGTTATAGGGTGAAGTGTCTCTGTACAGATCAGTGATCAGGGTCTTGGGAATACTTTTTCTAATCCATCTTTGGATAATGATTGGTTTGGCACTTGCTTTTATGAGTTTACAGTGATTTTTGTCATTGTGTGCACCCAAGCTAGGGTTCCTAGTCTTCATTTGTTGGTTGTTTCTTGGTTCTGTTAGCCTTCTTTACTTTAGTTTGTTGGTTTTATACAGTTCATTAGATCAAAGTTTACTCAAGTATAGTGCATTTTAGGTGCATGGTAGAGTTTGCGCATTTTTAAAAGTTAAAAGAAAACATTGTCAAGCTTTTGCATTTTTCTTTTTCATAAGTAGTGCTTATTTCAGTTTAAAAATATAATCTCAAAACTACAAAAACATAGGCTTAGTTTCTTTTATCATTTGCATTCAGTTCATCAATATATATTTGCAAAAAAGAAAAAGAAGTTTTCTTTAATAGTGGTAATTTGCTTTGGAAAATACACCTTTACTTTTATTTATTTCTTATCGAGTCAAAAACACCATAAGTACATCACTCCATTTCCTTATGAGTAAGAAACAACCCTTTAAAATGAACGTATAATTAAAATTTACTAGTAAATTTTGTTTTTAGGGGCCTTTCACCTACTAGCTTAGGCTAGACTTGCGGGATAGGAAGTGTAAAATTCCCACAACTTATAAAACTTAGACATAGTGGACCTTTCTTTAGGTAAATCCTTGACTTTATCGACTATATCTGGGAAGCTCTTCTCAAACGGGAGTCAAGCACGAGGCCGCCTGGATTCTTGGACAGAGGTGATAACCCTCTGAATCCTTGTCAAAGCGTAGATTAGGACTTTTATGCATCTGGGGATTCTGTCCTAGACAGAGTTTCAGGCTCAGCTACCCTGCCCATGCGTATGAGTCAGGCTTGGGACTGTCCACCCAGACTGTTGGTATAGCTAAGGTAGCCTTTAGTCTCTTGACTTTTAGGGTTCATACCTAGGTAAACTGGAAGGCTATTTTTGGTTCACCTTGAACGGGATTGGAAGGTAACCCTTGTTGAAAGTGTAGGAGGGTGGTTGGTTGATTCCTCCGCTTGTGCCTAAGAACCACTTCAAGGGCGCCAAGTAATCGTTCATCATCTTTCTTCGGGAAAGTATATCTTTTACCTTTGTTTTATTGCTTGAGACTTTGGGATTTTTATAGTGTATGCTTTGTGGTTTTTCCTGTGTTTATTTGGGATTAGGGTGTGATTTGTCAAATTTTCAATTGTGGAGGACCAACCTTTTAGAAGGTCAAGAAGGTTGAGAAACCTTCCTCCTCTCACCACATTGGAGCCTCCACCTCTACCCCAAAGGCGGAGAATGGACACTGACGGTTCATTTGAACCGGTAGGAATAAGTGAAGTTCTTGGTGAACCAAAACTGATTGCTAACCGTTTTGATCTTGATACAGTTGAGATAGAAGAATTGCAGAGTGACAAATTTGCAAGAAATTTTAACACACCCTTAACCAATTTAAACGATCCTATGATCATTCAGGTTAGACCTTTTGATTCACCTGTATTAGGTGTCCCTGTGGGTAGGATCATGTCTTCTGCAGAAGAAAGTCCTTTTGTGTTCATCTCAACCATTCCGGTTGAAGGGGTACTGCCTCCCCCGGTAAGTGCCACTAGATCTAGTCTACCTTCTACACCTTTGACTCCGGCAAGCCGGGTGGTTCAACCACCGGTTCACTCAAACCTGGTAGGTACTTCTGGTGACATGGTTACTGGGATCCCCAGTATACCTACTATTCCTTCTTCCTTTCCATATACTACCCAGAGTGGTCTAGTAGGATCCTGAGCATTTGTCCAAGGATTTCCTTGGAATGGGGGGCACATTCCCCCATCCTCTCCATCCCCTTCCTATGTAGGAGTGCAGTTTGGGAACAATACCTCTTATGGGAAAAGTTTCCAAACCGCAATTTCAGTCCCATTCACAAGCTCTCCCTTTTCGTTGTTTAGTGGAGGGATACTGGCCCCTATCTTTTAGACCCCTGTTTCTATGGGGACGACCCGAACTTCTTACACTGCACCTCCCACACACAATCATGTGGCTTACGGATGGAATCTGTTTCAAAGAAATCTTCCCACTTTGCAACCGGTGGTAGGGGGAAACCCCACTTTTACCCATGGGCATTTAGGGGCAGGTCCCTCTAATACCCAGGCTAACACATTTAGTGCCCTGGTTCTACCCAAACTTCTGTTCTTGGCAACCTTAAACTTGCCAAATTTGTCAAAATTGATGAATGGCCCAGTGAGGCATGACCCCTTGTGGCCACCTGTTCCCACCAAATTGCCATCGGACATTCCTAAGTTCAAAGGCAAAGTTGGTGAAGATCTTGGGGCTCATGCCACCACATTCCATTTATGGTGTTCTTCAAATTTGCTGAATGAATATTTAGTTAGGTTGAGGCTGTTCCAGAGAACCTTGACAGGTACCGCAGCAAAATGGTATATTGAATTGCCTTCTGCTGCTTTCAGTAGTTTTCGGGACTTGGCTAGTGCATTTCTTATCCACTTTCAGCTTCTGGTCCGATATGATTTTAGAACAGAATTTTTGTCTACTTTTAGACAAAACAAGGCTACCCACATCTTGGATCACATCCAAGAGTGCATAAGGCAAAAGAGCCTTATAAAAGCCACTATCCCTCCTAAGTTCCTTTTAGAGTGGTTCCTTAAATCCCTATTGCCATACATATCTAAGGACGTATCCACCTCAAGAGTGACGAATGAAGAAGAAGCCATTCTCAGGGCCCAGCAATTGGATTTGATTTATTCAGAATCTGGGATCTTATATGAGATTATCCCTGAGGTACCGATGCCTACGCACGATGTAGAGAAACCTAAGCCTGGACTCCATGCCGATGGTGTGGTTGGGTCCATCAACTCTCCCACCGTAGAGTCTTTGGCTAAGAAACTTCACCAGTTTTCTGTCAAGCAATCTATGGCAGAGGCAGCAAAGGCTACCCCCTCCCCCCAGAGTGTAAATTTTTTTGCACAAACCTCTCAGAAGGGCAATCAGTAGCCCGGCATGAAGAAAAAGAAAGGTAAGAAGGGAGAGGGAAACCAAAACAAGCAAAAGCCCGCTAAAAATGCTGATGGGGGAAAGAAAGGAAAGAAGAAGGTCAAGTTCCCATGTAAGTTGTGCCACAAGGACCACCTTACTCACCTTTGTCCCCTTATGGATCAATCCCTGAAGCTGCTTAAAGCTCAACAACCGGCTATCCTGAAGGATCCTTTTCCCCAAGGACAGAACTCTTCTTCAGCTTCTAACGTAGCAGGGGGCACTCAAACTTCCCCTGACCCAAAATATATCAACATGGTTCAATCTTTGACTTTGTTGCAGACAGGGAACAAAAATTATGAGACAGAGACTTCTGAGAAGGGTAAAGCTGTAGGTGAAACTTCTAACCCTCTCACAATAGAGAAGCCTGCTGAAACTATGCTGAAGATACCGAAAGGTGTCTTCAAGAATACCTTGCATAACCCTAATGCTAGGGCTGCTTCAAACTACTCCGTGGTTGAAGATTTAGCTCAAACCCCATGTGTAATGTCAGCTTTGGAGGTGTTACAGAGTTGTCCTGCCCAGCGGGATGCTCTCTTAGCAGCTTTAGGCAGCATGGACTCTTCGAGTCTCATGGAAAAATTTCATTTGTCTAATGTTAAAATTTTCCTACCTTATCATGTAGCCTTATCAATAGATGCCATCCATGGTGGTAAGACCATTGGAAGGGCAGTTGTTGATGAGGGTGCTTCTACATGTGTTATGTCCTTGACCTGTTGGAAAGCTCTTGGATCCCCAGAGCTGGTCCCATTAAACACTTTGCTTACTACTTTTGACAGAAGATCCTTCCATCTACATGGTATCCTGCCGGCTTTTGAAATTAAGTTGGCAGGAAAATCAGTGTCTGTTGAAGTAGAAGTGATTGATGCTCCTTTGGACTAAAATCTGCTTCTAGGAAGGAGCTGGACTTATGCGATGTCTGCTATTGCGTCGGTCGTTTTTCGTGTAGTGGTTTTTCCACATGAGGGCAAGTTTATTACTATTGATCAACTTGATTTTACCTGAAAATGTCGTTTAGAGTCTAATGAGTCCGCTATGCCATTGGTTGATCAGGTCAAACCTGCTGCACAGATCTTGGGGGCTGGAATGTACACATCACTGATGGGCACATTTGATCTTCCAGCCTCGGTTAATTATATTGGTTCTACTAGTGTGGGGAGGTCCATAGCTATGGTTGTCGATAGGACTGATCCTTGGGTTCTCCCAACCCCCCACAAACCGAAAGTGCCCTTATCAGCAGTGGAGGTTTCTTATCAAGCTATCACTCAAGCCACTGCTGATCCCATTCCAGATCCTCTAACAGTCTCAGAAGATCTGGAAGAAGTATATTTGCCTGTATGGGCGGAAAACTCTTCACATTCTATATATTGTTTAGACATGGTTTTACCTTCCGATGAAGCTATTCTGGAAGCAGTGAGTGGACATGGTAATATTTGTGAGGATCTTCATCATCGATCCTATTTTCTTTCAGAACTAAGCAGAATAGAAAACCAAGAGTTTCGCTTGAGACTGTTAGAAGATGTTGATATACCTATCAGTCCCTTTCCTAGGGAAGGAATGTTTGCCGAGGGGAATATGGCAAATATTTCTGCCACTATACCTATTAACATCTCTGTAAAACCTGATGTCATGGAAAACGTATATATAGGTACAAACTACTCTCCTGAAGAGATTTCCATCTATACTTCCCTTTTTAAGGAATTCTGCGATGTCTTTGCCTAGTCATATGAGGAGATGCCAGGAATAGATCCATCGATTGTTGAACATGAAATCCAAAGATATCCTAATGCTAAGCCAGTTCGACAAAAGTTAAGACCTAATAACCCGCACAAAGTGGCGGCTTTGAAAGCTGAAGTTGAAAAGCTGTTGAAAGTTGGTTTTATATATCCCATTGCTTTGACAGAATGGGTATCCAACCCTATTCCTGTTGATAAGAAGCAAGGGACTATCCGCGTTTGTACAGACTTTAGAGACCTCAATAAAGCCTATCCTAAGGACAACTATCCCACACCATTTATAGGCCAGATCATAGATGCTTGTGTGGGAAGTGAGGTGTTTTTGTTTATGGATGATTTCTCCGGATACAATCAAATTCAAATAAAACTGGAAGACCAACATAAAACTGCTTTCATATGTCCTTGGGGTACCTTCGCGTACAAGAAAATGCCCTTTGGATTGAAAAATGCTGGGGAAACCTTTCAATGGGCTATGCAATTTTCTTTCCATGACATTAAAGCCATTGTCGAACCATACCTTGATGATCTACCCGCACATTCTCGTAAGAGGATCCAACATCCAGATCATTTACGGTTGATATTTGAAAGATGCAGATATTATAAAATCCACTTGAATCCCCACAAGTGTGTATTCTGTGTCGAGTCAAAAAGATTACTCAGATTCATTGTCTCTAGTAGAGGCATCTAGGTGGATCCTTTGAAAGTTGAGGCCATTGTAAATCTGCCTCCTCCTCGTTCTCTCAGGCAACTTCAAATCCTACAAGGAAATTCTAATTGTCTTCGACGTTTTATTGTTAACTATGCCAAGATCACTAAGGGTTTCATGCGCCTGCTCAAACAGGACACCCCATTTGTATGGGATGAAATCGCACAACTTTCATTCGAGGCATTGAAAAAATCTTTGTTGTCGGCACCCTTATTACATCCACCAGATTATTCTAGGGATTTTATATTATATCTGGCCACGTCTGAGTCGACCAATGGGGTAGTACTAGTCCAGGAGGATGATAAGCTTGTAGAGCATGCCGTTTATTATCTTAGCCGTGCTTTGGCTGAACCTGAACTTAGATACTCCCATGTTGAGAAATTAGTCTTAGCAGCTGTTTATACTGTGCAGAGGTTACGTCACTACATTTTACTGAAGACCACCACAATAGTGGCGCATGTGAATCCATTCCACTATGTTTTATCCCAATGGATTGTTGGGGGGGAATTTAACAAATGGATACTCATTCTCCAAGAGTTTGACTTGGATTTCCAGTCAGCTAAGTCTAAGAAGTCCTTAGGTTTTTACTGAACTTATAGCAGAATTTCCTATTGAAGAAAATGTAGTGGTTGAAGATGACGCATTCCCAAATGAGCACATCTTCCTCATATCCACCTCTGATCCTTGGTATGGATATATTCTTATATATCTCCAGACTTTGAAGTATCCTGCAGCTTCCTCAAGAGAAGAACGACGTAAATTACACCTTCATCCCAAGAACTACCTCATTATAGGAGATACATTATATCGAAAAGGGGTATATTCCGTTTTGCGTCGTTGCCTTACTCATGAGGAAGTGGAGATTGTCCTGAATGATTCCCATAGCGGATCATGTGGGGGTCATTTATCTAGGTTAGAAACGGCCCAAAAGATATTGCGTACCGTTTATTTCTGGCCCACGATCTTTAAAGATTGTGTGGAAGCAGTGAAGTGCTGTCATCCTTGTCAGCTTTACACCAGGAAAATGTGGTCACAGCCTGCTCCGTTATTTCCCGTTGTCTCGGTAGGCCCCTTCATGAAATGGGGGATTGATTACATGACATGCAACCCAGCCTCGGCTGGGGGGCATAAATACATCATTGTCTCTATTGACTATTTTACGAAATGGGCAGAGGAAATGACTACTTTCAAAGTCGATGGGGAAATAGCTTTCTTTGTATTCAATCAAATTATTGCATGGTTTGGTATACCCAAAGTGATTGTCACTAACCATGACAGTCATTTTCAAAATGACATGATGACGGAACTGACTACCATGCTTGGATTCAGACAAGAACATTCTTTTCCATACTATCTGTAAGCAAACGGTCAGGTTGAGGCTGTCAACAAAACTTTAAAAACTATCCTTAAATGTACAATTGATGCAGCCCGCTCTAACTGGCACATCATGTTATATCCTACTCTTTGGGCCTACCAAACTAACGTAAAGACTACTATGGGTTTCTCCCCTTTCTAACTCGTCCATGGAGTGGAAGCAGTTACTCCGATTGAATGTGAAATCCCATCTATAAAGATAGCCATTCATGTGTTACCTGATACAACTAAGCTTGAGGAACATCTGGTACATTTAGAACACCTTGATGAATAGCGTAGAGATGCACTGACTGCTAATCAGGCTCATAAAAATAGGGTTAAAACTCAATATGATAAATTGGTCAAACCTAGGGTTTTCTCTGAGGGGGAACTTGTCTTGCTTTGGGACCAAGATAAAGAACCTCTGGGGGTAGGAAAATTCAAGGCTATGTGGTTAGGACCCCATGGCGTGTCAAAAGTAGTAAGTAAGGGCGCATATGAGTTAGTTGATTTTGATGGGAATAAGCTTCCTGAGCCTAGAAATGGGCTCTACGTGAAAAAGTACTATGCTTAGGCTTAGCACTTTTTCTTGTATTTTTATTGTATGTATTTTTATGTACATTAGGTTGTCAATTTTGTTTTTTATATTATCTGCTGGTTGTTGTAGATGTCTTCGGAATGGTATATAGGGTTTGCTGATGGCGCTAGCCGTCATACTTGTAACCTAGATTCGGCAGCATGGGTTATCTATTCTCCCTCAAGACAGCTTGTTGCCGCAGGAGGCGCTTGTCTATGTCCTGCTTCTAATAATGCTGTTGAGTATAGGGCTGTAATTGAGCTCCTATGGGATGCTTTGTCATGTGGAATCACCCAGCTTGAGGTCTGTTTGGGCTCTCAGTTGGTGGTTTCCCAGCTCAATCAAGCTTATCAGGTACAAAATCTATTTTATTACATCAGTTCATGCAAATTCGTTTATTGGAAAGACATTTTGAAGTAATTACTTTCAATCATATTCCACGAAACCAAAATTCATTGACTGATGCATATGCTAATTACATTTTGGATTGGCATCTCACACACATTTTATAAAAATATTCAGTGGACATATAAAAAACATTTGTAAATAAACTAACAATAAACATCAATATATATATATATATATATGTAAAATATCTGTCCATAGATAGGTCAAGTCTGATCCTCAGATCCCGTCATATACAAAATGTACAAAATGTGGATCATAGTCCATCAAAATGTCCTAGATCTAAGCAGGACCGACCTGGTCACTAGGACCTCCTTGGTCCCCATGGTCCCTCTGCACTCTGGCTTCCTCAGCCTCCTTGGCTTCAGCAGCCTCCACCGCCTCTATATATATGAGCACTGCTCTAACCACTCATCTGAAAAGACGTAGCCAAACCGGTGGAACTCCAACTACGAACTCCTGCATGGCTATTTTGATATGGTCTATCCGCAAGGTAGGTACTCGTTGGGTCATCCTGGCCAGCTTCCCCTCTAGTACCCTGATCAATCCTGGATCCTCGCCTACAATAGGACAAATGAACATGTGAGGGTACCCTTCAGGGCGGACCGGTCCAATATCTGCATTTTGACACTTCAATAGGATTAAGACTTGTACATATGTATATATCTATCATTTGAAAAATTCATAAAAATTTAAAAATGATAAAAAATTAAAACTTACTTACCTAGCTCTCCCCATGCTCCTCCCGGAGGGAGGATAAGGTCGGGGTCACCTCGGAAGTCCATCCCGGCATATGGAAACTGCTCCAGTGCCAGTAGCTGTCGTTCCCACTAGGTATAAAAATCATCATCATAGACACTGTGTACTGAGTCTCCTCCTCCTTGACAGAGGAAGATGTCTCCCCACCTACTCAGCCTCAGCTGACGTGGAGATCTGATCGGTAGAGGTATTGCAGGGCTCAATGCTGGTACTCTCTCTTGAAGAAGGCCACTAATATGCTTGCATAGCCAAAGTTTTTTTGTCTTCCTCTCTTGCATTCGGATAGTTGTCTCCTCACGATGGGGGAAATTCCCAAACACCAATCATAGAGAGCACCTCGAAAACAGTCAACTGCTAGCCTCATTTGGTTCCTTGTGGCCAAATGTAAAGATGAATATCCTGAAATTCTCACGATGGTGCTAGCAAGTACCTGTAAAGTGAAGTCTCAGATATGTACAACAAGGATGTAGCTACCCCTCTTTTGAGTACCCGGTGTACAGAACTCATCTATATAGTTTTGGACACTTAAGGGGTCACCACCCCTGCCAGTTCCCTCTAACTTCACCGGTGCCCCTCATCGTGACAGACTGGTTATGAAATATATGTCTTCAGTGGTAATCTCCAAGGTTTCACCCTGTAAATCGAACATCCCCAAGTCATGATCCCAATAATTTACCATGAACTCAAGTATGTGGACATTGGCCCGCATGGGTGATGTAAAAAAGAATTTCAGTAGCCCACTGGTTCGTAATGCCTATCTTGTGGGCGAACTTTGGAGCGTCGCTTGGTCCATTATGTCGTGCTCCCTTTTCCTCCATTCTAGAACCATCTTTTACCTAGAAAAAACAAGTACTTTGAATTAATAATTCCATATCAAAATTCATTAAATTTTGACTATTATTATCCTTTTCTCCTCCATGTAGCACATGTGATTGTCTAATTAGACATGTCGCGTACTGTACACGACTGTCTAGTTAGGCAACTCGTGTACAGAGCGCGTGTATGCGAGTTTTCATATAGGCAACCCGCGTACGCGCCGTGCTATAGTTCAGGATGCTTTTAAATATGGAATTCACACTCAAAATTAATACTTGCTTGGATCAAAATGAATATCTCAGGGTGTAGGCTTACCTGCAACTGGCGGATTTCGATTTCGTTGGTTCAATTGTCCACAATGATCGAACGAAGGTAGAAGGTAAAACTTGCTTTTTATGGCTCAAAAGTTCAAATGGTGAGTTTGTTTTGATTCTTTCAACTATTTATAGAAATTATATTTGTTTAAGTGGGTCTTTTTCTATAGTTTTAAATGTCAATCAACTAATACCATATTTATTTGCGCCTTGGAACAGGTTTTTCACTATTACAAAATGTTGTTGCTCCAATAGGGTGGTTTTGTCATTTCCAATACATTTTTGGCATCTTTATTCAATCCACATTAACCTTAGTATTTAACATTTTACCACGGACTATGGTATTCTAAGCCATTAGTTCCCTGTTTTTACCATTGTTCTTCCCTGGATAGAACCCTTTTTCATGAGTATCCTTCTTATATGCCTATGTCATCCTTTGGTACTCATGCTGCAACTGTTTCAGGTTCAAGGGTATCCTCCTAGCTATTTTTCACGCCAAATAGAGCTTCTTTTGAATCTCTTTTTACAAGCTATCCCTTTATAGGACTCCCCACCCTTATGGAGTTTCTTTAGGCCTAGGTCTAACTCCTTCAAAATAGACTTGAATGCCAAGTTAACTCATCCGTTCAAGCTCGTTAAGAATATGTGAATGGGCATCCGCATTGGTGGTAGGTTATCTCTTTCTTGGACCATGTGGAATAATACGAGGAAGGATCACTCTCTTTTTTTTTTGAATTGAGAAGAGTATTCTCAGGTATAGGTTTATCACTTTTCCAGACTTGAGGGACTAAATTTACGGAAAAGGAACACCCGGTTTGAGCTTAGTTTTTTCTTCTTCGTGCTCTGGACCTAAACATGAAAAAGATTCTGAGTGTACTTTGTGTCTTTGTCATGCTTGTTAGACACTTAAGAACAAAGCAACGAGTTTATTGTTGTATGCCCCATTTCTCGTAACCAAATGGATCTTTCCAAGTGATCTTGCTTTCCTTCACACTCGTAAAACTCAAGTTATTTTATGTTGTTTTGGAAGGAGCGTTGGGTAGGTGGTAATTTAACCTTTTTCGGACCTCCCTGACTAAGTACGAAAAAGGTTCACCTTTTCTTATTTGGAAGTTAACAGAGTTCTTTTGTGGTATGTTTTATACTTTTTCGGCCTTAGGAGACTAAATTGGACAAAAAAGGACCCCCTGGAGTCTTCTTTGGAGTTTTCATACTCTCTAAATGTGAAAACACCAACTGAGCATGTACTAGTTTGGGCTCATTAAATCCACGAATCAGTGACACTATCAAGCATTATTTTCCCGTCTCTTCGAGCTTGTTAAAAAATGAAGAGGGAACTGAGTTTATGTTCCTGGACTCATTAAAATTTACTAGGGAAGGTAAGGAAGAAGTTTTCTCTTGTTTTCAGTAATGGAAGCATGTCATCCTTGAACATAGCACTCTTTGTTTTCCGATATCCATGTTTCAGTGTCCACTTTTGTTCAACTATTACTTTGAGTTTCTTACTCCTCCTCTTGTCCATTATACCTGGGGAATCTGATCATGTCTCCTACATGAAAGATAGGTCTAGTTGTTCTATCTATAAGTTATACGCTGCCTTGGGTCATATCTATGTTGTGCTCATTGTTCAAGGACTCTACCCAATGTTTGATCTATATCCTGATCCCATCATTGTTATATCTATTATCTATTGTGTCTCCCTTATTTTTCCTAGTTCCTAGTCACTCTTGTGATCCGTTGGAGGATCTATTTCCTTCCTTATCATAGCACGGTTCCGTTTTAGTACTTCCTGATGACAAAGACCTAGAGTTTCGATGATCGTACCTCATGATTCACTTCTATAATTGGTGAATTCCTTTGCTTCAGTTGTCGATTATCACCTATTTATTGACAAACTGTTGAATCCTTTCCATGTTCGACTTTAGCTTACCCTTATTCACATGGCTTATATTGTACTGGTTCTTTGGGATCCTTTATGAAGACCTTAGTTCCTCACCTATGGACTAAGTTGCGCAAGATTATGTTCCATTCATATACACAGCTTCCAGATCTTTGAAGACTCATCATTATTGTATATTGTGGCTTCGATCCACCTTTGTAATATACGTGGTTTCATACCCATATCATATGATGTACTCAAATATTGTAAAGGAGCTAGTGTTCCAATAAATTGAATATAGCATCCTCAGATGTAACTTTGAATATGACATTACTATGTATTTGTTTCAGGTACTCTCTCTGCTCCATTGGATTTCTGAGTTCTCCAAAGATAAAGATTATAATGTATTTCAGCCATCGTTTCCCTCTGACCTCACACATTAGGGGGCATCTATTCTCCACCTGAATGGCACCTCTCCATCCGAGTGCCGACATCCCTCATGTTGGCACACAAAAGGACATCTATGGATTGAGGGTTTCCCAAAACAATATAGATGGGCTTATTATGAACTACATTCATCATCCATCCAGCTGGTTATTTTTACCTTTTAGCTATGTCAAGTCATGTATGCGACTCTCTATATATGCAACTCGCGTGTTGTACGTGAGTATCGGTTGTTGCATGTCGCGTATAGATGTGTACGTGGGTTACCCTTAGAGAAACTCACGGGTCATATGCGAGTTTCCAGTCTTGATACCCGCGTACATTCCTCTTTGACATTTAAAATAAAAACATGCTATTACTTGATATTAGTTAAGCATTTAACCTTAATCTCCTTAATTGTCTCAACCTCCTCAACCTTCGAAACTACCTTATTTCACCATGTATAAATACAGGCCTTGGGGAGGGTGTTAATGACATACACTTGGAGAGAAAAGTTATGCTGGTGGATTTTATACAGAAGTATTTGGAGCAGTGGAACTCAGAATCCTTTGGTTGCAGAGGAGTCCTTGTCTTAGGCGTTGGGTTGTAATCTGAACTCTTTCATTATTGTTAATAAAGAGAATCCTTCTTCCATATGTATCTTGAATGTATCTCATATATTGTGGTTTGATAAATGTTTATGTTTCAGCATTCTATATATGATTTATCTAACCTGGTTATATATATGTATCATCTTGTATTTTGAAGATTGACTCTTGACAGGTGAAGGAGAAGCATCCTTGAAGACTTTGGAGGTGAATTAGAGTGGAAGAGGACAAGCTAGGATCAACCGTCGTGTATCGGGTGAGTCTTTCCTATCCTCCTATTTCCTTTACTGCACTCTAGAGTCAATTGTCTACAAGTTTATTGAGTATGTTGGTAACCCCAGACCTTTGGTTATAAGGTGTTTATTCCTGTACAACACCCGCCCCATAAGGTGAAGAACTCTATCCATACTGTGTCCCATAATAGGGTCCATAAGTCATCGCATGAGATGTCCCATGAGACACTCTGTAAGTAGGAATATACATTCTAGAAGTAGGAATATACGTCCCAGAAGTAGGAATGTGACCTCTAGAACTATGACCATGACCTCCTGAAACAACGGGCATCGCATGTACCTGAGACAAAACCGGTCTAGTAACCGCAGCACAGACATGACTCATAGAAACGTTCCGGCCCGAAGGACCACGTGAATGAGGTGGAGGGTGAACATTCAAAGAACTAGGGACAGAGGATGAAGGGATCTCCTTAATTATGTATGTGTTATTCCCTATAGTCACCCATCTCGGATTTGGTATCCTAATAGGATCACTAACCCTAGACCTAGGAGGAATATGTGATGTATCTTGCACTGCCGGGATGGAAGGTGCAATGTGACTTGTGCTCCCAAACCTCTCCGCATGGTAAGGAATGAGAGTGCCCCTAGGCATAGTGTTAGGTTCAAACTCAGATTTGACATGGAATGCCAAATCATGTGTGGGAAAACCAGACATACCATAACTACCATAACTAGTGCTTGCAGGTTCAAAATGAGTCTCGTTGTCCTCCGACATTCCATACCGGTAATGCGTCAATGGGGAATCAACCCTAGAGTAAGTAGGTCTATCATGAAAGGTTCCTATCTCAGAAATCACAGGACCTAACTCAGTCAAATTGGGTGAAGGATCATAGTTAGGAGTAAACTCCCCATCTTCCACATGAATGGGAGAAGGTGGTTCAATAATAACTTCTATATGGTCTCCCATGGTGTGTGAATCAATGTGGGAAGTAGTCCACCTGGAATGTCAATTTCTCTCTCCCAAAGGAGGAGGAGATGTAGAAGGAGAAAGTCCTACTAAATGACGAGAATGACGAGGAGCTACACCCAAATCCACAATGAATCAAAAAATATCAAATACTCTCTATCTATGCAAACCCTAGGCAAGCTATCATGCACAGAGCAATCACCAATAAAATCTAAATCCAAACACAAGCAATCAAGGGTAGGATAAGTGAGCTCCCGAATGAAGCAGGTATGTCTTGCCTAGGAGAGGCTTGAGACTCCCCTACACAATAAGTGGAGGTACGTAACCAATTATTGTGGCCTTAAGCTTCAACGCGTAAAGAAAATGTGTTGTCCAACCCCAACTTGGCTGGGACACCCGCATAATAACCCCTACAAAGTACCCCCTCGATATCTTAGGTAAGGTCACTAATGTCACCTCAATATAATAAATGCTCAGGCAGACAGTCGCAGGTGGGATTGACCATATGGGCAGGGCAGCAAAGCCCAAAACTCTTGAAAGAGACCCCAGATACAAATACAATCCTGGAAATATCTCCAGTGCTACTCAATTATGACTAGGGGTCATCCCAATCAATAACCGCTCACACTGCCTCATTCTTAACTCCCTTTTGAGAGGAGGATCCTGAGAAACATTAGTTATACCAAGGTATTTCACACACTCACCTGGATAGACACATACATGTTTTTGTTTAGTGGTCTTGGAAAATTAACTCACAATGAACTATTCCAAGACCCTAAAACCTAATCTTGTTGGTGAACCCTATCAAATAAAATAGTGTAGTTCATTTTAATTAAGCATTGATTTTAATTGGCTTTATTACTCAAAATACGTATATGGTCGTGCAACTAATGGTGTTATGACACAACATGAAGTAAAATGCACACCTAACAATCAATTCAAATGCATTGTGTTCATGAAAAATAGGGTATGCTACTACGTGAAATGCACAATTTTCTTCAAATGATAAATGCAATCTTTCCTATGTGAAATCCTAACTACTCCAAAGCAAATCTAGTGTAAGTACTATGCAAAATGCAAAATGCAATGCATGATGATAAGCAAATATTTTTGTATTTTTTAAATAAAAATGAGATATAAAAGCAAAAGAATGATTCTTCAACCCCCAGACTCTCCAAGCACACTCAAGCAGCACTCAAGCAAAGCACTAAGGTAAAAGAAGTCTAATGCACTAATCCCAAAACAAAAAATCGAAAATGCAATGACAAGAACATTCTTAAAAAAGAAATTTACCCTAAAAAAACGTCTCTGGTCAGAAATAGAGGTGTATACAGACTCTGGCAGTATCAAAGGAGACTTAGCAATCATCAAAATTTAGCCAGCAACCATTCAACTTCCTCTAAAAGGAAAAACTAAGGGCATACACGACTGTTCATAATAAACCTGCGTGTGTACGCGGAAATAGTAGTGAAACCCTCGTATATACACAACTGTGAGTTCAAAACTCACGTACAGGAATAAAGGTGCATAAAAATAAAGGCAAATAGACAAGCTGAGACAAACTTCACACCAATCAAACAATACCAGGAAAACATGCCCCCAGACCCGACACAAAAACAAGAGAAAAAGAGCAATTCAAAGTCATTGAATGCCGATAGAAAACCCCCAAAGGACAACTTCTAGGAACTCCCCAGTGGAGTCACCAATTCTATTGTGGAGAGAAATTCCAAGGCTTGGGGTACCACAACAGACAGCTTGACTCCAAAAATCAATCCTTTCCAATATGCGATTGAAATAAAATATCTAATAGTAAAGGATCAGAGCTCGTACCTTATTTCAGATGGTTGAAGTAGATCCCTGTTGAGCTTTCCAACTTCAGCTTGAATTGATAAATCACTTCCTCAACAAAAAGTAAACAAGACAACCATACTATATATATCGATGTTAGATCTATTCTATTATATATAATCAACAATGTATAAGCATTTGAAATCATCCATGGATAAAATATTCATTCAAACATACATTATTGGACAAGAAAAGATATTTCTATTAATATAAAATCATAGATTACAATGGATACAATCTCTGTCGGCATGTCTGCGAATCAGAGAAACTGAATCCCCCACTTGGGCATCCACCACCTCAATCCTCCATCTCTCAATAGCAATCTCACAAGCAAAAGCTAAGCTTGGGAAGAACACAAAAGTGCTCCAAGGGACAAAGGGAGGAAAACTCAAGTACAAGTTCCGGCAACAATGGACTATAGTTTCTTTGCTCTCAATTCTCTCTTATGCCTTCAATGTACCATAGAGTTCCTTATATAGCTTTTCAAATGGGTAATGAAAGGTTGAATCCGAGCGATCTCAAGGCATAAGGAAGGCCAGGAGTCAAGTGAGTCAGATCCATGTCAAGGAAAACTCCAAAAGGATTTGGATTA
Source organism: Pseudotsuga menziesii (assembly GCA_001517045.1). NCBI lineage: Eukaryota > Viridiplantae > Streptophyta > Pinopsida > Pinales > Pinaceae > Pseudotsuga > Pseudotsuga menziesii. Next base: position 122,773 of record LPNX011141038.1, on the reverse strand, counting down.
TGCACACATCCCAATGTACATGGTTTTAGGGGTCAAACCCGCGTATATACATGATTATAGGTTTAAAAGTCGCATGTCTTAATTTTCACATGCTTTTAGGGATGGTCAAGGAAACATCAAAGGACAAAAAATGGTCAAGGGGTCTAAGGAGTCTGCAGAGGCACATAGGAAGGCCATACAAGTGTGATTCACATGGAGTGGTAAAATCAGCTATAACAATATGAAAAAGCTTATGATGCTCATTTGTAAGGGTCTTGATGAAGGCAACAAGAGAAGGAATTTTCTAGTTTGGGGTAGTGAGTTTCCTTGTGTGGAATGATGAAACAAAGGAAAAATAGTCTAGACCCAATTTGGAGATGATAGCTAAGATGATTTGGTGATATTCCTTCTCCACCTTGCATTGCTTTAGTTGGAGGACTAGATGCCCGAATATTGTGAAAAATTCGTTCATGGATTCGAAACTGCTTGGATTCGAAGAGATCAACTCATTCTCAAGCTAATAGATCTGAATATCATACTATTTATCAAACAAGGTAGTAATATGGTCCCAAATCTCTTTCGAAGTATTCAATCCTGAGATGTGGAAAAGAAGATCCTTGGAGATAGACAAACATAGGAATCCATAGGCCTCATCTAGTTTATTCCAGTATTTTATCTTCTTTACAGCAGCATTAGGCTCTAATTCTGTGTTTATTATGACCCAGTAGATCCCTCTTGAATGAATCTGAATCTCCATGTCTTCCTTCCATTGATGGTAGTTGAAAGAGGTGAGGAGTTCCATAGAATGATCCATTGAGCGACTGTAGTGAAGGAAAAGAACCTGTAAAAACCTACACAATAAAGTCATCGTAAGGTTGATCAACACAATAAAGTCATCGTAAGGTTGAACAACCTGTACATTTCAGGTTTTCATCACACCCAACATAATTGATCAAGCAACCATGATTAACAATTTGTTAACTTGGGGTATTAAGTGGTAAACATTCTGCTTTTGGTGCAATGCTAGAATTTGAGCTTTTGCTCAATTTTGCATGCAAGATCCATCAAAAACCATTTTTTTAAAGAAAATAGATTTGTCTCATTGTAAGCTCTAATACCATATTAATTCTGTCATAGAAACCTTGGACAAAGTATAAACTCACAAGTAATTCAGTTGACATATTACAATTGAAAATGATGTAACGAAACTGCAATAGCAAGTTGCAGTTCTGTATTATCAGTAAAGAATGAATAATTACAATATAGTCTCATGCAAGATGCATGAATTCCAAGAGAATTTGAATACTCAAGGAGTTCATTCGAATTACATGGATGAGTGTTGCTTAACTGAATGTCAAACACACTTGGCACACTTAGTTAACCACTAATATAATCAATAATCAAATCTCACACTAAGTCCTAACTAAATCGGAGTGCAATAGTTAACTAAGTCTAACTGAATGTGACTCAACACATGTAACTGCATGTCCAACTCAATGAGTTAGCACATTCATAACTCCAAGTAGCTCCGATGGAGTTAACTGAAGCGCCACTTGTCATCATAAGCGGTTGGAGGCTCCCTAGTTGACTCCAGTTCATAAATATTGGCCAAAAATAGATAAATAATAGATGGAGGTTCCTTTACAACTTATCTTAACTTATTTTTAGGTGAAACAACAATCAGTAGCAATTAGCTGCACTTATGACACTTAGTTCACCCTAGAATTGCTCCCTGATTGAAGGAGGAAGCCCAGTTAGCCTCCCTGATTGAAGGAGGAAGCCTAGTTAACCTCCCTGATTGAAGGTGAAGGATTAGTTGGCCACCTTTATTGAAGGAAGGTGTGGGTGTGCTCATGTTGATGTCATAGTGTGCTCATCTAATGCAAAGTAAGTCAAATAAACTTAGGATAATGGGTAAATAGGCCAAAATTGACCAAATAAGTGTGCATGTTGGGTAAATGAATCTGACAAGATGAAATAAAGTTTCCTTTTGTACCCTCTTCTTTATTTTCTACATCTTATATTAATTTTCCATTTTCAACTGCTAGGGTTTCCTTCTCACTTGTTTCTCACCAACTAAGATTATGGAAAAATCATCATATCCATGTCCACCATCCCTATGGGACCTTTTTCTCATTATCGTGCTTGTCTTGGATATAGGTATCTTTTCCATCACATTGAAAATTTAAAATGGTGACATCTTTGTGTTTTTCCTTTGATTCCATAACTTCAAGTTCTATTTCTTATTCAATTCCTTTATCTTCCTCTGCAACATTCTCTATTGTTACACATTTCTCATCTTCTTCTACTACAACATTCTCCAATGTTGTAGCATCCTTAGCCATTGATGCTATTCCTTTATTAGCAGCATAAAATTTCAATGTTCCTTTAGTCATGGTTTTATTCTCTTTCATCCGTTTACATGGGTGATAACTTGAAATTTGTTTCATATTTTACAACTTCTTCATTGGTTACAAGCTCTTTTATCCTTACAACAATTTTATTGTTCTCGTCTACTTCAAAGTTTTCTTCAAACATTGCATAGTCTCACCATTTCCCTCTTCTTCACTTGCAATAACAATAGCATTTATTCTTTATTTCTATGTACCAGACACATTCACGACCATTAGAAAAAGTAATTGAATTAAATGCTCTCATGGGTGTGTCATCTAGGGACTTCCCTCCTCATATACAAAAAAATACTTTGGTGTCACCATTCTCATTGTGCTTTGGAAAGTATTGAAAGTCTCGTTGTTCTTTGTTATATATCATATCCATGACTAGGAGACCATATTTCACTTCTTATATATAGAAGGTTTCTTCAACCTGCTCCTAGGTATCCATTCTTACTATAATTTTCTCTAATGTTGTCATGGCCTCATATTTATCAACATGTTTGTTGTTCTCCTTTGAAGTCTTCAATGCTTTTCTCTTGTTAATGTTTTTCTCATCGGCTCAAGTATTTGGCCATTTATTTCTACCAACTCCTTGGACTACCTTGAAGGTTCTAAATTGGCCATTAACCTTCTTAACTCCTCTAAGGTCTCTTCCTCATGACATTATTCTACTATTTCTCCCAATATTCCATTTATTTATCTATGACATTTTTACATGTATAATGTGCATCCTTCTCCCTTGAATTCATCACTCTACCCAAGTCAATGGTTGGATCTATCCTTAATTTCTACTATGTTTTATTTAGCGAAACCTGTTAGAATATCTCTCCGTAGCTATCACATTATTGGAAATATTGTCCTCGATATTTCCTTTATAACTCTACCCATAACTTCATTTGTTTGGTATTCCTTCAATGGTTTGTAGAATTTAAACGTTCCCATCAATCTTCAAAACCCTAGTGGGTTATCTTTTGTATAATGAAATGGAGGCTTAAATAGGCATTTGATAATAAAAAAATGTAGATTTCATATCTTCCCACCAATTCTTCTAGTCCACATAATTGTGTGCAATTTCAAATTTTAATAACATCCATTGAATTGTATGTTGGAGTTTTTCATTTCCCTTCCTCTGCAACTCTATCGATCAACAAATGTAGAACTGCTATGAAAATTAATGTCTACCTAGACATCCTTCTCTTTACTAGATTTTCAATTTATAGCAAGGATCTTCCTTCTTCGATACCACTTAATGTAGAGGTTAATCCTAGTTCACACATTTTCCTACAATAACATCGTAAATAATAAGGCAACTCTAATTGGAAGCTCGATGACAATATTACATTCACACACACAAAAACAAAACAACACTTTTCCCATTTTATTAATTATACTTGAAACAAAATGTAACCTTCAAGGGATATTTCCACTAAACAACTAAAATTTAAAAAACAACATACTAATTAAATCAATAGATACAACTCTTTTCTGATAGGTTACACGTTGGCCTAATTCTTTTCTAGGATTACCTTCATCACACAAACTTTAGAATGAAATTCCCCTATAAAGCTTACTTGGAATCTACGTTCTTTTCCCACTAGGGATATGTGTTCATTTTCTTGTTAGTTTCTTCACAAAGAGATAAGGTTGTTATACTATCACTTTTCATTTTTACCCAGAAATTGCGATAGATACCTTTATTTTTGTTGAGAACGAGTTTTCTCGACAATACTACTAAAACAAAATTCTTTATCAAATGTCTAATTTTTTTCCTTACAATTTTCCTCTTTGTCCACAACTCTAACCAACAACCTCAATATATAATTATGACCCTCTATTTTATTCTACTTTGTTAATTCACACATATTTCTTCCTCTTAGTTCTATCTATAAAACTATGAACCATACCTATTGTAATTACTTCTCTTTTTTAAATTTTATCCTAGGGATCTGTTTAAAGCCTGTTGTCATCTACTAATTCTTCTTTATAAGAAACCTTGCTCCAATAAGAAGAGTTCTATTCTTGGTCCCTCCCTATCATCTTCATTGTCTTGGTCGTCCTCTTTTTCTTATGCTCCCACCCAATGTTGTAAATTCACTAGAATCTTACGTGTCAAGCAATTTTTTTTTTTACGTTTTTGGGTTTGACATTCCCCTTCACTAAGTGGTTTACTTAAATATGTACATGTTAGTAATAACGTTTTAGTGTTCTAGTTTTAAAGTATCAATAAAAAAAATATGGATCAAGGACAACCAACCACGTGTATCCATATTTCCTTTTACACATAAACTCAAGAAATAGTCACATGATGTGCAAGCCCCCAGGAAGCTTCCTTGACAACTAATCAAAACCCCATTGGTTTGACTTAGGGACCTTGGATGGAAAGAGTATAATTTCCTAAGACATGAAATATCATTAGAAGTGTGTTGGAGATTGTTTGCAGGTTTCAGAGCTGGATTTTTTTCATTGGGAAAGACTTGAAGCAAAAATCCATTTCAAATAATATTAAAATACCTCTTACAAATTCATTGAGTTTTCGTTGTTGATCATTGATCATTCTACAATATCAATGATCCATATGTATGGTCATATCTTAGAGCCAAAGGATAAATGTGGTTGAATTTGGGATAAGCATTCGATATTTCTAAAAAGAGTGTGTAACCGATCCTAAGGAGGGATAAAGAATTTAAATCCTTATGTTTCGTTTTGCATGGAATAGAGGATGAAGGGCCCATTCCTTTGAATACTTCACTATAATAGTTAAGGATTTGATAGTAAGAGGGAAATTGAGATACCACTTAGGTTATTATAATTTTGTATCTATGGGTATTTTAACTTGGTAGGTTATCATACTGTATGGTATATAACATATAATAGAACCCCAAGGGCAAGATCAAATGTTGAACCATCTTCTAAAGGCATACTATGGAGAGTTAAAATCCATTAGAATGAAATTCACACTCCTAAATGCATAAATTGTCTCATGCTAGACTCACATTAGTAAATTGGTGTTGGAGACCACACCATTGTATTGTTAAATTTTTAGGGATTCTTAACAATTCAACTAACTTATGAAAAAATTGCAGATTAAGTACCGAGAAGTAAAAGTAAAACAATGAAAAATAATTTTCTAAAAAAAAATTGGTACAACTTTAGCAAGGAAATCTAAATTTAGAAAACATTAACTTCATCTCTTGCAACTTTAACACTCCAATGGTCACTACGTTAAATTTGGTCCTTGAGATACACTTCATCAAATGCAACGTACAGAACATAAAAATTAATGTAGTACGAAAACAAACTAATGACCAACAACTAATAAATAACAATGTTAGTTCATATCTAGTTTGAATCTTCCTTATACTCAGATACTTTTAAGATCAAATATTGTCAATAAAAGGACAAGATCAACAATGAAAAATTGGCATACTTGGAGAGAGAAAAGGTTAGGAATAAGGTTAGGAACATACTATAGCTGTCAATATGACTCAGTAACCAACTGTGAAAACACCAGCAGTGATTCTCATCCCCACATACATTAGAAGTCAATATGAATTAGTCACCAAGTGTGAAATCCCTAGCAGTGATACTTAGCCCCAAAATTGGTACAACTGTAGAAAGGAAATATAAATTTAGAAAACATAAATTTCATCTCGTTCAAATTTAAAACTCCAATGATCACTTTGTTAAATTTGATCCTTGAGATACACTTCATCAAATGCAATGTAGAGAACATAAACAATAATATAGTAAAAAAACAAACTAATCACCAACAACTAATAAATAACAATGTTGGTTCAAATATGTTTTGAATCTGCCTTATACTCAAATAATTTTAAGACCAAATCTTGTCACTGAAAGCACAAGTTCAACAATGAAACAATTGACATACCTTGATAGAGGAAATGTTAGAAATAAGGTTAAACACATACAATAGCAGCCAATATGACTCAATCACCAAGTGTGAAAACCCCAATAGTGATACTCATCCCCAAACATAGTTAGGCACCGACAGGATCTCATCCAGTTCAAGAAGATCAACACAGGTCAATTCAGAGTCCTAACATCCCACAAGAATTGGAACTATGTCCAAACACCTCATAGAGGTTATAGATCAAGTTCAATGAGCACACACGAGGTCACATCCTAGCGTAAGAGGCATCCAACAGTCATAGATCAGGTCTAAACAACCCCAAGTCCCAAGGGTCATGACCCAATCTAATAAATAGTAGAACGGTCACATCCTAAGTATGGGAAACCAACAGTGATCATGACATGTCTAAGAGGGATAAATATTTCATCAATAGTCATATACTTCTAGAGAAATCATCAACATCCCATGGTTTAATTAACGTAAGGTCAAATGGTCATGGCATACCCAAGAAGAGTTTTACCCAGTCACGACCCAACTGCAGAAGGGTTCCACACAATCATTGCCCAACTAGAAACTAAATCACAGTTTATCCATAAGGGTTTAGATCAGTCATGAAACATCCCTAAGGGGGTTCTATTAGTAATGGCACTTATCATAAAGGTGTATATTAGTCATGACCTCCCAAGAAGGGTTTCTATCAGAATTATCATCGTATAAAATATTATGCACATCTCAAGGAAGATCAACACATGCCCAGGAAACCCTTAACATGATGAGAATATTGGCACGACTTATTCATAACAGAAACAATAACTTGAAAATGAAGACAACTTCTAGTAGTCAGCTCAAGGGAGAGGTCGTGGTAGCTTAGAGATAGCAACAAAACCCTAGACGTCAACCCAATTAGCAGCAACAAACCTTAGAAAGGATAAATATTATATCTTCAAAATTATTTTGTCAACACACTCTCTAAAATGAACTTCAATACTTGAATTTATAATATTTACAATCCTTCTAGAAGGGTTAATACACTAACCCCTATCTTTTAGGTTTGTTACTAAACATAACATAAAATAATGAAAGGTTGACTTATAATAGGGTACTAACAGTGAAGTGGTCATATAAAATAAAAATAATAAGGTTATGTCATCATACCAAAGGTGGTCATGGTACCACGTACAACAAGGGTGGTAGGACCAAAAGGATCATAAGTCAACTAAGCATCACAATAAGGTGGTAATCTAGAAACTCCCATACCCATAAGACCAAGGTGTACCATAAAGGTGGGGAAACAATTCATTTTACCTGTGGTACCAACAAGACAAAGGACATTAATATTTTCTCCCACAAGGTATATTGTCATGTGTGTTCCATATATTTTTATCATCATTGTTTAAGGACAAGTCATGACAACATGTATCGTTACTTCTCAAATACACATTATAGGAGGTTTGTATAGTGAAAGGGTGTTTTTTGATATATTTTTATCTCATAAATTGCGGCCATGAATTTATACTTGTGCACTATATTTAACATGTATTGGCACTTTCTTGTCTACATCAATGTTGGGATTTAGAAGACAAAAAGAAAGGTCTTGATATAGTTTATCTCGAGTGGGATGTAGGAAAATAATAACATTCCCTTACTAAGGTGAAAAAGAAAATCCAATTCAAATATGTTTTGAGAAAGGAGACTCAAATTTTTTTATATATTTGAAAAATTACAAACAACCTAGAGCATTTGGAGACCTTGAATAGGTACAACTTCATGGCCAAAAGTTATAAGATATAAATTTATCAAAAAACACCTTTTCACTATACAGACCTCCTATAATGTGTATTTTGCTTCAAGCTGGGATAAAAAACTTCAACAATGTTTACCAATTTCAAAAACCTCAAGATAAAGATAAACCATATATATAATGAAAGTACTGCAGATTTAAAAGACATTCACCACAATAATATTTAGAAAAATAAGGGTTGATATAATTTATATTAGAGTTGGAATCTTCACAAAAATGATAACTGCTTATAGAGAATACATGGATCACTAGTTGGTGGAAGAGTGAGCACTTGGTATTGGCTAGTAACTATAGTATGGGAAGGAAAAGCGCCCTTTCACTGTACAAACATCCTATAATGTGTATTTTATTCAGAATTTTTTTATGGAATAAAGAACATTAACAATGCTTACCAATTTTAGAAACCTCAAGAAAAAGATCCTCCAAATATATAATGAAATTACTATAATCTAAAATACTTTCACCACAATAATATTTGGAAAAATAATGCATGGTATAATTTATCTCAGACCTAGAATCATCACAAAAATGATAACCACTTACAAAGAAAATGTGGATCATGGTTGGTGAAAGAGTGAGCACTGGGTATTAGCTTGTAACAATAGTATGGCAACAAAAAACACCATTTCACTATACATACTTCCTATAATGTGTATTTTCTTCAAACTGGGATAAAGGACTTCAACAATGTTTACCAAGGCCTTTACACCTACTAGTGGTTGGGTTTCGGTTGTTTGTAGGTTATTTCTCTATTCCAAACGCTAATTATCAATTTGAAAATAAACTTGGGATCTTTGCATAGTGTTCCTGTCCCAATATCATTTACACATGCAAGGAGGTCAATTAAGGACATCTAAAATAATGAAGATATGATATCTGACACACACTTACATGTTCATTTATGTGTTCAATATCTTCACACACAATTCTATGCTAGATATTTCACAAGGCTCTAGGTTCGATCTTTCACTCATAGTTCTAGGCTCTATCCTTCACTTAGTTTCTAATCTTCAATATAGCCTACAGAAATATGTCCTCACTTTGATAGGATAGTACATAGGGAAGTTGGAACTACCATCCCTCTTTGATGCAATTATGAAATAAAAAACACAAAATAAGTGTTTGATTGCTTCTTCAAAGGGATCCTTGTAACACCCTAGTTTTGATGCCATGGTATTAAACTTGTACATGATGTAAATATTGTATTAAATCATGGAAAGGAGCTCAAGGCAAAGGCCCTGCCATTGATTTGATGTTTTGTGTATCGGAGATCAAGATCGATGCCGATTGTTATAGTGCTAAGTCAGGCACATTATATTTTGAAGATATCATGTAAATATGCAATTTAATAAAATACCACAACTAGCTATACACTACAACAAAAGAAATGGGGGAATGATTTCACAAGGAATAGGGATGGGAATTATACAAACACTTGAGCCATAGGGTGAGACTAGATGTTAATGAGAGAAACCATAAGATCTCATATACCCTTTTTGTCCTCTATACCAAATAATTCAATTCTTCCGGAAGAGTGGTTGAGGAAGTTAATGCCCTGGGAAGAGCAAGGCATGACAGTCGGTTTCGTGACTAAGCCATCCTAGAGTCTGAGAAAAACTGCAGCCTGGTGGAAGCCCCATTCTTGCTTCTGAAGAAAGTAATCACATTAATGCATTCCATGTTTTTCATGCCCGACTCAACCAGAATGTTTTTGGTCATATTCTTCCATTCCATTTTCAATTCATTATGTTTTTCATTATCCTAGGTCACAGGAGGAGTTGTTTGACAATTTTTTATGTCCTATACAATGGTATGGAACCATGGTATCTTGTGTATAGCTTAAACCTTCTTTCTCCTTTGTTACAGAGTGGTATGGAACCCTGTTTGTCTGTGTTACATAGTGGAGCCCTTTGTTGTTGTGTCTCCTTATGGTTTGTTGTTATGTGTGCCTTGGTTTCGGTCTAAACTGTATGCAAGACTTAGGAGTGGAAGAGACATTGAATTGGATTGATAAACCTAGTGAAGAGAGGAACCTCACAAAAATATAAGATTGGATGGTGAATCTTATATGAACATCCTGAAGAGCACTAGAAGGTAAGGTAGATCCCAAGGGACTATGTAGCAGAGAAGGGGATACTTCCATGTGTTGGGTGTGTAGATATTGTGGATTCCAGGACAAATAGATCTTGTGGAGGTGTCCTTAGCTCTGTAAATGAGCCACTAGCTTATACATTCTACATTTCCACTTCTTCAGCAGCCTAATAAAACCAAACGTATATTGGCTTGCCTAACCGCCTAATAAAACCAATGGTATATTGCCTTGGTTGGGAAGCCTCATAAAACCAATCATATATTGGCTTGGCGGAACTTCCTGATAAATCCAATGGTGTGTTGGATTTGTTGTGTCTTAATGTGCATTTGGCTATGTGTGATCCTTGGTTGGACAACCTGATAAACCCAATCGTTAGCTGGCTTGGCTGAGTATCCTGATAAACCCAGCAATGAGATGTCTTGGTTGAGTGGCCCGATAAGCCCATCTGTTATTTGGCTTGGTTGGTCATCAATGTGAATGTTGTCTTGATTACTTGCAGTCTGATAAAACCAACTATTAAATGGCTTGGGTGAGTATCCTGATAAACCCAATAGTTTTTCAGCTTGTTTTCCTGTAGCCTGATAAACCCAATTGTTTATTGTCTTAGCTAGACAGTCTGATAAACCCAACTATATGTTGGATTTACTGTGTTTGATATGTTCTGGCTATGTGTGAGTCTGTTGTTCCCTATTTCCTTTTGGAAATGATACCCATCTCAGGAGTGGCATTTATGTTGAGAGATTGATGAACACAACTGACGTATGGTTTGGTGCAATGTTGCAGTGACATAGCTAGTTGCAGTACATTTTCATATTCAAGATAAGTATTCTCTTTTGTATTATTTCTGCAATGTATTTTCTTATGAATGTATCGAATATGTTGAATTATTATTAAATATTTAAGTAGAGTTTAATTTTGTTAAATGTCTATGCATTTTGCAGTTGTATATGCCTTGTACTTTCCACTGCATTTTGCTTATGATCATGGAGGTTGGGTACCTGGCCAAAGAGTCAAAATGTGAATATCTTAAGGTAAGATGTGTTTTTTCCACACTCTGGGATCTGCATGCATGGTTATGTATTTGTAACTTCGAAAAGTATTCACTTGTATATTTTATATTATATTTCATTGTACCTCAACGGAGATATTTGTTCCTCCAATTAGGAGAGTCATTCATATAATAAATTCATGTAAAGTCATTGAGGTTAACCCTCTGTTTGAAGGCAGGGAAATAGTCCCCACAGTTGAGGGGTATTAGGGTTATTAGACTGTCCTAGTGAGCTCAACCCTGTAGAGTAATTGTCAAGTGGAAAACTAGTATAAATAAAGAGTGAGAATCTCTATTTGAAATACACACTCACTCAATTGTAGTGCATGAGTGAGAGAGAAGGAGCTCACACAAGTGAGAGAGAGAACAACTGTTGGAGATCATATTTGTGTTTTTGGGTTTTACTTTTGCTATTTGTGCTCATTCCATCTATGAGGAAGTTGCGATATTTTCTCCTTCATGGTTTCCTCGAGGAAAACTCTTTGTGTCTCTTGTCTCTTGTGATTATTGTTGTTCATGTTATTATCTTAGATAATATCCTATATCATATTGATTGAATGATAAAATTTAACATGGAATCATAGCTAACCTAAGAAGAAGACACTATGCAGCTGTAGAATACAGAGCTTCTTAATTTTTGGGTCTCTCTCCATAGATCATCAACAAAAGGAGGCTAGGTTAACTCTCCATTGAAGGGAACATATTTCTTATGAAGTAGAATCTCATTCCAAGCATTTTTAGTTTTTGAGCTCTCACTACTACCGGAAATTAGGGATTTTCACAAAACAAGAATTTTTGAGTAATCCCAGCATAGGATTTCTCTCCTCCTCAAAATCAAAATTTAGAGACCAAGGTCGAAGTTTTTGGTTGGGTAGAACTCCATGAAAGTCAAACCCTAAGCTCGACCATAAAATCAACACTACAAAAGATCAGCTCCAGATCTAGTTTCAACATATCAAACTGGTAAGATCTAAATTTTTTGTATTTCCAGTTGAGGTTCTCATTAAAGATGTCTCATCACACAAAGCTTGATGAAAATTTTGAAGGAGATGAAAACTTCCGAGAATGGAAGTATAGGATCTCACTGGTTCTTGAAGAAAATGAATTAGACACCTACATGAGTGGAGAGGTTCCTGTTCCAGAGGGAGATGAGGTTAATTCCTTACACAAGAATAACTTGGTCAAGGCCAAGAGGATTATTGCTGGTTCTATCAAGGATCACCTTACACCACAAGTGTCTTCTCTAAAGACACCTAAAGAGATGTTTGATTCCTTAACCAAGCTATTTGAAGGGAACAATATAAATCGGAAGATGACTTTGATAAATCAATTGAAGAATGTGAAGATCCAGAATGCAGAGACCATACAGTCATACTTTGCAAGGGTCTCTCAAACCAAAGAACAACTTGAAGTAGTGGAAGAAGAAGTAGAGAATGGATAAATTGTGATGACCACCTTGAATGGTCTCCCTAGGTCATGGGACTCTATAATAACCCAAAATTTCATAAAAAATAAATTTTTAAAGTGACATAAAATGTCCTAAATTGCAGTCTAGTAACTGCTAGCGGTTAGTGGAAAATGAAACAGTTTAACAAATTAAGGATTAGTTTAAAATACAGAAAAACTAATACAACTTTAATTTTTATAAGTTATATAAAAATGACTTGCATTTAGTTGCTGTTAGTTGTACTGATGATTTAATTTTTTCAAGTAGGTGATAAACCATGTTTGAAATCGGGGCTTACTTAGCATTCTGCTAACTCAAATGGAGTACTGGTTCTTACAGGTTCAACAGGTAAGCGTATAATCAAGTAGAATTTTATTTTGAATTAAGTCGAGAAGTACTTCTTTAGCATGATAAGATGCTAGTATATAAATTGATTATTAAGATGCAAGAATCCGATGAGGTAAAGTAAATTCCTTTGTTGTTTTGGATCTATGTCAGTAAAGTAAATTTATGCTCCTTCCTTGTTTGTTGGCTTCGTAGTCTGCATTACTCTGCCGAGTGGTTTAGGTGTCATAGTTTGTATTTTTGGTTTCTCTTGTGAGTAAAGGATCACTGTCTGAGTGGTTTAAGACTTCTTGAAGTGGATTGAAGCCCGTAAATGGTTTTACCCTATGACTGTTCGTTCCTTGCCTTGGCATCGAGGAATTTTGAGACTGTCTCCTTGTTGTCTCTGTTGCAGAGTTGGATTAAGGGTTTTCTTGCTTCTCGATTTAGATCACTCGAGTTGGTGACTGTTTTCTTCTCGGTTGCACTTTCTTCTTTACTCATAGGTATGCATTTTTAATCTACCCGCATTTCTTTTTCCATTGATTTACTAAGTTTGGGTTTTCTTATAACTTATGAACAACGTTTGATTTATGTTTGTTTCTATGTTCTTGTAGGCTCCTGTTGACATCTCCAGAATTTGAATGGAAAGAAAGCTCGTGCTTCAGTGAACTTCGTGGGCTTCCAACTGGTAAGCTTCGGTCTCATCGTGGGTTCTTCCTGCTTGCAATTTTGGTTGTTGGATGAAGGTTCTTGTGGTTGGAAATGTGGCTTCGGATCCTTTGTTGATTAAGATGTTTAGTTTGTTGTTTAATACCCATATTTTAATTGAAAACCCTTGCGGTGCTTCGCTGGGTAACACAGGCTCTTGAGCCATGATGTGTATGTGGTTTTGGTTAAACAGTTTCAGCCTTATGGCTTGATGATGTAATACTATTGTTTTAAGATTATAAGAACCTCCTTTATGCTTAGAGTTCTTAAAATACCTCTGTCTCATTCGCTTTAGTTTTTATTTTACATTTTAACTTCAAGAAAATGAGGACTGTGAACTGGGTTTTGCTTAACCTGTCAGTAGTGTATTTTATTTACTGTTAACATAAAATACTTATGAATATTTGGTATATTTAGTAGGTTGGGGTTTTGACCCATTGTTTCTACAGGATATATGCCTACCTTTGATTTAGGTTTTACAATGCATATGGTTAAACATTAATGGTTTATTTTGATTAGGATTTACATATGTATCGTATTTAATAATACTCTGTAATTATAATTATTTTTAAACACTGTTGTGAAATAATAATTTAAATTCTAGGACTCCGCTTTGAACATGATGTTTAACCCTATAGTTTTTATTAAATCCTTTTTTATACTTATAGTATTCGTAACTCTGTTTTCCCAATAGAATAATGAAAGATTATATGACTTAAAGTTATAAGTATGATTCTAACCTTGTATGAAATGAAAAGATTCTAAACAATTTTGCTTCTAGTTTTTAGTTAAGAGAAATACTTAGGTTTTTAGTGTAGCAATACTTGAAACTAGGGTAATATTGACCTTCAGTAATTTTTGTAACTTAAAGGATTATAAAGAATCCTTAGATCCTGGATAAGACATACTCTAGTGTGTAAAGTTAATATTTATAAACTGTTTTATTAATTCTTTTTCAGATGTTTTCTTAAATATTAGTGTTTACTTTACTACTGTTAACTATAATATCTTTATTTTCTATACGTATACTAATACTGAAATAATAATACTATTTACTATTTTCTTTATACCTATGTTTCCATTTAGTTGGCTGAAGTAAATAAGTACATGCAAACATAGCTCTACTATTCAGTAAAATTCATAAACGTTGAAGTAAAGTATATCTACTATTTACATTCAAATAAAGAATCATACCTACTATTTACATTTCAATAAAAGAATCATTTCATTTACTTAAAACAATCCAACTGTGCTAGAGTACGACATGAGTTTAGGTGTGGAAAAAAGCAGCTTGGAAATTTAATTTTTATCTATTTCACTATTTACATAATCATCTCCATTTCTACAATAATATATAAATTTACTGAACTTAACATTACACGGTTACTTTTTCATTCATAAACCCTAAACACTAACATGCCTGTAATAGATAAACTAAGAATTATTTAACTGAAGACAGTAAAAACAAAATAGAACCTTTTGAGGACAAGACGACAATAGCTTAAGGAGGCTGTTCCTCCCAACGAAACTCCTAGAGAGTGCTCAAACAACGCTTCCTCAGGACCCCTGAGCTTGTTCCTGGTCTTCTTAGGTGAGAACTGGGTGGAGAATTCAACTGTAAGACCTATGTCACCTGACTGGTCCAATTATCTCAGTAATAAAAATATGCTCTCAACAGTATGATCTTCAACTTAGAAGCTGCAACTAGATGAATCTAAGTAGTTATCCCCTCAAACACACTCCATACTCCCCTCCATTGAATTTCTCTTGAGTAAAATTCATTCACCCTGAATAATCACTCCTCTAGAATGAGCAGCCTCAGCTCTCTTCAATGGGAAATTTCATAGAGTTTCCTAGGTCTTCTGAGTCAGTTTTCATGAAATGAGCCACCTCCTTTGATTCAAATTTCTTGGGGAATTATGAGCACAAATATAGGGATGTTGCCACCTAGAACAGTTGGAAGTGGTTTGAGGATGCTGCCACTTGTTAGTTTGCTCTCCACCCAGTCTCCTCCACCAATTGACCAGTAAACACTTTTTTAACAGATTCCCTAAGCTGTTGTCTCCTCATTTATTTATTTATAAATAAAATATTCCGAATTTACATTAAATATTTTTGACCTCACTGAGCCATCAATTAAAACTTAGCATAAAATTTAACATAATTTTCCTCAAATATTATAAAATTGTTTTTGCAAATTGGGGTATGTGACATACACACCCCCTTAAATTATAAAATCATCCTCGATGTTATTTATTCATCGTCCTTAGATTTCACCTGGAATAGAATTGGATATGCATCCCTCATATGACTTTCCAATTCCCAGGTGGCTTCCTTTGGACTAAAGTGCTTCAATTGCACCTTCACTTCACCAATGGTGCAGTTCCAAAGTGAGATCTCCCTCCATTTGAGGATATAGTCCGGTTCCACCAGAAAATATCCTTCGGGTTCCACCTGCACATCATTCTAGTTAATAACATGAGTAGCATCATGCACATATTTCTTTAATACAGAAATGTGAAAAACAATGTGAACTCTTAAATTCCATGGTAAAGCTAATTGATAGGCTACCTGTCCGATCCTGGACAGTATTTCAAAAGGACCACAATAACGAGGTGCTAGTTTGGCACAACTACCCAACCTCGGAGAACTCTTTTTGGGTCTCACCTTAATGGAAACATGTTCACCTACCTGGAACTCTTTTGGAGTTATTTTAAGGTCTGCTTGACTTTTCTGTCGATCTTGCGCAATTTTTGAGATTACCTTGTACCTGCTTTACAATTACTTCCATTTCTTTCAATAATTCAGTTCCTAATACTAACCTGTCCATCGGATTACTCCAAGAGA
This sequence comes from Pseudotsuga menziesii, assembly GCA_001517045.1. NCBI lineage: Eukaryota > Viridiplantae > Streptophyta > Pinopsida > Pinales > Pinaceae > Pseudotsuga > Pseudotsuga menziesii. Next base: position 106,257 of record LPNX011141038.1, on the reverse strand, counting down.
TGGGAGTGTTACATTTCCTTCCATACAGAATTTCAAAAGGACTATATCTAGCTGAAGCTTGATAATTATTATTATAAACAAATTCTACCAGGTGTAAATAATTTTCCCATTTACCTGGTTGTTCCTTTACATCATTCTTAGTATATCTTCCAGTACCTGGTTTACTTTTTCACTCTATCCATTAGTTTGAGGATGGAAAGAGGTACTAAAATTTAACATGGTATTTAATCCTTTAAACAAATATCTCTAAAAGTTACCTGTAAATTTAGGTCTCGGTCTGAAATTATGACCTTCGGTATCCCATACAGATAGAAAATTTGCTTTAAGAAAATATCAGTTATATTTGTAGCTTTATAAGTAGTTTTTACAGGTATAAAATGGGCTGCTTTACTCAATTTTTCAACCACTACCATTATGGAGTCATTTAAGTTCTGATTTTTAGGTAGTCCAATAATAAAATCAAGGATAATTATCTCCCACTTCCAACTAGGAATGGGCAAACGCTGAAGTATCCTAGATGGATGTTGATGTTTAGTTTTTACTTGTTGACATTCAAAGCATCTAGCAATATATTCTGCTAATTCAGTCTTCATGTTTGACCAGAAATAATCTTTTCTTAGCATGGTTATAGTTTTCTGATAACCCGGATGCCCTGAATAAGGAGTTTTATGGATTTCTTCTAAAATTAATAACTTAATATTAGATACATTAGGTACATATATTCTGTCTTTATATAGTAATAATCCTTTTTCATACAAGATGTACCCTGTACTTAGACTTTATATTGGATTTTCTTTTGCTTTTGCTTATAACTTTAGGTAATGTTCATCTTGTTCTATCCATGTTTTAAGCTGTTCTTCCAAATCTGTTGTGTAAGTGCTGATAGCTGCTGTAAAATTCAGCTTTGCATTTCTACTTAATGCATCAACAACTTTATTTTCTTTTCCTTTAATGTGTTGAATTTCAAAATCAGATTCACTTAGAAAAGTTATCCACCTAGCTTGCCTAGCATTCAAGATAGGTTGATATAACAGATATTTTAATCTCTTAGTATTTGTCATTAAAATAAATTTTCTTCCAATTAGGTGGTGACACCACATCTTTAAGGCGTGTATGACATCAACTAATTCCAAGTCATAGGTTGCATAATTATTTTCATGAATCTTCAATTTCCTAGACTCATAAGCAATGACATGTCCTTGCTGAGTCAATACCCCACCTAAACCGTCATTGCAGGAATCCGTACATACTATAAAAATTTTATTTGGATCAACAATTCTTAAAATTGGTGCACTAGTTAATAAGTTTTTTAACTTTTTAAAACTATCTTCGCACTTCTGATTCCAATCAAATTTATTTCCCTTTTTCTTTAAAGAGGTTATCGGATTTGCGATTCTCGAAAACCCTTTGATGAAGGTCTGGTAATAACTAGTAATCTCCATGAATGACCGAACATTAGTTACGTCTTTAGGAACTAACCAATCTTTGATTTCCTTTATCTTTTTGAGATCCGCCGAAATTCCTTCTTTAGTCACCACATGGCATAAGTACTAGATTTTATTGTTAAAGAAGTCGCATTTACTAAACTTCACAAAGAGTTTATGTTCTCGCAACTCTTGCAAGATAATATTTAAATGTTCTTTATGTTCTTCTTCAGATTTCAAATAAATTAATATGTCGTCGATAAACATGACCACAAATTTATCTAGATATTTATGCATTACATTATTCATTAGACACATAAAAATAGCTGGAGCGTTAGTATGCCCGAATGGCATGACGACAAACTCGTAATGGCCATATCGAGAACTAAAAGTTGTTTTAAAGATGTCTTCATCTTGAATTCTAAGTCGGTGATATCGAGATCGTAAGTCAATTTTCAAAAATACTGTGGCTCCATGTATTTGATCAAACATATCATCTATGAGAGGTAATGGGTATTTGTTCTCTATAGTCATCTTATTTAATTGACAATAATATATGCATAGTCGTAGAGTTTTGTCCTTTTTCTTAACAAAGATGGTAGGTGCCCCCTAGGGAGACACACTGGGTCGAATGTAATTCTTCTCAATAAGTTCTTTTAACTATGACTTAAGTTCATTTAATTCAAGTATATTCATCCAATAAGGGGCCTTTGAGCTAGGCACTGCACCAGGTACCAGCTCAATGGTAAAATCTATATCCGTCTTTGGAGGCAGTCCTGGAATTTCTTCCGAAAATACATTTGCATATTCTTTTAGAACTGGTATATCCTCCAATTTTAATTTATCTATGTTATTTATATTTTCTTCATTGATTACTATTACTGCATAAACCTTACAACCTTTCCTAATATCTCTTTTAAGCTGTAGAGAAGAAATCTGCCTTACGATTGTTTTCCTTGGTATTCCCTTTATGCTTATTAATTTTCCATCATTATTTATATAAGTAAAGGTTTTATCAAAGAAATTCAAGACCACCCTATGCTACTCTAACCAATCCATACCAATTAATATGTCGTATGAACCTAAAGGTAGTACATTGAGCTTAACAAAAGTTTCAAATTGATCCATAGTTACTGCACAATTCTTTACAAAGCTAATTACCTTTCTCTTTGCACCAATAGCTAACTGAACTAACCAAGAACTTACAAACTTTTCAACTGGGAGTTTACACTTTTCTACCAAGTTAGGTGAAATATAGCTTAAACTAGCTCCTGGATCAATTAAAATAGATATGGTTGTTTGATTTATCTTACCTTCTATGTCCACCATGGAAGTTTCATAGTCTACCTGTCGATTCTCCAAAGTTGCATTGATCCTAGGCATAGTCCTCGCTAAATCACCAACAGTCATCTCCTCCTGTATTGTGTGGATATTGCTGACGGTCTTTTTCCAATTAGGAAAGACTAAGGCATAATGTGGAATATTGCATTCGCAACACTTTATGGGTTCTTTTCGTTCAAATTTTTTTGTGTAATTATTGTGATTGTTAACAGACTCTTTATTCTTTTGATTGTTCTAATTGGTCTGTGAATTGTTCTTATTCCCTTGGAAATTCTTATTAGAAAAATTTCTGGTGTTATTTTTTTAGAATTCCGATTAGGAACAAACTCTTTCTTCTTTTGATCAAAATTATTATTCATTTCGGCCTTCCAGTTGGCCATACTCTCCTTTTTACGATTATGTTCATAACATAAATTTGCTTTCCTCATGGCTTCTTCCAGGGTTTTTGGATTGTCATACTCAATCCTATCCTTTATGTGATAAGTTAAACAGCTGAGAAACCGTTGTACCTTCGGTTTCTCATCCACAATGTATGGCACATACCTAAGCAGACTTAGAAACTTACTGTTCAATTCTTTCATAATCATTGTACCTAGTTTTAGCTCATAGAATTCTTTATCCCTCTCTTCATAGTACTATTCAAATAAAAATTGATTTTTAAAGTATTTCTTGAATGTACTCCAATTTATGTTCTTCTCTCTTATACCTTTCACTCTCTTTAAATATTTCCACCATATATCAACTTTCCCTATAAGATTATAAATAGCCATCCTAGCCTTTAATTGGTTAGAATAGTTATAAATCTAGAAGTACTTCTTCATCCTGGATAACCAGGATTCTGCTTCCTCCCCCTTTTCAGTTTCTCCATTAAATGTTGGCGACTTGATCTTCTTAAACTCCCAAGAGATTTCTTCACAAGGTTTATATTTTTTTTCCTAGTATGGTGGTTATCCTCACTACTATCACTAGTATAATGAAAGTTACGTTGATCACCAAATACTTCGGAAGATGAACTACTTTCATTTATAATATGTTTAGTCTTTTTATACTTATGTTGATAACTTATATCTTCTGAATCAGCTCTTTTACCCTTTCCCTCTGTATGAAATATTTTTATTAAGATCTGATTCAGCTGCTCCTAAGCTCTCAGAATCGTCTCATTTTCTTTCTTAACAAATTCCATTTCAGATTTTAATTCATATACTGTTTGTAATAGTTTTGAAGAATTAGTGGTTATGTCTTCTTGTATAGGTTCTCATTGTAGATTATCTTGTTCAGTATAAGGAGATTCCTCTTTCGCATATTCCTCCAATCTTTCCATGCCTATTGTTAAACTCATAAACAAAATTCTCTGTTTATATCATTCAAATAAAACAACATCAGTAAAATGATTTAAATTTACTGTTCCATATAAGCAAGTTGAGCTTCATCAAGTCCTACTATTTGAACCTTGTGCTCTATTACCACATGTAAGAACCCAAAATTTCATAAAAATTTAAAATTTGTGAAGTGACATAAAATGTCCTAAATTGCAGTTTAGCAACTGCTAGAGGTTAGTGGAAAATGAAATAGTTTAACAAATAAAGGATTAGTTTAAAATACAAGAAAAAATAATACAACTTTAATTTTTATAAGTTATATAAAAATGACTTGCATTTAGTTGCTGCTAGTTGTACTGATGATTACTTTTGTCAAGTAGGTGATAAACCATGTTTGAAATCGGGGCTTACTTAGAATTGTGCTAACTCAAATGGAGTGTTGGTTCTTACAGGTTCAGCAGGTAAGTGTGTGATCAAGTAGAAGTTTATTTTGAATTAAGTCAAGAAGTACTTCTTTAGCATGATAAGATGCTAGTATATAAATTGATTATTAAGATGCAAGACTCCGATGAGGTAAAGTAAATTCCTTCATTGTTTTGGATCTATGTCATTAACTATATTTAAGCCATAATGACTTTTATCCTTAACATAATTAATGCTATCTACAAGAATGAGTTCTTCCAAGGTTATTTCTGTCGTAAAGATTATAGTGCCTAGTCGATTATAGATTCTTACAGTGAGCATAGAGCTCATGATATTGGCATATAATTACTTCTACTGTTTCATAATCTTACTGCTATTGTCATGTTTAATACTCAAGTGTACTGCTCCTTATGTATGAACATACTTCTATGTTTTTCAAAGGTAAAGTTTACAATGAAAGATTAGTTACTTAATAGAAACTCTTTCCAAAGGTCAATCTTCAATCTTCTTGAAGACTCCTTCATTTAACAACATCAAATCTTTATGTGGAGAAGTTTAGGGCTCTTCAGTATATAAAATAAATCATCATATCATTATATTAACACTCTATTTATCCTTTACTAGTCATGTAACAATACCAAACCTATTGGATTGTTTGCAATTATGATTATTTTCTTACACAGCTAGTAGACAAGCTGTATTCTTAATCTCTAGATCATAACCATGATACAAGTGTTAATTGCAATATTACAATACTATATTGATTTATGATTTAACAATATTAGGTTACAACAAAATACTACTTGAAACCTAAGGTAGTTTTACTACCTAGTAACTACTATGGTGTAGTTGAACTATTGGCATTATATATAATAAGTTTCATTCCTTATATAAAAAAATACTAGTTTCAAGCATAGTTTAAATGATAGCACGATTTATGTGCAATCATATGAAACATTATATTATGGTCAATAATGTTATTTCTATTATTGGAAAATGATATGCACTTTTATACTATAGTCGAAAGCATGGTTTATATTACTAGCAATAATATAATTTAAAATCGATTGTGTAGCGTTGACAATAAAACTTCGACCCACACTTGGTTAAATTTCTGGAAGGGCACGTGGACAATCCTCATCCATGCATTGGTTGACTTAAAACAACAGAAACCCTACTCTTTTGCATTTGGCTCTGAGGGTTTGTCTGCCTACAGGCCGCGTTGTGAGACTCCTTGCGGCCATGAGAGGCCTGCTCCTTCCTTGTTTGTTGGCTTTGTAGTCTACATCACTGTGTGAGGTGGTTTAGGTATCATAGTTTGTATTTTTGGTTTCTCTTGTGAGTAAAGGATCATTGTCTGAGTGGTTTAATACTTCTTGAAGTGGCTCGAAGCCCGTAAATGGTTTTACCGTGTGACTGCTCATTCCTTTCCTTGGCATCGTGGAATTTTGAGATTGTCTCCTTGTTGTCCCTATCATAGAGTTGGCTTAAGGGTTTGATTTCTTCTTGGTTTAGTTCACTCGAGTTGGTGACTGTTTTCTTCTCGGCTCCACTTTCTTCTTTACTCACAGGTATATATTTTTACTTTGCTCACATTTCTTTTGCCATTGATTTACTAAGTTAGGGTTTTCTTATAACTTATGAACAATGTCTGATTTATGTTTGGTTCTATGTTCTTGTAGGCTCATGTTGACAGCTCCATACTTTGAATGGAAATCAAGCTCGTGCTTCAGTGAACTTCATGGGATTCCAACTGGTAAGCCCTGGTCTCATCGTGGGTTCTCCCTGCTTGTGATTTGGGTTGTTGGATCAAGGTTCGTGTGGTTGGAAATATGGCTTTGGATCCTCTGTTGATTAAGATGTTTAGTTTGTTGTTTAATACACATATTTTAATTGAAATCCCTTGCGGTTCTTCGCTGGGTAACACAGGCTCTTGAGCCGTGATGTGTATGTGGTTTCGGTTAAACAGTTTCATCCTTATGACATGATGATGTAATACTATTGTTTTAAGATTATAAGAACCTCCTTTATGCTCAGAGTTTTTAAAATACCTCTTTCTCGTTCGCTTCAGTTTTTATTTTACATTTTAACTTCAAGAAAATGAAGACTGTGAACTGGGTTTTTCTTAACCTATCAGTAGTGTATTTTATTTACTGTTAATATAAAATACTTATGAATATTTGGTTTATTTAGCAAGATGGGGTTTCGACCCATTGTTTCTAAAGGCTATATGCCTACCTTTGATTTAGGTTTTACAATGCGTATGGTTAAATATTAATGGTTTATTTTGCTCAGGATTTACATATGTATCGTATTTAATAAGACTCTATAATTATAATTATTTTTAAACACTATTGTGAAATAATAATTTAAATTCTAAGACTCTGCTTTGAACATGTTGTTTAACCCTATAGTTTTTATTAAATCCTTGTTTATATTTACAATATTAATAACTCTATTTTCCCAATACAATAATGAAATATTATATGACTTAAAGTTATAAGTATGATGCTAACTCTGTATGAAATGAAAACATTATAAACAATTTTGCTTCTAGTTTTTAGTTAAGAAAAATACTTAGGTTTTTAGTGTAGCAATACTCGAAACTAGGGTAATATCGACCTTCAGTAATTTTTGTAAATTAAAGGATTATAAAGAATCCTTAGATACTGGATAAGACATACTTTGGTATGTACAGTTAATATTTATAAACTTTTTTATTAATTTTTTTTCACATGTTTTCTTAAATATTAGTGTTTACTTTACTACTGTTAACTATAATATCTTTATTTTCTATCAGTATACTAATACTGAAATAATAATACTATTTACTATTTTCTTTATACCTTTGTTTCCATTTAGTTGGCTGAAGTAAATAAGTGCAGACAAACATAGCACTACTATTCAGTGAAATTCATAAACGTTGAAGTAAAATATATCTACTATTTACATTCAAATAAAGAATCATACCTACTGTTTACATTTCAATAAAAGAATCATTTCATTTACCTAAAACAATCCAACTGTGCTAGAGTACAGCCTGAGTTCAGGTGTGGAAAAGCAAGGCTTGGAAATTTAATTTCTATCTATTTCACTATTTACATAATCATTTCCATTTCTACAATAATCTATAAATTTACTGAACTTAGCATTACACAGTTACTTTTTCATTCATAAACCATAAACACTAACATGCATGTACTAGATAAACTAAGAATTATTTAACTGAAGACAGTAAAAACAAAATAGAACCTGTTGAGGACAAGACAACAACAGCTTAAGTAGGCTGTTCCTCCCAACCAAACTCCTGGAGAGAACTCAAACAATGCTTCCTCAGGACCCCCGATCTTGTTCCTAGTCTTCTTGGCTGAGAACTGGGTGGAGAATGCAACTGTAAGACCTCTGTCACCTGACTGGTCCAATTACCTTAGTAATAAAAATCTGGTCTCAGCCGTATGATCTTCAGCTTAGAAGCTGCAACTAGATTAATATCAGTAGTTATCCCCTCAAACACACTCCAGACTCTGCTCCATTGAATTTATCTTGAGTAAAATTCTTTCACCCTGAATGATCACTCCTCTAGAATGAGCAGCCTCAGTTCTCTTCAATGGGAAATTTTATAGAGATGCCTAGGTCTTCTGGGTCATTTTTCATTAAATGTGCCACCTTCTCTGTTTTGAATTTATTTGGGAATCATGACCACAAATATAGGGAAGTTTCCACCTGCAACAGTTGGAAGTGGTTTGGGGATGCTGCCACTTGTCAGTTTGCTCTCCACCCAGTCTCCTCCACCAATTGACTAGTAAACACTCTTTTAACTCCTTCCCTAAGCTGTTGTCTCCTCATTTATTTATTTATAAATAAAATATTCTGAATTCACATTAAATATTCTGGACCCCACTGAGTCATCAATTACAACTTAGCATAAAATTTAACATAATGTTCCTCAAATATTATAAAATTGTTTTTGCAAATTGGGGTATGTGACACCTTCATTTAAGGAACTTGTGGTAGAAGAACGCTAATCACTTTAAGTAGAATGTGGGATGAATGCTCACAAGAAGAAGATCGGATAGTAGCACAAGAAGAAAAGATGGGAAATGAAGATAAATCTCTCATAGTACACACCAATAAAATCAGAAGGGACTACCCTCATCCCAAATGTAAGCATTCTAACTAGAAATATAACCCTATAAGATCTAACAAAGATCTGCCAAAATTCAGATGCTATACATGTGATGATAAAGGACACTTCGCCAGAGATTCTCCTAGAAATAAAGGTGGCTCTCAAAAGAAGAAATACAACAAAAGAAGACATCATGCTCACACTGCAGAGGATGGTGAACCTCCCAGAGAGAGAGTCAAAGAATAAAGTGAGAATTCTTTAAGTGATGAAGAGTATGTTTTGATTTCTATCCTCATAGGAACTGTTTCACATGGAAGCAATGATTGAATCATAGATATCGGGGCTTCCAGGAATATTATGGGATTCAAAGGGTCCTTTTTGAAACTATTCGAGCATGAGTCACCCCACAAAGTGAAACTTGGGGATGAATACCAGTATCCCATAAAAGGTGGTGGTGAATCGTCCTATAATATAGACTATGGAAAGTCTATGAAGATGAAGGATGTCTTGTTTATACCAAGACTAAATAATAATCTTCTCTCCATATCTGCATTGGATGCCACAGGCATGAGGGTTTCATTTGTAGATGGCCAAGTCCTTATGTGGCCAAAGGAAAAGACTATAGATGATGCAATAGTGATTGGAGAGCAAGAAGGAGGCTTATACAAATTGAAGGGTGAATCAGAATAAGCTTTGGTCCATGACTCGCTAGAGCCAAGTGAACTTTGGCATAGAAGGCTTGCACATGTGCACTATAGGGCACTACCACATGCAAGCAAAGTTGTTGAAGGTCTTTCAGAAATACAGGAAAAGCATGAAGGTGTTTTCAAAGGACGTGCAAAAATAAAGAACACAAAGAAGACATTTCCAAGTAGCAAGAGCAAGGAAAAATGAATATTGGAAATGATTCACTCCGATGAATGCAATCCGATGTCATCAATCTCATTAAGTGGGTATGTATATTATGTTTCTTTCATTGATGATTTTTTTAGGAAGACATGGATTTATTTCTTAAAAAGCAAGGATGAATTTATCAGTAAGTTCAAGGAATTCAAAGCCTTGATTGAGAACCACACAAATAATAAAATAAATACCTTTCGATCAGACAATGGCGGAGAATTCACATCATATGAATTCAAGCAATTATGCAGAGATGTTGATTCCTCGGGTGTGTAATTGTTGGATTGGTGTCCAAGGAAAACAGTAGGGGGTGAAAACCCAGCCAAAGGATTCATATAATACTATGCAAGTATTACCCTATCATCAAGTTGTTTGGTGTGGTTAACACTGACAGATATTTGGCCTCTGCTGGAACTCTATGAGTTGGTGAGTTTTCTCCTCGAAAGGGAGACTTTGAATTAGATATGAAACAAATCCTAAATGTGATTTGAATGCAATCTACAATTAATAATTCTGCAACTATTAGAATAAATTCCACAGTTACATAAATACATATATGAACAAGAAAAACTAACCTATCTAAATGTTAATTAAGCTAATAACCTGTCCCGGGAGTGAAGTAATTTAATGTGGAGAAAATAATATAATTATCAAAAGAATAATTAGATTGTCAATAAATTTAAAAATAAAAATAAAAATCATTAACATCATCAGCACATCAATTCTAACACAAGAATTAAAATATTATCTTCACTATGTTAAAATTGTTTGAACGTGGAATCATTTCTACAAATCATTAAACATAATCAAATTAACAAATATACTACAAAAATGCAGAAAATGAATCTGATTACTATCCAAAAATGCATAATAGAAATGTCTTATTAGACACGAATGAAAAATTGAAGAATGACTATAAAAAATGGAAAGGTTCACATCATAATTGCAGTTTCATAAATAAATTTACAAAGTTAAACATTGATGATTAACAGCCTCCTCAGTCTATCTCTTTTTTTTTCTGACTAGGGAAATCGACAACTGGGGAAGGGCTGGTACTCACGTAACACGGGGTCCAGGGATCCAATCCCGCTACCACTATAAACCTAGGTGAAACCACAGCACCCTGAACCATGGCCCACGGGTTAATTTGGGGGGTATTTGAACTCATGACCTTCCATTCACAAACAATTCCATTTACCACTTGCTCTGCCCCCCCACAGGCCTCCTCAGTCTATCTCTCTTCCAAGTAGAAATACACAAACAATATTTTAGCAGAAAGATTACAATCCTTCTCGTCTACAAAGACCACCTATCTTCTCCCCTTCCTCCTTTTTCCCTCCCTTCCCTCTTAGAAGGTAGGTATTTATATAGATAAAATTACAGGGAAAGATAAGATCCATTCCCCCATTAACTAAGCTAACTAGCTAAGTTGTTTCATCTGCCAGATACGTCCATGCAAAAAATATGGGAAATTTTGTTTTGAAAAACTAGTCGAATCTCTTAATGAAATTTTTTTGGGGGATTTTACTTGACAACAAACTAATTGGGTATCTTCTTCACAAAATCTATGTCTCTGATTTTCTAGATTCACCTCCATCGCTCCAGAAATCACATCCAAATATCATTGCTTCCCACTTGACACATTTTGATCACTTCAAAGTTCGGATATAAATTGTTCAACTTGATTCCTCAAAACCCAAATCCACACGTGTTCAAATCAAAAGAGAAATTAAAATATGATTCCAAATCTAATGAAAGAAATCTAAAACAAATAACAATTCATTTACAAATAAAAAAAATAATGAAAATGAACAAATCTTATGCAAATCCGAAATTGGTTGTTTAGGCAGTTTTTTAGGGTGTTTAAGTTATTCAAATGGAAAAAATAATCTTCCCAAATCATTCTTCATCCTTCCATATTTCCAACAAGCTATCTAGGGATTGATTTGGATTCATAAATCTCAAGATATTGCTATTAGAAGTTAAGGCTAAGCAGTAGTTGATTTTATGGTTGGGTGAATCATGACCATTGATATTAACAATTAAATCTATTATCCATGTTGATTATTTTCCAAATGAATAAAACTAAACAAAAAATCCAAAATAAATATTCCCAACAAAATCAGAAATCACATGTTGGGAAGAAAATTTTGAATTAAAAAAAATCATTTAAACAAATCAAAATCGGGAAAACCAAAGATCAAAACCAAATTAAAACCCTAAGTGAAAAATGAAATTACCAAAATTTATGGACCTGAAATCAAATTAAAATATAACCTAAGATAAACTCAGGGTCTAGAAAAATGCAGGAATGAAAATGTGAAAAATTGATTTCCGCAATCCGCATCTCGCATTGTGGGTTGCGGGAATGTTTTATTAAAAATATGAAAATTTTATGCAGGTTGCAGAAACATGCAAATACAATTATCAAATTAAATATTTTGCAATCCGTAATTGTTGGTTTCAGATTGCGGGAAGAAATTGCAGAAATGTTGAAATTTAACAATATTAAAGGTTCTTAAATGCATAAAAATGATTGGAAAGATTTAAAAAATGAAAATTTTTAATTTTTTTTATGGTTATATGAAGTAGATTAAACTAAAACAATAATAGAGAAAAGATTAAAAATCTAGAAATATTTACAAAGTGAAAGAAAATTCAATATTGAAAACCCAAACGTAGAAGTAAAAAAACCAAAACTACTTACAACTTAATTCTTAGGAAAATAAATGTTGGAAACAAGTTATTGTATAAAAGGAAAGAATCACTCCCATAATATATGAGAGTTAATGAATTCCATAAATAGGTTTCATTTTCCAACAATAGAATACCAAAAAAAGAATAATAGTATCTCCTTTTGCAAAATAATAATAGAAAATCTAATTGCAAAATAAAAAAATAGAAATTATATTTTCAAAATCAAATCAATTTATTGAAAATAAAATACTTATCCATGATCAAACTAATTTCACATTCATGATTGTTGAATTTTAATCCCACTAATTTACAAATAATCACAAAACCAACTGTCATAGACATTAGGGAAATTAGAGCCCAAACAAATGAAAACATGTGTTCTTTTAATTTTCATAACGTCAAATTGTGTATAAATTAGATATATGGATTTAATGAAATACATAAATTAAGTTAATGAACGTCAAAGAAAGACCACTAATATTTAAAATATTTCAATAAACTTAATCCAAACTTTAAAAATATTAAATTAACATAAGCAAACAAACCCAAAGACTAAAATTATTTAAAATATTTACATTATGATTCTAGGCATGAAAAAGTTAAAATAGAAATCTATCAAGCTCAAATATAGAACGAATTAAATATCCAAAATCATGGGAGAAGAAACCATAAGATCAATCAAAATCCCAGAGGTAAGCTAATAACCGCCCATCATCTCGAATAATTAGTTTATGCCGTGAAGACCAAATCTAGGTGGGGAATGTGAAGAATAACATCATAAGTTAACCACCAAGATAATGAAACCATCTCAAATGAATAAAAAACAAATAATTAAAATGAAATTAATGCGCATTCCACAATCTGCAAATTGCGGGTTGCAGGAGGCGAGAGTAAAAACCTTAAAATTTTAATTAACCTTTTCTGCAATCCATAATCCACAAATTGCAGGTTACGAGTTGCAGAAACACACAACACAAATCATAATTCAAACTACTTCCCACAATCCACAATCCGCAATTGTGGGATGCGGGTTGCGAGATGACAAACTGCGATTATTGAAAAACAATTTCTGCACCCACAATCTGTATTGCGGGTTGCAGGTTGCAGATTGTAAAACAGAAAAGTTTCAAACACAAAACCAAGCTCTCTTAATCTGCATTGCGGGTTGCGGGTAAGACACACTTTTGGGAAAAATTATTTCCTTCCGCAACTCACAAAAACACACAAAAATGCATAAATTTTAAAAAATTTAACTAATTCAAATCTTGGCAAAGACATAGAAACCATGAATATATGTTATGGGGACCCCAAAATGACTGAAAATTTTGAATATTACCTTTGTATATAAAGAAAGGGGCTCTCATGTTTTATCCAAAACATTGGATCTATTGTATCTACAACAAATGGCAACTGGATGGGACGAACCAGTTATCTTTTTAAATAAGAACTTCCTTGTAAATAAAAACATGTTAGTAAACAAATAGTTTAGCCTGAAATTATAGAAATGTTTATATAAGGATAGAACTAATAAGCAGGGTCACCGAAATTATTTATACATTCCCATCCATGATCAATTAAAGATGATGCAAATTTGATTAGAAGTTATGAAGAATAATAAGGATCCCTTACCTTCAGGCTATCATAGGCATACGGTTTAAGTTGAACCTAGTGTTGGAATATCATAAAACCACTCATAAAATGATTAATCATTATTTGATTAATCTCCTACCCACTAGCTTAGATAGTTGGCATCTACTTGCACCTTAGAGTCAACACTTGCCATCTATATCCTAGGAATGATTATTTCTGATTCTATATTGATCTTGAGCACTTTATGGCCATCCAGAATTGTTAATTATGCTATATAGTAGAATCTGTTTTATTCTGCTTTTTCTACTTTATCCTGCTTTTCTGTGGATAAGATAAAGCTAGTCAACTAGGAAAATGGAAGCTTTTGTTTTCAACCCATTCTCCATTATTTTATCTCCATGTTCTAGGATTAGCAAGTCTTTCCTTCACTCATCATCACTCATACATGCTATTGCTAATTCGTGAGGTGATAGATAGATTAGAAAAGTGCTTTGACCAACTATGGTGTTTATCATAATTAGTAAGCCTGCTTTATGAGCTAGCTTGAGTTGTCTTCTAGCAATTCTATTGTCCTTTATAAGAATGTATTACCTATGTAATAATATCAATTATCATTTATTGATCATTCATTAATGTGTGTTCATTAATTTTTCTTCTTCTCTCCTTATGCTAATTCTCTACAATACTCTGTGAGGTGAATTGTGTGCCTAGATCTTTAGCTTTTTTATGAAATTCCTTATTCCATCAAGGCTTTATAATTTATACATGGTATCAGATCTGAGGATATCAAATCTCTACATGATATCAGAACTTTGAGAGTTCATTAATTAATCCTCCTTTTTCATATTTGCAGGGTTATTTTGCAGGTTCAACTTTGAATGGATTCAAGAGTATTAGTTCCTCTTCTTTCTCCATTCACAAGCTATTCAGAGTGGCAATTGAACATGATTTCATATCTAAAGAGACAAGGTATATATGAGATATCTATTGGAGCTGGTGAAGAGTCTTATGAAGATCCAAGTAACTGGTTGAATGACTATGATAGAGAAATTGGAGCTGTTTGTCTAGCTATCTCTCCAAGCATGCACTACCTTATTGATTATGTTTAATACTCAACGGATCTCTGGACAACATTGGATAGAGTTTTGGGAAAGGACAATGAGGATCCTTCTAGCTATGTGGAGAGTTCCTTTAGCTCCTCAATGATTTCTCCCTCTAAAGATGTCTCGGACTCTAGAGTCTCTGATGTAGTTGATCACAAAGAAAAAGTTTCTCATATAATTTTTGTTGCTACTACTCTCTTTGATTTGAATGCTTCCTCTTTCAATCAAGAAGAAAATATTGAAGAGCCATATTTTTATGTGTCCCTTGAAGTAGAAGATCTTGATTCATCTTCTTATGATGTTGTTGATGAAACAGAAGTGACAAATGGAGCTTCTATAGCTATTGATGATTCACTCACACATTTAGTGTTCTCTATGCATTAGAGGAAATTTGGGGTCTAAAATGGGCCTCCTAAGAAAAATAATAAAATAATAGTTAAAATAATAAAATAATATTGATTAATTTTGGAGGAAGAAAGAAAAAACTACTTTTTGTGTTCGTATTTTCGACATATCTCCCTATGTTTTTACTCAAATTTCGACCGGAAGAGCTCATTGGATGCAGAATTTGATTTTGCATCCAACGAGTACCCACACTACATACTTTTGACGGACCCTGCTACCCCAAAAACAAGAAATACCAGAAAAAACGTGATGATGACATCATCATCACGTTTTTTCGGGTATTTCTTGTTTTTGGGGTAGCGAGGTCCATCAAAAGTATGCAGTGTGGGTACTCATTGGATGAGAAATCAAATTCCGCATCCAGTGAGCTCTCCCAATCGAAATTTGAGTAAAAACACAATTAGATATGTCGAAAATACGAACAAAAAAAGTAGTTTTTTAATGACAAATATGTCAATTCAACCATTATGGTTGACTTATTTTATTGAAATTCTATTGGTTCTTGAATTCCAACTCACAAAAACTTATTTTGGCACATTTTCTTATAAGGCCCATTTTAGACCCCAAATTTCCTCTAATGTCTTCTATCATGGATTCTGAGATCCATATTCCAGACCTATCACACTCTGTGCATGCCTCTCACCTTGATGGTGCACAACCCAGTGACTTCCAGGATGTTAATTTAGCCAATTCAAGCTCTTTTAGTGTCCTCCCACTTACCATACTTGATCCCATGTGCTTCTGAAACTCCTCCTTTGTTCTTGGCACTCATTCTCAGAGCCTCCTTAAAGATTTTGAACATCACTATATTTCCTCCTCTCATATTTATACCATAGAGGATTATTTACGAGTATATTCTTTGGAATATAGATCAACCCATGGATCCCATGCATTCGCACTCTTTGATCCTATGCCTTCTCTATGTTCCTACAATATCACTTGCACACATCCTCTCTGTGTAAATGAAGATAGAGACATTATACATTCGCTCGGATAGTTATTTCACCTATCTAGAGATCATTTCATCTCTACTGGTTCGAAGTTCAAGTCATCTCATCATCTTCGAGCTAATTACAAGTCTCGAGATCCTTCAGTATTTCCTTCACTTCATTGGATCTCAGTTGTTCTACATGGTCCTAGTTTCCATCCTACAGCTGTCCTTGATTCAAGTGAGCAGAGTTATCTTCTTCTCAAGAATAAGATTCCTCCAGACATCAACATTTAGTTTGGAGTAGAATAAACACCAGTAGTTCATCATTTTTGGTATTTCTTTTCATGTCCTTTCTCGAGGGAAGATTTTCTACTTGAGGTTTTGCCTCTTTCCTCATTTCTTTGGACAAGATAAATTGTAAAAGGGTGACCATATCCTTGTTGATGGGCCCTATATGCATATATAATTCTAATTATTTCAGGGATATCATCATAAAGTCAGGCTTAAAGGGGGGTGTTGGAATATCGTAAACCCACTCATAAAATAATTAATCATTATTTGATTAATTTTCTACCCACTAGCTTAGATAGTTGACACCCACTTGCACCTTAGAGTCAACACTTGCCATCTATATCCCAGGAATGATTTATTTCTGATTCTGGGTTGATCTTGACCATTTTATGGCCATCCAGAATTGGTAACTGCACTTTACAACATTATCTACTTTACTCTACTTTTTTTGTTGTATCCTATTTTTCTATGGATAAGGTAAAGCTAGTCAACTAGGAAACTGTCATATTTTCTGGCCAACCCATTCTCCATTATTTTCTCTCCATATTCTAGGATTAGCAAGTCCTTCCTTCACTCATCATCACTCACACATGCTATTGCTAATTCTTGAGGTGCTTGATAGATTAGGAAAGTGCTTTAGCCAACTATGGGGTTTATCATAATTAGTAAGCATTCTTTATGAGCTAGCTTGACTTGTCTTCTAGGAAATCTATTTTCCTTTATAAGGATGTATTACCTATTTAATAATATCAATTATTATTTATTGATCATTCATTAATGTGTGTTCATTAGTTCTTCTTCTTCTCTCCTTATGCTAATTCTCTACAATTCTATGTGAGGTTAATTATGTGCATATATCCTTAGCTTGTTTATGAAATTCCTTATGCCCTCAAGGATTTAGAATTTCTACACCTCGGAGAAAACCTAGGACCACCTTGGAAATCCTAACACGGGTCACCTTGATTTATTATTTAGAATTTTTTTTAAATATAGACCTGTAAGACCTTATTGACATAAGACCACTTCCCCGATTTGGTAATTAGTGCCATTCACAAACCTGATCTACAAACTGAACAAGCCAACTCGATAAGGACCACTTGTCTTCCAGCTGTACCTCTAAAAGCAACTATCATGGCCTGGTAACCATCTAATGATAATTCCAGTCCAACATCAAACCTATAATCATGGCAAGGATGGCTTGTAATAAGACCCCCATGTCCTTATGTACAACAATGGCCTTACAGGGACAAACAAGGATTTATTTGAGTATGTATTACAAGACACTACCATGGCTTGATATTAACATAATTGTAGTGTTATTCACTGATGCTTTGTAGATCATGAATGAACTAACCTGTGATAGGATCTTCCATCTTTCAGCAGAGACTGAAAGCCACCCCCCAAAGTTTAATGGTGAATATGTCATTCCACCAAGCATCTATGAACCTAATGGTTTGGCTCATGATCAGACCCCCATCTTGCAATCCACAAACGCTAAAGAAAATTATTTTCAATGTGACTATGATATTAGGATCGAGGGCATACAAGGATGACCAAGTTATAAGGATATGTTGTAGTGCACTAATGAAACTTGAGATAAGAAGAACCAGTTACCTTCACAACCCCGATTACATGAATAAAGCATATGTAAAGATGTTGACCAGGATGAGAATGTATCAATCTAAAATCTTACAATTATTGGTTGCCAATTGTATATAAAACAAATCCTGACATAGGCTAAAAAGGTTGAAACCAACAATGTATTCAGAATTGGAAGTAGTACAATCTTGAGAAAACTGATCAACTACCATTACGACATGTGTAGACATTATTAAAAATTCTACCAATATCAAAAAAATCAATCCAAACAAAGGAAACAAAAAAAATGCACACACCAAAACTATATACAACTCAAACAAAAAGTAAATCAAAATCTCACAACTATATCACTAACTAAAAGAAAAATTAGTGATTTAAAAATTTTTGTTTTTAAATAAGTCATGTGATATCAAATTTAATTAGGTCTTTATTGAAAACAAATAAAGAAGCCTAAAAGATTAAAATAAATTAAAATGTGAAATAAGCCTTAACAAATCGTCTTATGTGAACAAAAGATTTGTTTATTATGTTTGTAAAATTGAAGGAATTTTTATATTGTAAAAGAATAACTATATCAATTCATATATGGAAATGTGTTGAATCTGTAAATTGAATTGATTATAATAAAACTATTAAAATAAATTTATTCTCTTTCAGTTGAAGAATTGCGATCAACATTTGTTGCTTTGCATAAGGTTGTTTAGGACAAAAAGGCATTCTTTATTAAAAATTATGTATAGAAAGAAACTAAACTCAATTGTATTCAATTTCCAACAACAAAATATGTAAAAAACCCCCTTTTAAGTGGATTTCTAGGAAAGATCAATATTCGCATGATGTTATAATTTTAATTACTTTATCTCATGTCAAAATATTCTTGCTCTTAAAACTTGGAAAATAATCAATTCAAAAATTTTTATGACAAGATCATTATGATTTAAAACTAAAATAGGTAATTCAAACATGAATGCCTTGAACCGATAATAAGCAAGAGCATGAATAAAGTGAAGAGGATAAGAAAACAATTCCCTGAATGCATCTGAAGAAGTGTCATTTTCAACTTGCAATTGGCTTGTTGTCGCAAATATTTTATTGAAAAAAACCAAAAGAGTAATATAATATATTAAACAAATGATGAAACCAAACTATTCTATACCTACTCCTACTCCTACACTACTCTAAAAACAAAACAAAACTAGGTATAATCGAATTTCCAATGCAACCATGAAAGCATATGGAATCCTACAAAGAGGAAGAAGTGAATAATCGGGAAGCATGATATGAATGCTTGTAAACAAACATGAAAAAAGAATGCATTAAACCAAGTAATATTAAATTTATGTACAAATAAAGAGAATGAAACCTTACCATATTTATATACAAATAAGGAGACCAGAGTTTTACCATAATGACGAAATCTTGCTAAAAAATATTTTTCAAGCCAATCAGCAACCCAATCATGGTATGCAGAATGAAAATCAAAAGAATGCTATAAATATTTCGAAAGATTTATGCAATGAAATGGATTATCTGAAAGAAAATCAACATCAATACTATAAGAATCCAAAGCTTCTTCTTGAACAAGTATCTCCTTAGGAATGTTTTCTTGAATAAGATCAGCAAAATCAGATCCAATTTGTTCTAATTTATTATCATAAAAATCATCATAAATTGGTTAATTAAATTGGAAATTCTCAAAGAGATCAAATTGCCTTTGATTATTTACTTGAGAAGAACTAAATATATGAGAAGTTATAAATGTAGGACTAGTATCATTAACTTTCTTATAAGAATCTTCTTCATCGAGTAATTGATTGTAAGAAGAAAATGTTTCTTTATTGAATGATGGATCATAAAAGGAAAAAATATGAAAATAATCATTAGAAATAGTATTCATTTCCAGCAAAGAAAAATGACAAGAATACATGGATTGATGACAAGGATAAGAGTCTTCTTGATCTTCTTCATGTATTTTATAATTGACTTGTACCTCTTTTAGACTTAACAGTGGAGACTTAGAATCTGAAATATACGATTGAATGCCATTGTTATCAAATAGATCAAGATACAAAGACAAATATGAAGAGGAAATAAGTGCATGAAATTCATCTCTTTGTAGAATATTTTCAAGTTGGCATTCCTTAAGGGGTATTTTCTCTTCAAAAGACATATGTATGAAAGGTTTCAAATCAAAATATGCTTCTTATTCTAATGCAATATCATCATTTTGTGAAATATGCTATCCTATAAAATCATTTAGGTCATAAAATGGTAATTGGGAAAACATATCACATATTTCAGAACAATTAGTTGATTCAAGATCTATTAAAGGATTAACAGAATAATAAATATTAGAATATTGAATCTCTTTACTTATGCTAGAAGAAGATGGTTCAATATTAAGATTAGAACTATTCTCTTGTACTTTAGAAGAATATTCTATAGAGAAATAATATCCTTCATGATCAGTTAGAATTTGAATTTCATGTGAAACAGACATGGGAATATCAACATTTAATTCATCTAAATCATCATATTGATTATGATCCATGTCCACGAAAGAAAAGGAAATAATTTCTACAATTTTTAAATCCTTAGATTCTTCATGCAAATCTAAACCAAGAGGTGGATGATTATCAATATATAATTCAGATTTATCATCTACTAATTGATCAGATTCATGTGTAATAGAACTATTGTGCTCAAACCATTCTTGTATCATAGGACGATTTGTTAAAGGAAATCTACAATAGAGATTAAAAATTCTAATTGTAAAATATTCTAATGATTCACCCTTATTTATAGGGAGTTGTTTCCATTAATTACATAATCTAACAAAGTCATAATGTCCAAAAGAAAGTATGAAAATATCTACAAAATGTTCAAAGGAATTCACAAAGGAAAAAGGTAAAGTTACAAACCATTCTTTAACCCGTCCCTCGAACATCAAGGATAACAATCTGCACAAAACATATAGATCTAGAATTTTGTTATCAAAAAAATTATAGGTAAATTGAAGAACATGTTCTTGTGCTAAATTTTCTCCCTCACCATCGAATTTTACTTCTATTAGTTGCTTCAACAAATCTGTTTGAAAATGAAAACTAATTTGCCCAAAAAAACAACTAAATACATATTCTTGAGTAGAAAAGGAACTATATACAGATTTTTGGGCTGGAGCCATTTTAATATTATCTAATTAAGATAACTCAAATGAACTTACATGTTTGATGGCCCTCTTTCTAGTGCCATTTGTTGATGCCTCAGGTGTACAGGTGCTGGAATGGTGTTCAAGGCAAACAATAGGGGATGAAAAACTAAAGGATTCATATAATGTTACGCAAGTATTACCCTATCCTCAAGCTATTTAGTGTGGTTAACACCCACGTATTCAGTCGTCCCTAACACTCTATGAGTTGGTGAGTTTGCTCCTCAAAAGGGAGACTTTGAATTAGATCTAAAATTAATCCTAAATGTGATTTGAATGCAATCTACAATTAATAATTCTGCAACTATTAGAAGAAATTATAGAGTTACAGAAATACATATATGAACCAGAAAAAAAATAGCCTATCTAAATGTTAATTAAATGAATAACCTATCATAGGAGAAAAGTAATTTAATGTGGAGAGAATGATCTAATACTGAAAAGAATAATTGGATTGACAATAAATTTAAAGAAAAATCATTAACATCATCAGCACATCAATTCTAATACGAGAAGTAAAACATTATCTTCACTATGTTAAAACTATTTGAACATAGAATCATTTCTGCAAATCATTAAACATAATCTGATTAACAAATATACTACATAAATGAAGAAAAATGAATCTAATTACTATTCAAAAGTACGTAACAGAAACATCTTATTAGACACGAATGAACAAATGAAGAATGAATGCAGAAAAGGGAAAGGTTCACATCATAATTTTAGTTTCATAAAAAATTTACAAAGCTAAACATTGATGATCAGCAGCCTCCTCGATCTAGCTCTCTTCAAAGAAGAAATACACAGAAAAGAGTTTAGCAAAAAAATTACAATCCTTCTAGTCTGCAAAGACCACCTCTCTACCCCCTTTTCCTCCTTTTCCCCTCCCTTCCCTCTTATAAGGTTGGTATTTATACAAACAAAATTATAGGAAAAGATAAGATTCATTCTCCCAATAGTTGAGCTAACTAGCTGAGTTGTTTTAATTTCCAGATCGGTCCATGAGAAAAATATGGGAAATTCCGTTTTGAAAACCAGTCAGATCTCTTAAATGAAGAACTTTCTTTGGATTCTGTTTGACAAAAAACTAATTGGGTATATTATGCACAAAACCCATGTCTCGTATTTTCTAGAATCACGTCCATCACTCCAGAAATCACGTCCAAAGATCACTTCTTCCAACTTGACACGTTTTGATCACTTCAAAGTTGGGATATAAATTGTTCAATTTCATTCCTCAAAACCCAAATCCACACATGTTCAATTCAAAATATAAATTAAAATATGATTCCAAATCTAATGAAAGAAATCTAAAACAAATAACAATTCATTTACAAATAAAAAATAATGAAAATGAACAAATCCTATGCAACTAAAAAATTGACAGTTTAGGAATATTTTCACGGTGTTTAACATATTCAAATGGAAAAAAATAACCTTCCCAAATCATTCATCATCCTTTCATCTTTCCAATGAGCTATCTCGAGCTTGATTTGGATTCATAAATCTCAAGATATTGTTATTGGAAGTTAAGGCTCAGAAGCCGTTGATTTTATGGTTGGGTGAATCATAACTATTGATATTAACAATTAAATCTATTATCCATGTTGATTGTTTTCCAAATGAATAAAACTAAACAAAAAATCCAAAATCAATATTCACAACAAAATCAGAAATCACATGTCTCGAAGGAAAATTTGAATTTAAAAAAATCATTTAAACAAATCAAAATCGAAAAAAACCAAAGATCAAAACCAAATTAAAACCCTAAGTGAAAAATGAAACTACCAAAATTTACAAACCCAAAATCAAATTAAAATATAACGTAAGATAAACTTAGGGTTCGAAAAAATGCACGAATGAAAATGTAAAATTGATTTCCGCAATACGCATCCCGCATTGCGGGTTGCGGGAATGTTTTATTAAAAATAAGAAATTTTTATCTCTTGCAATCTGCAATTGCGGATTGCAGGTTGCAAAAACATGTAAATACAATTATCAAATTAAAGCTTCTGTAATCCGCAATTGCGGGTTGCGGATTGCGGAAAGGTTAAAATTTAACAAAATTAAAGGTTCCACAAATGCATAAAAATGATTGGAAAGCTTTGAAAAAATGTAATTTTTTAATTTCTATATAGGTTGTATGAAGTAGATTAAAATAAAACAATAATAGAGAAAAGAAAAAAATCTAGAAATATTTAGAAAGTGAAAGAAAATTCAGTATCGAAAACCCTAAACCTAGAAGTAAAAAAACCAAAACTACTTACAAGTTCATTCTTAAGAAAAGAAATGTTGAAAACAAGTTATCGTATATAAGGAAATAATCACTCCCATAATATACACTCCCATAATATAGGAGAGTTAATGAATTCCATAAATAGGTTTCTAACGTAGTCATTTTCCAAGAATAGAATACCAAGAAAATAATAATAGTATTTCTTTTTGCAAAATAATAATAGAAAATCTAATTGCAAAATGGAAAAATAGAAATTATATTTTCAAAATCAAATCAGTTTATTGAAAATAAAAGACTTATCCATCATCAAATTAATTTCACATTCATGAATGTTGAATTTTAATCCCACTAATTTCCAAATAATCACAAAACCAAGTCTCATAGAAATTAGGACTCAAACAAATTAAAACATGTGTTC
This sequence comes from Pseudotsuga menziesii, assembly GCA_001517045.1. Taxonomy (NCBI): domain Eukaryota; kingdom Viridiplantae; phylum Streptophyta; class Pinopsida; order Pinales; family Pinaceae; genus Pseudotsuga; species Pseudotsuga menziesii. Next base: position 82,243 of record LPNX011141038.1, on the reverse strand, counting down.
TTTTAATTTTCATAATATCAAATTGTGTATAAATTTAATATATGGATTTAATGAAATACACAAATTAATTTAATGAAAGTCAAAGCAAAACCATGAATACTTAAAAGATTTCAATAAACTTAATCCAAACTTTAAAAATATTAAACTAACATAAGCAAACAAACCCAAAGACTAAAATTATTTAAAATATTTACATTATGATTATAGGCATGCAAAAGTTAAAATAAAAATATATCAAGCTCAAATATCAAACTAATGCAATATTCAAATTCGTGAGAGAAGAAACCATAAAATCAACCAAAATCCTAGAGTGAAGCTAATAACCACCCATCATTTCGAATAATCAGTTTATGCAGTGAAGACCAAATATAGGTGGGGAATGTGATGAACAACATGATAAGTTAAACACCAAGATAATGAAACCAACTCAAATGAATCAAAAACCAAAAAGTAATATGAAAATAATGTGCATTCCATAATCCACAATCAACAAATTGTGGGTTATAGGAGGCAGGAGTAAAAACCTTAAAAATTTAACTAACCTTTTTACGCAATCTGCAATCCGCAAATTGCGGGTTGCGGAAGCAGACAACACAAATCATAATTCAAACTACTTTCCGTAATCTTCAATCCATAATTGTGTGAAGTAGGTTGCGGGATGACAAACTGCGATTATTGAAAAAATGTTTCCACACCCAGAAACTGTATTGCGGGTTGTGGAATAGAAAATTTTCAAACGCAAAACCAAGCTCCTGCAATCTGCATTATGGGTTGTAGATTGCGGGTTGCAGGTAAGACACTTTTGGGAAAAATTAGTTCTTTTTGCAACTCACAAAAACACTCAAAAATGCATAAATTTTAAAAAAGATAACTAAGTCAAATCCTAGAAAAGACATAGAAACCATGAATAGACATTATGGCCACTCCAAAATGACTGAAATTTTTGAATATTACCTTTGTATATAAAAAGGGTCTCCCGTGTTTTATCCAAAACATGGGATATGTTGTATCTACAACAAGAGAGTCAGGGATTAAGAGGGAGTTGACCACTCCATATAAACTACAACAGAATGGGGTTGCAGAAAAGAAGAATATAACGATTATGGAAGTAGCGAAGGCAATGCTTCATGATCAAGATCTCCCTATGCATATATGAGAAGAATCTACTATGACAGCTGTGTATGTACAGAACAATACTCCGCATAGAGTACTTGAGAACAAGACACCATAAAAAGTCTTCTCCGTCAAGAAACCAGAATCCAGTCATCTCAGAATATTTGGATGTCCAATGTACATACACATTTCGAAAGAAAAGAATATGATGTTAGATCCTTCAGGAAATAAGGGATATAGTGAAATATATAAGGCTTATAGAATATGTTTCCCAGGATTCAAGAAGATCTACATCAGTAGGGACGTAACATTTGACAATAAATCCAAAAAAAGACCTGTTGTAGAACTTGAAGAAATAGAAGTACCCAAGATCAAAGATACAACTATGAATGAAGCAACTCCAGAAGAAGATCGAGAATTGGAAGAACCTCAGGAACCTGTAGATCCACCCAAAGAGAATAATCCATACAAAAGGAAACCAACATGGGTATGAGAGGCTATTCAAGGTGCAGAGAGATATGGGTCTCCAGAAGAAGTACACAGAGAAAGGAAAAGAACTAGGTCCTACTCCGGTTATGTATCCCTATTGTGTGACATCATTGATAAAGAACCTTCCAATGATAAAGAAGCAGCAGAAAAGAAAGAATGCAATATTGCTATGATCGAGGAGTACCAATTGATCATGAAGAATGATGTCTGTGATGTGGTCCCAATACCACAAGGGAAGTCTAGTGTGACTTCCGGGTGCATCTACAACATCAAGCATGCTGTAGATGGAAACATAGATAAATATAAAGAAATATTTGTGGCATGTGGCTTCTCCCAGAAGGAAGGGATAGATTATGGAGAAAATTTTGCAGCTGTAGCCAGATACACTTCCATCAAAATTAGTACATGCTCTGGCTACAGTGATGAAATGGAAGACACACTAATGGATGTCAAGACCACGTTCTTGAATGGTGTAGTGGAAGACGAAGTGTATGTGGAGTAGCCAATAAAATTCGAGACACATGATATGGAGACTCATATGTGCAAATTGAAGAAGGCCCTTTATGGTTTGAAACATGCACCCACGACTTGGTATAGCGGGATTGATAGATTCCTGACTAGCTTGGGCTTTACCAAGAGTAAAGCGGATTCCAACCTTTACTATACGGTTGAGGAATAGAACCCAGTGATACTCCTACTATATGTAGATGACCTGTTTGTGACAGGTGAGGATGGGTTGATTACTGACATGAAGAGGAAGCTTGCTGCCGAGTTCGAGATGAAATAATTTGGTATGATGCACTACTTTCTAGGCATGGAGGTGTGGCATAATGCGGATGGAATATCCATTGGATAAGGAAACTATGCAGTGGAGATCCTGAAGAGGTTCAATATGATGGGCTACAAGGTCATGACCACACCTATGGCATCGAACTTGAATCTATTGAGTGATGCTTCATCCTAGTCGGTTGATGCTACGATGCATCATGAGATTATTAGGTCATTGATGTACTTGATGAATATGAGACCAGATATTTGCTTTGTTGTGAACACATTGAGCCAGTTCCTAACGGATCTGAGACATGTTCACCTGATTGCTGCAAAGCATATTCTAAGGTACCTGAAGGGTACAGTTGATTATGGCCTCAAGTATGAGGCGAATTAGAATATTAAACTAGAGGGTTATGTGGATTCGCATTGGGATGGAAGTTCCATTGATAGGAAGAGAACTTCAGGGTGTTGCTTTAGTATGGGATCATATGTGATTTCTTGGTTTAGTAGGAATTATTCCTACATGGCACTGAATACAGCCAAAGCAGAGCATGTTGCAGCTTGTTCAGGTATTTGTGAGGTAGTGTGTCTGAGGAAGATACTATAGGACCTATTTAATATCCTATTGGATGCTACTTGTATATATTGTGACAACCAGAGTGTGTGAAGTTGTTGGAGAACCTGGTGTTCCATGACAATTCGAAGCATATCGAGATCAAATATCACTATATTAGGGATATGGTGCATAGAGGAGCAGTGAAGCTCCAGTATGTTGAGATAGATGAGTAGATAGATGATGTGTTGACCAAGCCATTAGCCAGATTGAAGTTTGAGTACTTCAAGGGAAAGATTGGTGTTCTCTATATCGAGGTTCCTTCCAAGGGGAAGTAACGAGTTCGTGAGCCTTTCTTACATGGTGGTAGGCGAGGCCTCCCATGCTCAGATGTAAGTGCTAAGCCTTTCCGACATGGTGGAAGGTTGAGCCTCCCATGGTCGGATGTAAGTGATAAGCCTTTTCGACATGGTGGTAGGCTGGGACTCCCATGGTCAAATGTAAGTACTGAGCCTTTTGACATGGTGGCAGGCTGGGCCTCCCATGGTCGAATGTAAGTGTTGAGCCTTTTCGACATGGTGGCAGGCTGGGCCTCCCATGGTCAGATGTAAGTGTTCAGCCTTTCTGACATGGTGTCATTCAGGGCATCCCATGGTGAGATACAAGTGTTGAAGATGAAGACCTACATGGAGACTAGGCCTACATCTAGCATGAAAATGGGGTTTCCTCTGTACAACTTCCTATGATGAGTAGAATTGAGAGATAGCACCATTTTTTTGAGATAGCGGGCAGGGATGATTTTAAGGAACCATACTTATTTAAAAGTGTATAAATGTTTGCGAATATTACCAATTCTTAAAACGCCAACTATAAAATGATTGGCGATATTTTTCAGAAAATATTTTGATTTCCAAGGATTTTATATCGTTTATATAATAATTTGGCGATTTTTAGGGTGAAAAAAGTTTACCCCATCAAATTTGGGGGAAACAAGGCTTCAAAAAATGCAAAATGGTGAATCTTTTTTGGGAGAAAAACATGGAAAAATAGCCCACTGGGCTAAAATTCGCCCCTAAAATCATCCCTGATAGCGGGAGCAGTGATGATGATGATGATATAGCTTTTATGATGATCAAGTAATGAAGACTTGTGTTGATAAACTGTGTTAAGAGAATACCTTCCTAGTTAAGAGGGAGTGTTGATGTATTTGTAACTTCAGAATGTATTCACTTATATATTTTATATTGTATTTCATTGTATCCCGATGGAGATTTTTCTTCCTCTGATCAGGAGATTCATTAATATAATAAATTCATGTAAATTCATTGAGGGTAACCCTCTATTGTAAGTTAGGGAAATAATCCCCACAGTGGAGGGGTATCAGGGTTATTAGAATTTCCTTGTGAGGTCAGCTTTGTAGAGTAATTGTCAAGTGGAAAACTAGTATAAATAGAGAGTGAGACTCTCTATTTGAAATACACACTCACTCAACTATAGCACATGAGTGAGAGAGAAGAATCTCTCACAAGTGAGAGAGAGAACAACTGTCTGACATCATCTTTGTGTTTTTGGGTTTTACTTTTGCTATTGGTGCTCATTCTATCTCTGAGGAAGTTGTGGGTTTTCCCCTTTATGGTTTCCCCAAGGAAAACTCTTTGTGTCTCTTGTCTCTTGTTATTATTGTTGTGCATGTTATTCTCTCAGATAAGATCCTAGATGAAATTGATTAAAAGATAAAAACATAACAATGTAGAAGGTGAAAGTTGGCAGTTGGAAGGAGGGAAATGGGGAAAAATTCAAGGTAAATTGTAGATTTCCACACCCTGACTCACTGTGAAAGGAGAAAGTCACAAGGCAGAAATTGAAAAATAGAAAAAACCTAAGGAAAAAATATGGTTTTTCGCAATCCCGAAATCCATAGCGGAAGGCAGAAAGCAGAATGTGGAAGGTGGAATGTGGATAAATTACTTTGTCGTATTTTAATTTTTCGATTCCTGAAGTCCGTAGCAGAAGAAGGAAATCAGACTGTGGAAGACAGAATCTGGATAAATTATTCCATCAAATTTTAAGTTTCTGATCCCTGAAGTCCATAGGGGAAGGAAGAAAGCAGAACGCAGAAGGAAGAATTTGTTGATGTATTTGTAACTTCAGAATGTATTCACGTGTATATTTCATATATTGTATTTCATTGTAGCTCAATGTTCCTATCAAGAGATTTGTTAATATAATAAAGTCATGTAAATTCAATGAGGTTAACCCTCTATTGTAAGTCGGGGAAATAGTCCCCACAGTTGAGCTGAGGCTAACCCTCCTTATTGATCGAGGGGAAAAGTCCCCACATTTGTGGGGCACTAGGGTTATTAGACTCTCCTAGAGATTTCGGCCTTGGTAAGTGTTATACCAAAATCTTGTCACCATCATGTGATAAGACAGTTGACATACCTACATGCCCTAAATCCCAGCTTCTGGAGTGGAAACTAAATGGTTTCTCATCAATATTACATGAAAATTTCCAGCACTCTATATGCCCCTTTATCTAGGATCGGTACCCTTGTTCACACCACCCATACTCTGTTGTCCATAAGTGGTGCCATCGCTTATAACCCTTAGTCCATAAGCGGTTATTACAAGAACTGCTCTGTCACTGAAGGAAACACGTGGTACCCTGGATAAAAAGGGAAAAAGAGAAGCTTATCGAGGCTTCTAGATGATAAGCCTTGAGATATCCCTTATCCCTACTGTAGTGGATCATTTGAGCTCGAGATCCCCCATCCTAGGATCTTGGAGGCCACCTCACCCACAAATCTCTCAACCTATCCTATCCATCTAGCCTTATAAATACAAGCTTATGGCCATGGCTGAGGGGAGGGAACATTGAAGGTATTGTTATGGTGTTGGATTGATCCTTGGCCCAAGATCATTTGGAGAGAGCATAGAGAGCTAGATTCGGAGCTTTTCGGGATGATAATTTGGTTTCATGGAGATGCATGTCAACACTAAGGCTTCGTTGTAAACTTCTTCATATTTCATTAATGCAAGTTGATTTATGTCCCACATATGTTTTTGTTGTTATGATTTCGCATATATGTTTCTAGATTCCTTAGTCACTAGCATAGATTAGTAGATCATATTCTGGTTTCTTTGATCTGTTTGATGTTGAGCTTGATTGCAGGTACACAAGTGGACTATCAAAGCCTTGTATTCCAGATATCTACGGTGTCTAGGGAGAGTCTTCAACCCCTGTCCTCTATTTGTTCTGGATTTGAACCATTCAGACTAGTGGAACACCTTACTATCTGCAGGAGGTGAAATATTCTAGTTAACAAATATGGCGACTCCACTGGGGAGCATGCATATCAGTTATTCTGATCTTCCTCAATATGCAACTCTTGTCCGAATCCAGGCTCTATTTTATTTAACTCTCTTCAGTGAGATCTACTTTCTTACTTGCATTATTTGGGTTTGAAGTTTCCAGATCTATTCAGATCTGAGTCATTTCAGTCTTTTATGCTTTGTTTCCATACTCAATTCATCAGTATTTGCCTTGATCTAGTATTTTCTGATCTGATCCATCATTCTTTTCTTGTTTTGTCCATCTACAGGGAATCACGCCCATGCTATTTACGAGGAGCGATGCCACCGCCTGAACAAAGTGAGCAGTGAGCAGTGCCATTGCCTATAACTTGTTTTCCAGGAGGGGTGTTGTCTTGGAAATGATCTATCAAACACCTCTGAGGCGCTATGACAGGTAGGCATCATTCAAAAACACTTTTTCCTCATTTTTCTTTGCGAAAATTTGGATTTTGATTGCTTTCAGTTCTGTCATCAAGCTTGTGTTACTGAATCTGGTGTGTGTGGCTTGCTGATTTGATGGTTTAAGACTGATTTGAGTGGAATTTCAAAAGTTTAATTAAGTCTTTTTTATTTTTCATCCACTTCTATGCTTGATTGATTGTGTTTAAAGAAGGATTCCTTATTTTCTGAAAAGTTTGGGGTGTTATTGAAATCTCTTTTTGTTGCATAAATTGAAAGAAGAACACTAGATTAGCTTCTAGGTTTCATTTCTTACTTGCATAGTAAACTTCTTTTTCCTTCCTTCAAAAAAGTAAAGTTTTGACTAAGAATAGGACATCATCTTCGAGCATTGGATTTGAGTTTTCTGATTGGCTTTGCAAGCGTTTAGGACCTTCACGGTCTTCTGTCTCTCGTGCATCTAAGACTATATCGATCAAAAATTAAAAAAAATGGTAGTTTTAAGTTAGATTTGCTTATGTTTTCGAGAAAATTGAAAAGATAGAGTGCATTTGCATGTAGGCGTTCCTTTTGTTTTTATTTTAGGAAAAGAGATCCTCACCCTTCTCATTCATTTTTGAAAAGAAGAAATAAGTTTTGTAAAAGTGTTCGCTTGTCTTTGATTTGATGTTCATGACTATTGTTTGGAAGTATTTTTGGTTTTGAAACAAAAGAAACGTTCTCTTCCCTCCTATAAGTAGGCATACTGAACGGTAAAGTGAACATTTGCACAAGCATACTGCATGGTTTTACTTTTCTGTCAAAACATCATGCATTCACCTAACCGTACAAGTTAAAATTAAGGGTAGTTGTAGGTTAAAATCTGCGTAGTAACTTGAGTGATACGTTAGAGACGTGTTTGGGCGTCGTAAAACATAGGAGCTATCATTATTTGTTAGCATTACATTTCGGGACTCGCGCGGTTCTTCCATGTATTGTCGGTATATCGAACAGCCTTTCACGTACCCTTGATGTATATAGAAAGGTACTTCATGTACTTGATTGTATATCGGAAGGCCCCTTGTGTATGGTTATGCATTAGACAACACTACTACTGATTCGAGATCCCATGTACCTTGAGTATATCGGGAGACCCCATTAGGGTACCTTATCCATCTAAGAAAATCCCTTTGGCTGTCTTGTTTGGAGCCATACACCGAAAACAACATTCAAGGAGATTACTACTCATGTACCCTCGAGGTATACCGCAAGTGGCACCTTCTTGACAATCCTAGTGAGAGACCTGACTTTTGAACTCCTCCTGTCATTTTAAGTCTACTTGTTTTGACCTATAGTTTGTGTAGGGAAGTCTTTTGGTGTGTTTTCTAGATTTTCAGACCCTAGGCTAGATAGGAACTATACAAACTGGTTGAATTAAGACAGTCCAGAAGAGTACAGGGCTTTCCATCTGATTTTATTCCTGGTTTAGGAGAGAATCCTATGGAAGCTATCGACCAAGGAGCTGCTACCACCTCCCATGTAGGAGATAATGTGGTTGTGGAAAGTAGAGTACCATATTCTTCACACTCTCCTCCCTTGGTCCAATATCCTTCCTGAGAAGATTCATTGTTCCATTCTCTCGGGGAAGGACGTGTTAATGATGTTGCTCACCCAAATTTTTGTCCCAATGCTTCATTTTTGGAAACCCCTATAGGTCAAGCCATTGTTTCATTTGGCACCCATGGAATCTCTTCTGAAATTGAAGAAGAACGTAGGAAATACCGTTCTGCCATTATCCACGCGAAGGAGATCGATAGGCAGATAGATGACATCTTAGGTCCAACACTACCAAGGTCCGCATCTATTCCCAGGGGATATCGTTCACTCACCGAGTCTATGAGACCCATTGAACCAATTATAGATCATCCATTGACACCCCGCAACCTAGTTCAAGATACCACCCTTATCACCTCTCATGTTATGTCTATCCCTAATCTTCCTAGGTCTTCTACACCTGAGATTCAACCTTCAATTCATGTTTCGTCAATACCTTATAATGCTGGGGGGAAAGCCCCAGCACAACCTAAGTTATCTTACACCAAAATTGTTACTAGTCAAAGACATACCTCTAACATAGAACCATCTATAGTTTATGTCCCTCCCACACATACTAATGTGGTAATTCCCCCATCCAGTTTAGGTCATCCCTTGGGGGCACAACCTGTTATCGTTCAGTCTTCTGGAGGTTATGGTTATCAAATACCTGTAGGTAATCATCCATCTAATCCTACAGGAATGCCTTATGCTGGAATTCCATACCCTAGTAACATTTTTACACCATGGGGAAAAACCCAACTAGTCTTACATGTCAGCTATGGGAGGGATATCTATACATATTGCGGGAGGTGTGGGAGGACCACCTTATGGAGGTCCTCCCCATGGGGGACCTAATGGTCCAGGAGGATATGGAAACTTTCCTCCTTATGGTCCTAGTGGTCCTAGTGGTCCTAGGGGACCTGGTGGCTTTCCTCCTTCTGGATCTGGAGGGTTTGGTGGCCCTCCACCTAGTGGTTCTGGTGGCTTTGGAGGTTTACCACCTCTTGGAGCCTCCAGTCGGTCTGGTGGTTTGCCTCTTGGTGGTCTCGGTGGTCCTAGTGGTCCCGGTGGCCCCAGCGGTCCTCCTCCTGGAGGCCCTTATGGTCCTAGCGGTCCTAATTCCGGAAATCAACCCCCTGTGGGAGGATCTTTTGGTGATTCTTCCTCACAGCATCTTGTTTATCAGTCTACCTATGGTCCTACTCGTAATTATATGCCATATCAATATTACCAGTATGTGCAACCCAATAGACAAGTACCTTTCCTAGCAACTTTGGACTTACCTGATTTGTCCAAGTTGATTAATGATCCCATTCGACACAATCCCTCGTGGCCTCCCATTCTGGTAAAGTTACCATCGGATATTCCGAAATTCAATGGAAAGCAAGGTGAAGATCCATGGAACCATGTCATGACTTTTCATTTATGGTGTTCTTCAAACTCCCTCATGGATGATTCTATGCGGTTACGACTCTTTCAGCGAACTTTGACCAGCACAACCACGAAGTGGTACATTTAACTCCCATAACATTCATTTAGGGATTTTGGCTCATTGGAAACTATGTTCCTTACACACTTTCAACTCCCTATCCGTTATGAAATGGGAACTAAACTTTTAACTTCTCTGCGACATAACACCTCCACCCACATTTTTTATCACATTCATGAGTGGAGAAGGCAGAGAAGGATTATTAAGGCCTCTATTCCAAATCAGTTGTTAGTTGATTGGTTCACTAAGTCCTTGTTTCCTCCTATTGCCCGAGATGTAGCTATGGGCGATGTTGTTACCAAAGAGCAGGCTATTAGTCGGGGTCAATACCTAGACTTGGTCTATTCCCAGTCTGGAACTATTTATGACCTGATTCCTCAAGCTCCTCACCCCAGCACTGACCCTACCAAGCCACCAATAGAAGTACTTGTTGATGGGGTTGTTAGCTTGATCTAGTCCCCGTCCATAGCGAAACCTACCAAGAAAACCCAAACTACTACTTCAACTCCTAAGGTTTCCACCGAGGTCAATTCTATTCAAAGTACTCAAACCTCAGGTAATAAAAAGAAAGGTAAAAATAGAAATAAAAAACCTGGAAACCAACAGGAGACCCCACGACCAACCAATAATAACAATGACAAAGGGAAAAGGAAGGATAAATATCCCTGTCTGTTATGTGGTGGTGACCATTTTTCAAAGGAGTGTCCCCGTCGAGACGAAATTTCCCAGTTTTTGAAGTGTAATCCTGCACCTGCAGTACTTATGGATCCCTTTCCTCTTCAACAACAATTGGTAGACCACATGTCTAACCAAGGTAACTCTAGTTCATCCAAGGATATTCATATGATGTCCTCATATACCATCCATCTGCAAAATCAAAGCTAGAATTATGATAAACCCACAGATAAGAAAGAAGATCAATCTTCTTCACGGAAAGCTCCCTCTGCTAGTTCTCTGGAATCCTCATCTACTGTCCCTTTATCTATCGAGAAACCTACTCTTGACATGATTTTTTGCCCACCAAAGAGCACTCTTCAGAAGGATATATTTAATCCCAATGCCTAAGCTGCTCAATTCTATAATGTGGTTGAATATCTCGCTTAGGCACCTTGTGCGATGTCTACCCTAGAAGTACTCCAAAGTTGGCCCACACAGCGCAAGAACTTGTTGACAACTTTAGGAGCTGTAGACCCAGATAACACTAACTTAATTCATTTCAATGTTGAGAACTATAAACCTAGATTACCGCATAAACTTGCTTTTCAGATCATTACGAAAGTAGTGGGAAAGAAAGTCTCTTGAATGGTACTAGATGAAGGAGCTTCGACCTCAATGTTATCTCTGACTTGTTGGAAAGCTCTTGGTTCTCCCAAGCTTTTCATATCACCTATGACCCTTAAAGCATTTGATGGATGGGGTTTTCAACCCCATGGTCTCATATCATCCCTCGTGGTCGAGCTAGGAGGCAAAACCGTTTCCATTCAAGTAGAAGTGGTAGATGCCCCTTTAGATTACAACCTCCTTCTAGGAAGGAATTGGTTCTATGCCATGACTGTTGTTGCTTCAACAGTATTTCAAACAGTCCAATTCTCGCATCTAGGGAGAATTGTCACTATTGATCATCTTGATTTTTGTACGCCGGATGTTACTACCTCCACTGCTAATAACATCCCCATGTTAGGCCAGTCCCCTCCTCCTTACCAATCGATTGGGGTAGGCATGCTGAAGGACTCATCCCTTATGGGGATTTTTCCATCTAATCCTCCTAGCACAGATACCGCGACATTACATATGATCGCCTAATTTGATTATGAGCCTAAGGGAAAAAATGTTGTTGAGTCCACCTCGTTGAGTCCTCATGAAGATATGTATGACACCATTCAAACTTTTTTCAATGATCACACTGATGACCTTCGTTTAGTGGCTTCGGATTCTTACCATTTACCGTACTAGTTAGAACCTTCTCTTCTAGTTCTATATTATCTCTCCGAGACTTTTCCTTTCGATGAGTCCATTATGGAGATCATGAATATGGATGAGCCCATTTGGGAGGATCACCATCATAGATCCATGTTCCTCCCCAATACCAGTTCGAGTAGCCATGATTTTGCATCCTTGTTTCCTATTGATATTGTCAACGTTCTACAAAGTCCTATATTGTTGCAAGATACAGATTCTGAAGGAAACCTTTGCAACATTACTCACACGAACCCAATTGACATATCATCCAAGATTGATGTTATTGAGCGCATTCATGTTGGGCAGAACTGCTCCACAGATGAATCTAAAGAATATAAGGCACTTTTTAAGGAATTCCATGATATTTTTGCTTGGTCCTATGAAGAGATGCTGGGGATTGACCCTTCCATTGTGGTCCATGAAATTAAAACTTATCCCACGGCTAAACCTGTCAGGCAGAAACTTAGGCAAGTCTATCCTCGGAAGGCCACAGCTATTAAAGCTGAGATTGAGAAACTTTTGAAAGATGGTTTTATTTATCCTGTACCTATGATGGAATGGGTATCGAACATTGTCCTTGTCACAACATTACTCACATCAACCCAATTGACATATCATCCAAGCCTGATGTTAATGAGCACATTCATCTTGGGAAAAAAAGCTCCATAGATGAATCTGAAGCATATAAGGCACTTTTTAAGGAATTCCGTGATATTTTTTCCTGGTCCTATGAAGAGATGTCGGGGATTGACCCTTCCATTATGGTCCACAAAATTAAAACTTATCCCATGGCTAAACCTGTCAGGCAGAAACTTAGGCAAGTCTATCCTCGGAAGGCCACAGCTATTAAAGCTGAGATTGAGAAACTTCTGAAAGTTGGTTTTATTTATCTTGTACCTCTGATGGAATGGGTATCGAAAATTGTCCCTGTCAATAAAAAACAGGGCACCATTAGAGTCTGCATCGATTTTAGGGATTTAAATAAAGCTTGTCCTAAGGAAAAATTTCCTACCCTGCACATCAATCAGATTATCGACAATAGTGCTGGAAGAGTCATCTTTTCATTCATGGATGGCTTCTCTGACTATAATCAGATTGAGATATTGCCCTCCGAGTAGCATAAGACGGCATTCATTTTCCCATGGGGAACCTTTGTGTATAAGAAGTTACATTTCGGCTTGAAAAATGCTGGAGCCACGTTCCAACGTGCGATGTCCTATGCATTTCACAACATTAAACATATTGTTGAACTGTACCTTGACAACCTCCCTGATCATTCACAGCGATGGGAAGACCACCCTGGTCATCTTAGAGACATATTCCTAAGATGTCGTCATTATAATATACGGCTCAATCCACATAAATGTGTTTTTTGCATTGAGAGGGGACATCTGCTTGGCTTTGTGGTATCCAAAGATGGCATCTGGATCGATCCTTTGAAGCTTGCTGCTATTCTTGATCTACCAGCCCCAACCAACCTCCTTGAGCTCCAAATTTTGTAGGGGAAGGAAAAATTTCTCCACCATTTTGTGTGCAATTTCGCAGAGAAAATGCACGGTTATATGCGTCTCCTCAAGAATAACACTCCATTCTTCTAGGATGACCAAGCCCAATGCGCCTTTGATAATCTTAAGCACGCTCTAACTCATTCACCTGTGATACACCCCCCATATTATTCAAAGGAATTTCTCTTGCATCTTGCTGCCTTTGCTACTACCATCACCATGGCTTTAGTGTAGGACAATCTCAACGGTCAGTAGCATGTGATTTTTTACGCCAGTAAGAACCTTATCTATTCTGAAACCCATTATTCACATGTAGAGAAGTTAGCATTGGCCACGGTCATTGCTGTACAAAATTTCTGTCACTACATTCGGCTTCACACTACCACCGTATTGGCAGACCAAAACCCGATATACTACATTTTGACTCGTCAGGTGCTCAGGGGCAAGTACTCCCATTGGATCATCAGCCTTCAGGAGTTCAATCTAGAGTTTTCCAAGGCCACATCAAAGAAATCCTTGGTTTTTGCAGAGCTTATGTGTGATCTTCCCTGTGCTACAATAAAATCTAAGCCCAGTGATTCTTTTTCGGATCAATTCCTATTTCTAATTAGCACTACTAATCCTTGGTATGGAGATCTACTGATTTATCTCCAAAACCAGCATTTTAAGCCACATCTATCTCATGATGATCATTGCCGTATCTGCCACCATGCAAAATATTATCTTATCTTGAATGATACCTTGTATAGACGTGGGGTTGACTCCATTCTCCGGTGATGCCTCACCCATGAGGAGGCTGAATACGTGTTGAATGATTTCCATTGTGGAGCATGTGGCGGTCATTTATCTAGGATGGCTATAACCCAGAAAATCCTTCACGCCAGCTATTTCTGGTCTTCTGTGTTCAAAGAATGTCATGAGGCTGTTAAGAAATGTCCACCTTGTCAACATTTTTATCCTAAAAAGCGCACACATTCTGCTCTGCTTCACCCCATCATTGTTGTTGGCCCATTCACCAAATGGGGGATTTACTTCACTCATTGTAAGCCTACCTCAGTCAAGGGGCATGGTTACATCATCGTAGCCATAGATTTCTTCACAAAATGGGCTGCAACCATGCCTACATATGCAGAAGATGGTAAGACTGCTACTCTCTTCTTGTTCAATCATATCATAGCTAGATTTGGAGTTCCAAAGTCCATCGTTACTGATCACGGATCCCATTTCCATAATCATATGATGGAGGAATTGAGTGCTAATCTAGGGTTTCGCCATGAAAAATCTACATTGTATTATCCACAAGCTAATGGTCAGGTAGAGGCCATTAACAAGGTTTTGAAAACTATGCTTCATCGGATGGTTGGAGATCATAAATCCAATTGGCACCTCATCCTTTTTTCCGCTCTTTGGGATTATCAAACTTCTGTGAAAATATCTATTGGTTTCACACCATTCCATCTTGTCTATGGAATTGAAGCTATCTTTCCAATCCAATGTGAGATTCCATCTTTACAACTTGTCATCGAACTTCTTCCAGACACTTCCACAGAGGAAGAGATATTTTTGTACTTGAATAACCTTGATGAGACTCGCAGAGATGTTGGTTTGGCTAATGAAACGCATAAGAAATGTGTCAAGGCGCAGTACGATAAATATGTCCAGCCTCATGTTTTCAACGAGGGTGACCTAGTATTGACTTATGACCAGAGATATGACAAACTAGGGAAGGGTAAGTTCGTGTCCATGTGGTATGGACCTTTCGTTATTTCTAAGGTGTTAGAGAAAGGATCTTATGAGTTAGTTGATTATGATGGAATCCCTTTGGGGAAAACTCGCAATGGGTTGTACCTGGAAAGGTACTATGCCTAGGTTTTCTTGGATAGTATCTTGTATATATGTATATTGATTAACTTTCAGTGTGCTTTTAGTATTTTTAAGATGGTTTTGAGTTTTATTGTCCGCATCTATTTATACCATGTTTTGGTCATGCAGATAGATTTCTATGGTTTTGTTGATGGTGCTTTCCTCCACACCTTGAATCTAGCCTCAGCTGCATGGGTTCTCTATTCCCCAGCTGAAGATTTGGTCAGTTCAGGAGCGGTTTTTTTAGGTCCCGCTACTAATAACATCGCTGAGTATGAAGCAGTCATCGGTCTTCTGACTAAAGTTTCCTTCTAGGATGTTTGTTATCTAGTATTCTTGATGGACTCAGAGCTTGTGGTTCGCCATTTGAACCATGTCTACACCATTAGGAACTCAGTACTCCTCCATTGCTTTCGGAGAGTGTGTTTGTTAGAAAGAGCATTTGAAAATATTACTTATAGGCATATCCCTAGGGAACATAATGTAATTGCTGACTCATTGGCTAATTACATCCTAGATTGGCATATTTCCCATTCATGACGTTAAATCAAACATGGTCCATTGTAAATAAACACTTAAAGACACATAAAATTAATAGAAAAGTATTGTCCATTTGAAACATATAAACACCATGTAAAAGTCTGTATATATATATAGGAAAATGTTTTACAAAAATTAGGTCCTGAGACCTCATATGAAGCATGTAGGCTTTCAGAAAAAAACCATCATACAAAATCTTGAAGCTATCACCTTTCAGTATACATGTCTCATACACTAATGGTGCTCATGATAGCACATCACTGCTTGAGCCACCCTATGTAGTAGCCTGCTAAATCGACCTGATACTCCCGCTGTAGATCTCTGATATCTAATAGGAAGGTCATCTATGTTAGCATCTGGGATGTCCAGAGTTAACCTCTCTAGGTTTTCCTCTAGCTCCCTGGTGATATCATCACCCTGTGGTACGAAGCAAGCTCCTGCTTGCCTATCCAATGGAGATGATCCTCCAGGCCTCATTGCTCCAACATCTGCATGAGAACAAACAGGTCTTGTCACTTATCATAAAAAATATAAAACATAAAAAACATAAAAACAGTGTCCATTTTAGGGTTTCTTGCTTCTTACCGATGTCACCCCATTGCCCTCTAGGTGGGAGTGGGAGGTCGAGATCTCCTGCAAAGTTCGTGCCTGCATAGGCATAGTCCTTGACCATGAGCATATGATCCCATAGCCATCTGAAGAATGGATAACTGAACTTCACTCTACCCATACCTGCTCCTATGCGAGCCATGACCTGGACCCACCTCAGCATACGGGGGTCCCATGCTCTCAGACTCCGGAAATTCACTTGGGGCCTCATCTGTGGGACCCGCTCGAAGAAGAAGAAGGCTAAGATGGAACCAAAGATGAATTGATTTAGCTCTCCCTGCTGACATTTAGTCAGCTGATCCTTGAAGATTGGAAGCATAGATTTCTCCCAGTTGAACACCATAGGTGCCATGGCCTCTAGGGCATACATCATATGTTCCCTGGAAGCCCGGTGCACACCCTGACTACCTACCACCCTCTACATGGTGAACAGAACAGTCCATAGAGTCTTGTCTATCACTCCCTTGATGGGGATTTTCTTCCCCAATGTACCTGTTCCTGGTACACAGTGCCGATCTATAAGCTCTTTCGTAGTAATGTCCCCACCACGAGAACCTGTCAGTGAGATGGGGACACCGTGTCTCAATAGGCCAGTCAGGAAGTAGATATCCTCTACCTCTACTGTAAGTATATGTGCCCCTACCTCAAAATACTGTTGTTTTGGATTCCACATCTACAGTATGTGTCCCAGTAATCTCTCATGGGACACCATTCTTGGGGTCTGGAAAAACTTCAAGATGCCACAGTCACAGAGTGCAGCAATGCAAACTGCATTTCTTTCAGCAGCAGCATCCTCATTATCATGTGTTCTTTCCTTCCATATCACCATGTTTTGAGTCACCTAGGCCTGCCAAAAACAACAATGGTATGAATTAAGATCATTCTTGAGTCATTGCAAATCAAAAGAATGAGTATTATTTGCCCATATCATTTGTTTAACTTATCCACAGTCGGCACTGCCTGTGCCCCATTGGAGATAGGTGGTGGCACTGCGTGCCCACTATATTATCGGCGCGATTCTAGGGTGGAACTACGTATCCTGCAAGGGGTACCCGCGATGCCTCCATTATGAGTTTTAGGTCTCACCATTTAAGCCTAAAACCCCACCAAATCTCAAAATAGAAGCTATGAAATGAAAGATAAGGGTCTTAGCTGCTACCTGAAACTGACGGGGCTGAAAATGGACAGTGGAAACTCCCAGTATCAGCTGTGGAAGATCTGGCTAGAAAATGCTCCAAGTGCTCTCTACTGGAGGATAAAGCAACTCTAGTAAAAAATCTTTGGGAATTTCATTTATGGATTTTTTTCACTTTCGCAAAATGAAAAAGGTCATCAAGCATTTATTACAACACTTTGTCATGCTCGTTAAAATCTAGTATCAAAGTTCCAAGTCCATTTCAAGTTTCTTTCCAGGCTCGTCAAATACAACGTTCTGTAAAGAAGTGTCACGAAGTCCTCTTTTCACCTCTTTTTCAGACTCCTTAAACATGAAAAGATAGTTGAGTCCATTTTTTAATCTTTCCAAGATCGTTAAAAGTGACATTGTGTAAGGAAACCTCATGGAGTTCTCTTTAAACCCTTTTCAGGCTCCCTAAATACGAAAAGATCGTCAAGCAATCTTGTCTTCTTCATGCTCGTTAAAGTATTTGAAGAGTCATCTGTCTGATGGTAGGTTATCTCTTTTTTGGTTCGGATCAGACTATTTATGAAAAAGGATCACTCTAGCCAATCATGACTGGAATATTTCTCTAAGCTATGATTTTATACTTTTTCAAGCCTTAGAGACAAAATCATACGAAAAAGGACCCCCTTGGAGTCTTCTTTCGTATTCATTCAGACTCTCTAAACATGAACGATAGCGAGTTTTCTTTCAGTGGGCTCATTAAATTAAACATTAAGAGACTTGTTTTGGGATCGAACCCCTCCTTATATCCCTTAGTTCATAAGCGGTTATTACCAGAACCGCTCTGTCATTGAAGGAGAAACACGCTATCCTAGGTAAAAAGGGGAAAATAGAAGCTTCTCGAGACTTCTAGATGATAAGCCTCGAGATATCCCTTATCCCTACTGTAGTGGGTCAGTTGAGCTTGAGATCCCCCATCCTAGTATCTTGGAGGCCACCTCACCCACAAATCTCTCAACCTATCCTATCCATATAGCCTTATAAATACAAGCTTATGGCCATGGTTGAGGGGAGGGAACATTGAAGGTATTGTTATGCTGTTGGATTGATCCTTGGCCTAAGATCATTTGGAGAGAGCATAGAGGGCTAGATTCAGATCTTTTGGGGATGAGAATTTGGTTTCATAGAGATGCATGTCAACACTAAGGCTTGGTTGTAAACTTCTTCATAATTCATTAATGCAAGTTGATTTCTGTCCCACATATGTTGTTGTTGTTATGATTTTGCATATATGTTGCTAGATTCCTTAGTCACTAGCATAAATTAGTAGATCATATTTTGGTTGCTTTGATCTGTTTTGTGTTGAGCTTGATTTCAAGTACACAGGTGGACTATGAAAGCCTTGTATTCCAGATATCTACGACGTCTAGGGAGAGTCTTCAACCTCTGTCCTCTATTTGTTCTGGATCTGAACCATTCAGACCAGTGGAACACCTTGCTATCTGCAGGAGGTGAAATATTCCAGCTAACACTAAGTAATTGTCAATTTAGAAATTAGTAAAAATAGAGAGTGAGCCTCTCTATTTGTCACACACACTGACCCATCTACAGCACATAGGTGAGAGAAGAGGAGCACACAAGTGAGAGAGAGAAAAACTATTGGAGATCATATTTTTGTCTTTGGGTTTTACTGATGCCATTGTTTCTCATTCTATCTCTGAGGAATTTCTGAGGTTTTCTCCTTTATGGTTTCCCCATGGAAAATATTTGTGTCTATTGTCTCTTGTGATTAATTGATGTGCATGTTAATCTCTCAGATAAGATCCTAAGATCATATTGCTTAAATGATAAAAATATAACATGGTATCAGAGCTAACATGGGAAGAAGACACTATGCAGCTGCAGAAGCTAGGGATTCTTAATTTTTGGGTCTCTCGCCACAATCCATCAGCAAAAGGAGGCTAGGATAACTCTCCATTGAAGGGCGCATCTTTCTATCAAAGCAAAATTTGATTCCAGGCATTTTCAGTTTTTTTTTGCGGGAAATTAGGGATTTTTATAGAAGAGCAATGTTTGAGTGAGCCCAGCATAGGATGTCTCTCCTCCTCAAAATAGAAATTTAGAGAACAAGGTTGAATTTTTTGGTTGAGTAAAACTCCGGGAAATTCAAACCCTGGTTTGACTCCGGGCCTGAAAAAACCTAAAATACTAAAACTGGTAGTTTTGGTACATTCGTTATATCTTGATATTAAAGAATGCCTAGGAGCATAAATTTTCACAGGTCAAATATAAAATCTCTACGTACTCTATGTAAAAATTTCAGTCTCATATTCTCTATATTCTGGGAGATATGATTCCTCTAAATCAAGGTTCCATCCTCCTCTAAGATTCATCCCTAAAAAGGACAGCTAGGGAGAATTTCTATATATTGGGCTACAAAAGTCCAAATAAAATTTTGAAAGATATTCTAGATAGGGCATGGAAAGTATATTCTATGGTAAAAGTTTCATACCACGAAGGTAAAACTGTGACACGTGGAAGTCCATACAAGTTCACTATGCTGAAAAATCTTGATATATGTGACCTTGGGAAAACTCTTATAAGTCCCAATTTGTGAAACCAATTCTACTCAAACCTATGGCTTTGTAAATATGACAGAGGAATATACCTTAGCATGAAATTTCAGAAATAGCGGAGTAGGACTTTCGAAGATACCACAGAAGCATTATCAAGAATTTTTGTAAAGGAAATTGGAAAACTAGGGCTTCCTGTTCCGGGAGCTTCCCTCCACTATTTTCAGAAAAGGAGTACATTGAACAACTCATCTTGAAGAGGAAAATATTTATATCGAATCAGAAGCTGTAAATTCCAAGTTTTAAAAATTAGCATTTCTTTGACAAACCCTAGATCATCCAGATCTGGAATGAGGACAGACACCTCAAATCAGTAAGATCTAATCTTTTGCTATTTACATTTTAGGTTCTCATTTCAAAATTACCTATCAAACCATCTTGATGACAAGCTTGGTCAAGCTTACAAATTCCAAGCATGGAAGTATGATTTTTCACTAGTTCTTGAAGAAACTGAATTGGACACCTACATAAGTGGAGAGGTTCTAGTTCCAGAGGGAGATGAGGCTAAAGCCTTACACAAGAAGTACTTGGTCAAGGCCAAGAAGATCATTGTTGATTCAATCAAGTATCATATTATACCACAAGTGTCTTCCATAAAGACACCTAAAGAGATGTTTGATTCCTTGACCAAGCTATTTGAAGGGAATAACATAAATCAAAAGATGACTTTAAGAAACCAGTTGAAGAATGTAAAGATCCAGAATGAAGAGACCGTACAGTCTTGGTAGAGATGGAAGGCATCTAGAAAGTTTCTGTGAGATATGGATGAATGTTGTATTGGCTAAAATAGTTGCATGATTATATATTTATGTATGAGAATTTTCCATTATGAATTTTCCTTATGAAATGGTTCTAACCATACAACTGGTGCATTTGACTTGTAGGAAAGATCACATACAGTCGCCTACAAGAAAAGAAGGATGAGACTTGTTTCGAAGAACAAGTGATGACAGTTTGATCCAAGATGAATAATAATATGATGATACTTTAAAATAAGGAAGAGGTCTCAGACACAGTGTAGTTATGTGACACTGTTGAATGACATCATTGATGTAGAGCCTTCTAGCTATGAAGAAGTAGCCAAGAAGAAAGGGAAGGAGAGTACCAGTTCAAGAAGAATGATGTATAGGATGCAGTATCGAGACCTGAAGGGAAGCCCGTAATGTATTCCATATGGATCTACAAGATCCAGCATGCAGTAGATGGAAACATCATGGGATACAAGGCAATATTCATAGCATGATTCTTCTCACAGAAAGAAGGCATAGACTATGAAAAT
Organism: Pseudotsuga menziesii; assembly: GCA_001517045.1. NCBI lineage: Eukaryota > Viridiplantae > Streptophyta > Pinopsida > Pinales > Pinaceae > Pseudotsuga > Pseudotsuga menziesii. Next base: position 60,989 of record LPNX011141038.1, on the reverse strand, counting down.
ACATTTGTAGCCACTGGAAGGTAGGACACATGACAGACATAATCATGTGTGCAAATGAAAGAAGGCCTTGTACGAGCTCAGAAGACACCCATGGGACAACACATACATGAGGAGCTTGAAGATCACCTAGAGTGATGAAGATCTTAACCTTTGCTACAAGGTTGAGGATGCAATCCTATAGAGGATGACAAGCTCACAAATGGGTGTGAGAATAACTTTTGAAAAGGTTCAAGATAAAGAATGACCCTAGATGGATACATAGAATATTAGTAGCAGAGGAAGCTATTTTTCACTTCGGTACAGAATGTTTCAATGCATAGAGTACGAAAGGTAGAGGGAGAATGATGTTGCACTTCAGAGGGAGTGATTGCAGAAGATCCTAAGGTTTGACATGGTATGATAAGATGGAAAGCTTACTGATGGATCTAGGCTTTACCAAGAGTAAAGCATATTCCAATCTTTGATTCAAGGTTGAAGGACGAAGACTAGTGATGCTCATGTTATATGTCGATGAATTGTTCCTAACAGAAAAGAGGAACTCTTTAAAGTTGTAAGAAGGAGACTTGATGCCAAGTTCAAGATGAAGAACTTGCATATGATGCACTACTTTCTAGGCATGAAGGTGTGCAAATGGAATCTTCCTTGGACAAGAGAAGTATGCAGTGGAGATCCTAAAGAGTTTTGGGATGATGGAATACAAGGCCATGACTACACCTATAGCATCGAACCTAAAGCTATTGAGTGATGCTTCATCAGAGATGATTGATGCCACGATGTATCATCAGATGATTTGTTTCTTGATGTACTTGATGAATATGAGACCAGATATTTGCTTTGTAGTGAACACATTGAGACATGTTTACCTAATGGTTGAAAAGCATGCATTGAGGTACCTAAAGGGTAGAGTTGAGTATGGGCTCAAGTATGAATCGAATTAGAAGACTAACCTGGAGGGTTATGCGGATTCAGATTGGGCAGGGAATGCCACTAAGAGGAAGACCATTTCGAGGTGGTGCTTCATTATGGGATCCTGTGTGATCTCTTGGTTTAGCAAGAATAAATCCCACATGGCACTGAGTACAGCTAAGAGAGGAGCAATGAAGCTACATTATGTGATCCAGATCAAGATCTCTCAAAAGAGGGATTTCTAGCATAGCCGATGAGACAGGTTGTCTAAGCATAAAATATCGGTGAAGCTTGTAGGTTGCTCAGACATAAAACGGTCATGTAGGTTGTCCTCAGATGTAATCGGTCCTAGAAAAGCTCACAAGTTATCCTTGGATGTTATCAGCCCTGATTTGAGTCTATGCTAGAAATGGCCATAGTGAAGTTTGAGTACTTCAGGGAGAAGCTTGTTGTTCTCTAGATCGAGGTTCCCTCCAAGGGGAAGTGATGAGTCTGTGAGCCCTTCCGACATGGTGGCAAGCTAGGCCTCCCATTGTCAGATATAAGTGTTGAGACCTTTTGACATGATGGTAGGATTGGTTCCTTCAATGGTTAGATGTAAGTGCAGAGCCTTTCTGACATGGTAGGATTGGTTCCTTCCATGGGCAGACGTAAGTGTAGAACCTTTCTGACATGGTAGGATTAGTTCCTTCCATGGTCAGATGTAAGTGCTGAGCCATTCTAGAATGGATGCGGGATGTGTTTCCCACATGGATAGATAAAAGTGCTGGTCCTTTCTAGCATGGATACGGGATGTGTTCCCCACATGGCTAGATATAAGTGCTGAGTCTTTCTGACATGGTTCTTGGATGTGTTCCTCCCATGGTCAAATATAAGTGCTGAGCCTTTCAGACATGGTTCTTGGATGTGTTCCTCCCATGGTCGGATATAAGTGTTAGGCCTTTTCGACATGGTTCTTTGATGTGTTCCTACCATGGTAGGATGTAAGTGATGGACCATTCTAACATGGTGGCAGGATGGGCCTCCCATGGTCAGATGTAAGTGCTGAGCCTTTCTAACATGGATCTTGGATGTGTTCCTCCCATGGTTAGATATAATTGTTGAGCCTTTCCGACATGGTTCTTGGATGTGTTCCCCCATGGTCGGATATAAGTGTCAAGCCTTTTCAACATGGTTCTTGGATGTGTTCCTCCCATGTTCGGATGTAAGTGCTGGGCCATTCTGAAATGGTGGTAGGCTGGGCCTCCCATGGTCGGATGTAAGTGATGGGCCATTTTGACATGGTAGTAGGTTGGGACTCCAATGGTTCGATGTGAGTGCTGGGCCTTTCTCACATGGTGGTGGATGTGTTCCTCCCATGGTCAAATGTGAGTGTTGGGTGTGCCTTTCTGACAAGGTGGTGGATGTGTTACTCCGATGGCCAGATGTAAGTGTTGGGTGGGCCTTTCTGAAATGGTTCTTGGATGTGTTCCTTCCATGGTCAAATATAAGTGCTGAAGAAGATGAAGACCTACATAGAGGCTAGGTCTACAACCGACATGAAAAAGGGTTTTCTCTGTAGAACTTCCTGTGACGAGTAGAATTGAGAGATAGCACCATTTGTTTGAGATAGCGGAAGCAGTGATGATGATGATGATGATGATCTAGTGATGATCCAGTTTCATTGATGATCCAGTGATGATCCATCTTTGATGATGATCCAGAGAAGAAGACTTGTGCTGATGTATTGTGTCAAGAGAATACCTTCCTAGTTAAGAGGGAGTGTTTATGTATTTTTAACTTTGGAATGCATTCACTTGTATATTTCATATATTCTATTTCATTGTACCCCGATGTTCCTATTGGGAAAGTCATTAATATAATAAAGTCATGTAAAGTCAATGAGGTTAACCCTCTGTTGTAATTCAGGGAAATAGTCCCCACAATTGAGTTGAGGTTAACCCTCCTTGTTGATCTAGGGGCAAATTCCCCATAGTTGTGGGGCACTAAGGTTATTAGACTGTCCTAGAGATGTCATCCCTGGTAAGTAATTGTCAAGTCAGAAATTAGTATAAATAGAGAGTGATCCTCTCTATTTGTCGCACACACTCACCCAGCTATAGCGCATAGATGAGAGAAAAGGAGCTCACGCAACTGAGAGAGAGAACAACTATTGGAGATCATCTTTCTGTCTTTGGGTTTTACTGCTACTATTGGTGCTCATCCTATCTTTGAGGAAGCTACAGGGTTTTCTCCTTTATGGTTTCCTCAAGGAAAATCTTTGTGTCTATTGTCTCTTGTGATTGATTGTTTTGCATGTTATTCTCTCAGATGAGATCCTAATATCATATTGATTAAATGATAAAAATCTAACAGAATGTGGATAAATTACTCCTTCATATTTTAATTTTTCGATTCTCGAAGTCCACAATGGCAAACGGAAAGGGGAATGTAGAAGGAGGAATGCGGATAACATTTCTCAAGAAGCTGAAGCTTTCCTTCTTGTGATGAAAACATATTTCCAAGTCCAAGACTACTCTGGAAATATGAAGGAAATGGTAGCCATATTCAATCTGAATGGAAGAGCATCTATATGGTGGGAGCACCTTAGGAAAGTGAAGAATATCAATGATAGAAAGGTCGTGTGGAAGGAGTTCAAGAATTATTTCAAGAAGAAGTACCTCTCTGATAAGTACTATGATGATAAGATCAAAGAGTTCCATGAACTGAGATTGGGACAGCTGACCATGAAAGAATATGCAAAAAAATTCTTGGAGCTGTTGAGGTATGTCAGATACATCAGGGTTGATAAAGTGAAAATTCAATGTTTTATGAGTGGGTTACCTCAGTCATATAAATAAAGGATTGGTTTTGATGAACCTAAAAGTCTTGAAGAGGCTATAAGGAAGTCCAAGTATTTCTATGATCAAAACAAAGGAAAACCCGATTACCATAAGGAATGGAAGGACAACAAGAATGAGAAGTCTGACCAAAGGAATAAACGATTTAAACCCTCTCACTTCCAAATTCAACAATGGAATCCATCACAAGTTGTGACTAAGCCAGCTATAGTGATGGAAGATAGGCCAAGAGAACCAATTCAATGTTGGAGATGTGGAGAAAACCATATGCACAGGAATTGTCCTCATGAGAATGGGTATATAAGGAAAGCTCACAAAATCCAGGGAGCTGAAACAGTGGGTCAAGTAGCAAGGATTGTCCCTAAGATCTATGCAGTGCTAGAGGATTGCTAGGGAGATCATCAATCAGTGATGGTTGAAGTTGAAGGTAAGATTTTTGAGCAATCTGTTTCTATTTTGATTGACCCTGGATCTACTGACAGCTATATTAATCCTAGAATTGTTGAGATTTGTGCTTTTAAGCAATTAAAGAATAGCAAATCATGGTTAGTTCAAATAGCCACTGGAACCAAGAGAAAAGTTAGTGAGGTGGTAGAAATATGCCCATTAGTCATGGATGGGTTAGTCACTTATGCAAACCCAGATGTTCTGCCACATGGTTCCTATGATATTCTCATTAGAATGAAATAGTTAGAAGTGCACAGAGTTAAGATTGACTATTACAACAAGACATTTGAATCTAGTGATGAAGAAGGGAACCAAAGGGTTGTGAGAGGCATTTCGAAGGTGATTTATGTTAGGAATATTTCAGCAATGCAGTTGAAGACGTTCTATAGGAAAGGTTGTATATTGTATGCAGCCCATCTTTTGGAGGCAGCAAAGAATGAAAATCCTAGGTTGGAGGAATTTGGAGGAATTTCTTGTATTGCAAGAATTTAGGGATGTTTTTTCTGATGAGATTCTAGGACTTCCACCAAAGATAGACATTTATTTTTCAACTGACCTTGTTCCTCGAGCATCACCATTGTCCAAGACACCCTACAAGATGAGCACACCAGAATTGCTAGAGATAAAAATGCAGTTGCAAGAATTGTTGGAAAATAAGTATATCAGGTTGACTGTGTCCCCGTGGGGAGCACTAGTTCTGTTTCTGAAAAAGAAAGATGGGACACTTAGGTTATTTATTGATTATAGACAGTTGAACAAAGTCACTGTAAAAATTAAATACCCTTTACCTTGAATTGATAACCTTTTTTTATCAAATGAGAGGAGCAAAGGTATTTTCAAAGATTGACTTGAGGTCTAGTTACCATCAGGTAAGAATCAAAGAGGAAAATATTCATAAGAAAGGATTCAAAACAAGGTATGGACACTATGAGTTTGTAGTGGTACCATTTGGTCTCACAAATGCACCAACTACATTCATGTGTCTCATGAATAGTGTTTTGAAGAAGTATCTGGACAAGTTTGTTCTTGTCTTCCTAGATGAGATTCTTATTTATTCTAAGAATGAAGAAGAGCATGAAGAACATCTAAGAATGGATTTGAAATTTCTAAGGGAGCATAAGTTGTATGCAAAGTTGAGAAAATGTGACTTTTATAAAAATAAAGTTTATTATTTGGGTCACATTATCTCAGACGAAGGTATATATGTGGACCCTGAGAAGATTTAGTCCATTACGAATTGGCCAACCCAAAGAAATGTGACAGATGTGAGATCTTTTATGGGGATTGCAGGATACTATAGGAGGTTCATTGAAGGATTCTACAAGGTTGCACATTCAATCACTTCTTATTAAAAGAAGGGGATAAAGTTTGAATGGACACCAAGATGTGAAGAAAGGTTCCAGGAGTTGAAGAAACTTCTTACAAGCGCACCAATTTTTGAATATTGTAGACCTAGAAAGAGACTTTGTGGTGTGTATTGATCCATGTAATCAAGGAATTGGAGGATTTATTATGCAAGGAAACCATGTTGTATGCTATGAGTCTAGAAAGTTGAAGGATCGTGAGAAAAACTATGCTACTCATGATCTAAAAATTGCAGCCATAGTACATTCTCTCAAGTTGTGGAGGCATTACTTAACGGGAAGGAAATTTCAGCTAAGGAAAGACCATTGTGGTTTGAAATACTTGTTTGATCAGCCAACTCTAAATGATAGGCAAGCTAGATGGCTGGAGTTTTTGTGTGAGTTTGATTTTGAAATCAAACACATGAAGGGAAAAGGAAATAAAGTGGTTGATGTACTCAGTAGGAAGGTGTATGAAATGTATGTGGCATCTCTTATTATTTTCCAACTAGATTTGAGAGAACAGATTATTAATGACACTATTGAGGATGAAATGTATGTGTAGACAAAGGACAAGTTGCAGCAAAAAAGTCTTGAAAAGAAGTATGAGGGATATAAATTGGAAGAAGATGAATTTCTTACTTGTAAGAACATAATTTAAATTCCAAATATAGCAGACTTGAGGATAATTGTTATATATGAAATCCATCAAGATCCATATTCTGTTCACCCAGGATATCAGAAGACAATTGCTATAGCCAAAAGAGTAGTCACATTTTGGCCAGGAATTAAACAAGACATTGCTGAGTATATTTCTAAGTGTATGAAATGTTAGCAGCTGAAGTTTGAGCATCAACACCCAGCAATTTTATTGCATCCTTTGCCAGTCCCAGAATGGAAATGGGAAGTCATTTCCATGGATTTTATTACAAGATTTCCATTGACTATGAGACAACATGATTCCATCATGGTTTTGGAGGACAAATTGACAAAGTAATCATATTTTATACCAGTCAAGTCCATGTATAAGGATGATTCCATTGCAAAAATATTCATAAAGGAGATTTTCAGATTGCATGGTTTTCGTAATGCAATAATTTCTGACAAGGATACCAAGTTTACTTCCAATTTTTGGAAGGTTCTGTTTGCATATTTGTGTACAAATCTGAAATTTACCACCGCCTACTATCCTTAGACTGATGGAAAACAGAGAGAGTGAATCAGGTGCTTGAAGACATGCTTCGCATGTATGTAATGGACAAACCATCAAATTGGGAGGTTTATTTACACTTGGTAGAGTTTTCCTATAATAATGGATAACAAGCATTATTGAGGATGAGTCCATATGAAGCTTTGTATGGAAGAAAGTGTAGGAAACCTGTGACTTGGGATAATCCAGTAAACAGGATTGTGCTTGGTCCATAATTTCTTAAGGAAATGGAGCAAGAGGTTGTAAAGATTAGACAGAACCTGAAAGAATTCCAAGATATATAAAAGAGCTATGCAGATAAGCATAGAGTGCATAAAGGATCAGTATTGGAGATCATATTTACCTTAGAGTGAGGCCAAGGAAGAGTTCCTTGAAGCTTGGAAGTTGTGCTAAGTTGTCACCTAAATATTTTGGGCCTTTTGAAGTGCTTCAAATAATAGGGCTAGTTACATATAGACTTGCACTTCCTGATAGCACTAGAGCTTATAATTTTTTTCATGTTTCTTTTCTTAAGAAATATGTGCATGACCCTAACCATGTGATAAATTGGGATGTGATTTAGGTGGAACCTGAGGGAGAGTTCCAAACCAAGCCATTGTGCATCCTTGATAAGACAGTCACAATGCTCTGGAATTGAGCCATTAGATAGGTAAAGGTGTAGTGGAAGCACTACAGTCCTGATGAGGCTACATGGGTGTTGGAGAATGCCATGCGATTGGCACATCCATTTTTGTTCAATTTTGTAAAGCACTGAGGAAAGTGCCAATGAAGGGGGAGGGGAATGTAACACCCTGATTTTGACCCCATGGTATTAAAATTCTACATGATGTAAATATTGTATTCAATCATGGCAAGGAGATCAAGGCCAATCCCCCACCATTGATTTAATGTTTTGTGTATCAGAGATCAAAAATTGATATTGATGGTTATAGTGCTAAGTTAGGAACATTATATTTTTAAGATATCATGTAAATAAGCAATTTAATCAAATACCACAACTAGCTATGCACTACAACAAAAGATATGGGGGCATGATTTCACGAGAAATAGGGAGGGAAATTATCCAAACCCTTGATCCATATGGTGAGACCAAATGTCAATGAGATAAAACATAAGCTCTTGTCTACCCTTTTTTTCCTCTATACTGAATCATTCAATTCTTCCAGAAGAGTAGTTGAGAAATTTAAAGCCTTGGGCTGAGCAAGGCATGGAAGTTGGATTCGTGACTGAGCCAACCTATAGTCTCAACAAACCTTCAGCCTAAGGGAACCCACATTCTTGCTTCTAAAGCAAGTAATGATGTGAATACCTTCCCATTTTGTCATCCATGAGTCACCAAGAATGTTTTTGGTCATATTCTTCCATTTCATTTTTTATTCATTATGTTTTTCACTATCCTGATTTGCAGGAGGAGTGGTTCAATAGTTTTTTTATGTGCTATAGAGTGGTATGGAACCCTGGTTATCTATGTTACAAATTGGATCCCTATGTTGTTGTGTCTCCTTGCGGTTTGCTGTTATGTGTGCCCTGGTTTGGGTCTGAACTGTATGTAATACTTGAGAGTGGAAGAGACGTTGAATTGGCTTGATAAACCTAGTGAAGAGAGGAAGCTCACAAAAAGATAAGAGTGTTGGTGAATCTTCTATGCACATCATAAAGATCACTAGAAGGGAAGGTATATTCCGATGGACTGTGTAGCAAAGAAGGGGATACTTCCTTGTGTTGGGCATGTAGGTGTTGTGGATGCCATGCCAGATAGATCTTGTGGAGGTGTCCCTAGCTCTATGAATGAGCTGCTAACTTATCCATTATACCTTTCCACTACCTTAGCATCCTGATAAACCCAAACGTAGATTGGCTTAGATGACAACCTAATAAACCCAATGGTATATTGTCTTGGTTGGGCATCCTGATAAACCCATTCGTACATTGGCTTGGTTGAGCATCCTGATAAACCCAATGATGTGTTGGATTAGCTGTGTCTTTATGTGCATTTGGCCATGTGTGATCCTTAGTTAGACATCCTGATAAAACCAACTGTTAGCTGTCTTGGATGAATACCATGATAAAGCCAACAGTGAGATGGCTTGGATGAGTGTCTTGATAAATCCATCTGTTAGTCAGCTTGGCGGGTCCTCAATGTGAATGTTGGATTGACTACATTTAGTCTGATAAAATCAACTCTTAGTTGGCTTGGATGAGTATCCTGATAAACCCAGCAGTGTATTGGATTGTTTGTTTGCAGCCTGATAAACCCAATTGTGTATTGGCTTGGCTGGACAGTCTGATAAACCCAACTATAGGTTGGCTTGACTGTGTTTGATATGTTCTAGCTATGTGCGAGCCTTCTATTCCCTAATTCCTTGTGTAAATCATGCCCATCTCGAGGTTGGAAGTTGTGTTCAAATATTGATGAACACAACTGGACTATGGTTGGGTGGAACATTGCAGCGACATAGCTACGGGATAGCTTCATCTTCAAGATAAGTATTCTCTATTGTATTGTTTCTGCAATGTATTTTCTTATGAATGCATTGAATATGTTGAATGCTTATTAAATATTTAAGTGATATTTAAGTAGAGTTTACTATTGTTAAATTCCCTTGCATTTTTTGTCTTTATATTCCTTGTACTTTCCACTACATTTTTCTTATGATCATGGAGGTTGGATAGCTGGACAAAGAGTCAAAATGTGGCTATCTTAATTTAAGATGTGTTTTTCTGCACTTTGAGATCCACCTACGGAAGGAAGAATTCAAAAGTTAGAATGATGAAAATGGGGAAAAAGACAAGGTGAAGTGTAGATTTCTGCACTACGATCTCGTTGTAGAAGGAGGAAGTCAGAAGGAGAAAATCGACAAAACAAAAAAAGGTTAAGGAAAAAATTTGGTTTTTCGTGATCCTGAAGTCCACAATGGAAGGAGGAAAGTGGAAGGTAGAAGGTAGATTGTGGATAAATTATTCCTTCGTATTTAAAGTTTCCGATTCCCGAACTCCGCAGTGGAATGCAGAAACATTAGAGGAAATTTGGGGTCTAAAATGGGCCTTATAAGAAAATGCACCAATAATAAATTTTGTGACTTGGAATTCAAGAACCAATAGAATTTCAATAAAATGAGTCAACCATAATGGTTGAATTGACATGTTTGTCATAAAAGAAAACTACTTTTTTGTTTGTATTTTCGACATATCTCTCTGTGTTTTTACTCAAATTTAAAGCGGGAGAGCTCGTTGGATGTAGAATTTAATTCTGCATCTAACGAGTACCCACACTGCATACCTTTGATGGACCCCTCTACCCCAAAAACAAGAAATACCTGAAAAAATGTGATGATGACATCATCATCATGTTTTTTTAGGTATTTCTTGTTTTTGGGGTAGCGGTGTCCATCAAAGGTATGTAGTGTGGGTACTCGCTGGATGTGGAATTAAATTCCGCATCCAACGAGCTCTCTCGCTCAGAATTTGAGTAAAAACACGGGGAGATATGTCGAAAATATGAACACAAAAAGTAGTTTTTTTCATTCTTCCTCCAAAATTAATAACAATTATTTTATTATTTTCCTTAGGAGGCCCATTTTAGACGACAAAATTCCTCTAATGATGTAATGCATAAGGTGGAATATGGATAATTTACTTCGTCGTATTTTAAGTTTTCTATCCTCGAATTCTGCAGTTGAAGGAGGAAAGTGGAATGCGGAAGGTGGAATGTGGATAAATTACTTTGTCATATTTTAAGTTTCTGATTCCCATAGTCTGTAGTGGAAGGCAGAAAGAATAATTTAGAATGCGGAATGTGGATAAAATTACTTTGTCGTATTTTAAGTTCTGATTTCAAAAGTCCGCATTGAAATGCAAAAAATGGAAAGCGGAAAGGTGATAATTCACAATGGCATTTTCCAGAGTTTCGTCTTCTGCAAGACGCATTGCGGAAGGCAGAAGGTGGAAGGAGAAAAATTGAGGTTTAGTTTGGAAATGAATTTTCTCGATACAAAATGGATCTGTGAGTTGTGAAAATAATGTTACAATGGTGTTTATTCTTAAGCATGAACTTTAAAGGATGAACATGACCCATGACTGTGTTGAAAGAGAAAGAAATAATATTTTTTAAATTATTATGCATATCAGTCAGGTGTATGCGCACTTGGGTACATGGACATCATGGCATTAGACCAAGTAGTGAAGTCATGTTCCTCCCTCATATGGGGACGTTACAATTTGGTATCAGAGCAAGTAGTGAAGTTGTGCTCATCCCTTATATGCCAATGAATAGGAGAGGGGGCTTGACAATTCGCACTTATTAAGTCAACCATTATCCTATTCTCAAACAAGGAGTATGGTGGCATAATGCATTGCTTACCACTTTGATGCCCAGCTATTTGTTGGAAAAGGTTGATATTTTCCTGCCGGGAGTTGAGGGATTTTTACTTTCCATTGGGTGTTCAGTGATACGAGGATAGATTTAATTTGATCCTTGTGTTGAAATAGTATTTGTGTTAAATACTACTCCTCGTGGGAATTTGGGTCGTTTTATGATATGGACGAAGTTTTTTTTAAGAGGTGGAAATCATGTTGTTTTCAATGCCTCATTAACAACAGCCCGACCACCATGGAGAACTGTTACCGGATATGTCTACACACAGTTCGAGGAATGTAGGATAGAAAAATATTCCTGAAGAAAAGATACCATGTGATAGATTTGTTGAAGGGACGCTTGGATATTTGATGCACAATTTTGCACGATCAGAGAAGTTAGTGTAAAAGCTGAAATGAATAATCTACCAGATCTTCCTGCCATATTCCCCGAATGCATTTCTTTTGGATGGAATTCACTTTTCAATTTAATATTCGTTAGAATTACGGATGGGTCTTATTGGATCGGGATAAGAAAAATTAAAACAAAACTATGCCATGCATACGTAGCTGCAATTATTTTCGTCTCAGCATACCTGTTCATTTCTTAATAGAATCACAACAACATTTTCTTTTCCGTTGTTTCAAGCTTCATCTCTGGTACTTTGAATTTAGTTTGTGTGGCCAAGCTAATCTGCTTGGTTTTATTTTCTTGATATAAAATTCAATCCCAATTGTTTTTATAAATATACCGGGCCAAGATTGTGGTTGTACACATTTACAAGATTGGATTTCTTGAATACGGAGAAAACAAAATAATGAGTTTTGAAAAGGAAATTTGTTAGATAAAAATTCAAGATGATAATTCAAAGCTATTCATGATTTCCCTTTGGCTACCATAGATTGACAATGTTACCATACTTAGAAATGGAAACTCTCCACGTCACAACTGCTCCTCAACCATTGTAGGAAAATATTTATGATTTAACAGATAATCCATGAGAAATGGATGTGGTTACTTTTTTTAGTGATCATGAGTTGTCGCAATCATCATAAGGTCACTACGAGTCATCTAGATCTTAAAATATTGAAATGAGGGATTATTTTCTTATCCAGTGGTTAAGTTTAATCTATCTTTTACGTATTGACCTTCCCCTTCCCAACGATTACAGCTCATGCAAATCATCATGTGAGGTCCTTGAGATTCCATTTCCATGAAATCACCTGCAAAAATGAAAACTCGAATATTATAGCCCTCGACAGTTAAGCAATAGGATACTTGCTTCTTAGTCATTTGATCACCTGACACTAGTTTTTAAAATGGAAATGGTATTGAATGATTAACTCATTGCATGTCTGTCCTCTTCCAAGTATCTTTGAAAAACATTGGAAAATTTGATGGGGCATATGATCAAAGTTTTTAGGATAGGACACATCTTGAATTAAGCGTCTCCTTCCAGCTTATAATGCATGTTGAGAGCTAGTTCATTTCAATAAATTCAATATTCCCATGCTATAAAGTGGATAGTAAGAAGGATCACAATGATAGGCATATTTTAGGCATTCTGAATAATAATTAGGCAGTTGAGATGCTAGTTCCTCCCGTTCAACCACCTTATCCATGGGTTGGAATGTCATAATTAGTTCCGATTGATTTTATAGATAAAGTGTGTATGGATGTATTTGCAAATTTAATCTGAAGTTTCTATAACAATTATACTAATATGGCTATGATTTAATACTATTTCCGACCATCACTTTTCACTTTACATTTACAGCTATAAGAGTTATTGTTTTCCAACAGTTCGATTTTGTTCACCACCAACGGTTTTATTGCCCATCAACTCAAATGCAAAACATAGAGAAAATGATAATTCTATATAGTTTTAATGTTTTTTCATTTTACATGAAAGGATTTGATGAAGTTGAGACAAGTAGTGTTGTTAGAAGTTGTGAGGATGTGATGGAATGCATATCTAGTAGGAAGCATTATAAGCTAGGTAATAAGAATATTATATGATTGTTTTCTTTATGCAGTATCATGTATACGCATTGAATCTTAACACACGCACTAGTTTCTTTGACAAGATGATATCATGCATGTCCAGACAGCCAGGGTCTCCATTTGATCAATGTTGTAGATCTATGAATTGTGTTGGGCCCTAGAATTGTCCATTTTTCCATCACTTATCGACATATCTTTCATCCATTTTCTTACCATTATTGCCCATTTATCATTCCATTTTCCATCCATTTGTTGTAGCTGCGCGTAAAACAACATGCTACTTCCATTGATGTTTTAAGTGGTTAATAATGATTATTTTCCTTTATCTTTGATGAATTGAATACTATTATGTATAATTTTACTAATGATGGTTTATGGAGTGATTTTTCACGTACAGGACACTCATAGCCAACTGTTACAGCCTTAACCGAAAATACATGCCAAATAATAACACCTTGGTTCGCGACTTGATTTGCATGCATATGGAAACAAATCTCAAAAATATGAGACATGGGTTTTGTGCGTAACATCCTCATTTACCTGAATCGAGAGGAAATCACCAAACAAATCCATGGTTTATGATATGAAGGTGGTTCTTCAAGGGCTTATTTTCCAGATTTGGTGTTGCGGCCGGTTCCAAAGTTGCGAGCAGTTACGGTCGTGTTTCAGCTATTACAAATCACAAGCTGGGGGTTTAGTTCTTCATTTCCATGAGATAATTTTATGTATAAATATGTAATGAATCTCATTGAGAAGGGGATGATAGGAGAGGCAGGATAGGAGAGAACACAATGTTATGATGTAGGATTTGATCTAGATCTATTGTAATCCTTCCATTATGATAATACATGCTGGCAATTTCTTAATTCTGGAGTTGTAGACATTCATTGTGGAGATCCACCTCTGCTCAGTGAGGGGCCCTCTTCCGTGAGAATATGCTGGTAGTGTTTATTGTAGATGTGTTATTGTTTAGATTTGCTTATTATTTCGTTCATGTTTTCATTCATTAAGCTTATCGTAGTTGTATCCTTTCATTCATTAGATTTGTCATAATCATTGTGTTGATAATTCATTTGGTAGATCGTTGGCCAACATAACAATTCTTTTGGATGTATGCAATTAGATCTTGTTTCATAAGAATTGATTCTGTTGAAGTGTGATTAGATTTACAGTTTGGATTTATGAATAGGTTTGAGTATTGATTTACTTTCAAGAAGTTGCGACCTAGTTTACAAATAGTTTCAATTGCATACCGATAGATAACAATGTGAGGTAGAAGTTGTGCTTGCATATATCTTGCACGATAGCTTTGAAATAAAAGACTTCCTCAGGTTGATAATTTATGTTTAGCACTCTACATGTTAAGTTTTAATTAACTGGTATATAGTGGGCACAACAAATTGTAAAAAATATTGACGCTTAATTTGTCAATACATTTTATGATATTGCAACAGGATTCTGAGGTGATTTGCTGCAGTTTTTCCACCACCTACTTTTTCGGTCTTGTGTTTTCTCGGCAACAAGGCTTTTGCTATACCATGTAAAGGAATCATGTGGGCCAAGAATGCTCTCAACATCATGTTCTGAATACTATACTGTTGAGATGGTTTTATTTGCATTATGATGGGTTTTGTTTATGATTTTATTTTTGTAGATTTGCATAATTTGTATTTTTTTTTTAGAAACTCTTAGGAAAGAAGTCTGTTGATAACATGCACATTGATATTCCATCTAAGACTCAAACAGGAATTTGCTAGACCTTCATCTACATACATTGTTGTTTTCATTTCAATTTTCTCATGGGTACGTCTAATGAACTTATGGTCACAACAATATCTTTCAGATGGAGAAATTGATAATCATGCTTTGGAGCATAAATCTTATCATTCCCCTTAGTGGTGTTGTAAGCACCACCCATTCTACTAACAAGTTGACAAGAACATTTGAAAGAGGAGCCTCAAGATAGCACATAAAGAATCTAATAAAGAGATGGCAGGAAAGAAAGATGCATAAGTTGTTACCTTCGAATTTCCCATCAGAGATTCGAGAGGAGTGGCACCAACGAAAAGAATTCCCCCACATGTTCTACTAAATTTTTACGGTTTGGAAAACGAAGAACCTGATGTATTTTTATTTCAATTTGAAGTACTTTGTAGAGGATATGGTTATTGTGATAATGATCAAAATTTGAATGTGTTTCCCCTTACTCTAAAAGGAACAGCCCTTCGATGGTTCATGAGCCTCTGTGGGAATTGTATACAAACTTGGGAAGACATGAAACATGTATTCTTGAAAAGGTACCAAGATTATTGTAGGGTCAATGAAGACATTTTCGAAATGACACAGGGAGAAGAAGAAAGTCTGGAGGAATCAATATAACCTCCAAAAATCCAAACAGAGGAAATTGGGGAAGGAAATCTTAAAAACACTTCTACTCAAGGGAATCCAAGCTGAATGTTTAGAAATATTGAATCTGATGGGAACAGGTAATGTATTTCAGTTAGCATATGATGATATTTGTGAGTTATGTAGAAGGTATTCAGGAGGAAACTTCAAGACTCGTAAGAATTCTAAGGAACTTTTATCTTTATTTTTTAAATCTGCTGCAAAAACAAGAGTTTTACGAGCTGAAATCAGTAATTTATTTGAAATTTCTAAAGCTGATTCACAATCGGGTGTTTTCCAGGATAAGGAAAAGCAGGAGGAAATAAGAGAAGCAAGGGATTTCCCTTTGGATAGTCTTGAAAGTTGTGGTATATGTGACTTGAATAATTCCATAGATCACTGTCCCTCCTTACCAAAGATGAAAGAAACATATCATAGAGATCTGGGAGTTGCAGCCAACTCGTTGCAACAATCATGTCAACCATGGCCTACATCTATGGTTCAAAATTCTATCCCTCCATTTCCTTACTCTCATACTCAATCATTGAATACTCTTCCACCATGGAAGCTGTTGCAGCCTCAATTTAACTCTTACCTACCTTACCCACAAGGTTGGAATGGCCTATATTATGATCATATGGCCACTCTCCCTCATGCTGCAACACAAGTTGGTCCTTCAATATCAACCTCACAAATCAATCATCTACATCAGCCACATCTATTTTCTCATCAAACTCCTTGGTACCCAACACAATTTCCTGTCCAATCCACCCTAACCATAATAAAGCAGTACAGTATGCTTACAGTGTTGAATTGTGAAATGTTCCTACATTTCCCTCTTGTTCTACATCACCTACACCGCTGCAAAAAGGCTGTGCGTTGTTGCAGCAAATCCATACGAGGCCTGAACATGTTTTAGATCCAAGATTTGTAGATGGAGTTTCTTCTAGTCCTCATAAGCAAGCAGACAAGATCAACAATACACACATAATATTTGATGGAGAACAACCATTGGAACCAAAAGCATCATTCACATCATTAGATCTGAAACTCTTATGCATTACGGAAGATCAGTTTACTAAGGAGCTTCATGGTGTCACATCCATGAGCAATCAAGGGAACAAAGACTACATTGAAGCTTGGTTTCAATCCGTCATCGGTTTACAGCATCATTTCATACTTCACCAATTCTTGGCACCATCATTTCAAGGGAAGTTGATCTCTCATATCCTAGCATTCATAAAGTTATATTTTTTTGTTGGGAGTATGAGCATACTTGAGTCACTTCTTCGAAAGTGGCTCCATTGGAAATATGCATACACTTGAAATTTTTTTATATTTCCAAGTAGAATAGGGCAGGATAGAATAACATAATAAAACCATTCTTTTTTTTTATAAGTTTTTTTTTATTTTTAAATAAATATCCTCTCTTCCTGTGCCTTGTTGCGATCTGGAAGATCAGAAAGTAGAAAGATAAGGAATGGGTATGAGATGTTTTCATGAATGCTTTGGAATTGTTGACTATTTGAACAAAATGCTTAAGTCATTTTTTGTCATCAAATTTCCCAATTTCAATTTGTCTCTATTTGTTACAAATGAAAATAAAAATATCATGAAAACAAAATTACAGTAATTAGGGAAGGATCCATAGGAAAACGAGTCAATGATTATGGAACCCTTCAAGCTTGAAATTTGGCATGAATTTGTGAGCTCCAACACTAACTGTGACAGTGAGCTGCAACACCCAGCTGTGACTGTGTTACAGGTAAAAACTTATGAGTTTGAGATATGTGTGTGTTGCACATCATGATATGTATTTAGGTTTTATTTTCCATAAAAATACACATGCTTTATTTCAACATTATGTCATTTTTTTTAAGAGTTGCAACTGTGGCTGCAACAGACTGTGTAAGTCAATCTAGGTGCTCAATGCTTGAAATTTTTCGTATGGATGTGTGTTATATTTAAATTTACATCATTAAAAACGTTCACACCTATTTCGATCACTTTTTGGGGTCAAATTTCATTTATTAAATTTTTTTGTGACATTTTGGCTTGAAAATTTTACTGAAACACAGTTGGGACAGTCCATTTTGAGAGACCAAATGGAATTATTTTTAAAATATTTTTACATACCATGTATCCCTTTTAATATAGTTTCCAAAACAATTTGAATTTTTACAATTGGGTGTTAAACGAAAATTTTATGGCCAAAATATTAACAGGGTGTCAAGCAGGCAGCTTAGAAATAGAGATGGGACAGTCAATTTTTGGATACCTTATTGGACATATTTTGCAAACCTGTTTCATTGGTATATTCCCCTATGAATATAGTTTACAAATCAATTTGAATCACTCCATTCCGATATCGTATGCAAATTTTATGACCAAAATACCGACTGCATATCACAAATCCGCATTCCTAAAACTCTATTTTCTAGACTGTTCATTGGATTATTTGACCCATCAATTATTGTTGGATTCAAAACATATTTCTAATGGAGATACCTACATGAATATAATTTCATTTACAATTGGAATCACATCAATCCGTTATCAAACGAAAAAGTTAAACCTAAAATCGTGACTATTGGTCTAGTCCATAATTCGAAAAAACACCTTGTCATGTAGGCTGTTACTGAGTGATTTGGAACATCATTACATAGAATTTTAAAAACATGTTTCTAATGGAAATATAACTATGAATTTAATTTCATTTGACTTTGGAATCACTTAAATTGGACAAGGAACGAAGAAGCTATGATCAGAATACCGGTGGTGAGTCTAGATGGACATTGCTCCCGTGCAGGTATAAAATGGATTTTGTTTTGTTCATTTTTCTTTGGATTTGTTTTATAAGTAATTTCTTGTTGTTTTTTTCAATGTTGGATGAAGAGAGACCAATCATCTCTCTTCTTCCATCATCTCATGTTTTATTGCAGGCAAGTGCTAGGTTTTTGCAGGTCCTTGGAAGAAGAAGGTCAATGCATGCACGAATGACTCTTGAAGTCTTTTTACCAATTTGCAAATGGATTGAGCACATAAAAAAAATGGATAGATAGATGTGCAAACCATACCAATGTTTAATAAGACAAGTCCCATTGCTACATGCCAAGAATCATTTTTAGACACCTGTCATACCAATTGTTGCCGGGAAAAGAAAAAAAAAAAAAACCCTTCAAGAATCCAATTGCCCTATGGTAGATTCATTCACCCTCCTCATTTTCAAAACCCTAAAAATCCATTCATGTCGAAGTCCCATTTTCCACTGCTTATGTAGTCACCATAACCATTTTATTTCCCATCACTACTACATTATGACTTCACATATACTTTCCACTTCTGAGTTTCATGTTGGTTCTATTTTTCACTATGATTCTTCACAATCAATTATTTTGTACTCATATTGGATGATGTGGAATTCATTAAGGTCCACCTTCCAATGGTCTTGTCCCATCGACTCTGACACATCATCTGGGATTGATATTAGAGTTTTTATAGTGCCCTGGTATCTGCATGAATCAATGGCAGATTTCCTTGTTGTTCATCATGGGGATTCATCAATGACTCTTGATTGACAAACCTTGCAGGTGACTTGACTTCAGCACATCCATTCGTACCTGTCAAGATGCACTAAGGTACTTTAGAGCTCACTAGCATCAAAGGTGAGTTTATTCACATTGGTTAACGGCATACATTAATGGCTGGTAATCCAATGATTTCTTTCCATGCTCGACTTCAGCACATTCATTCGCATGGTAAGAATTGTACCTCGGTTTTGTAGCAGCTGAAGATTATGTGATCTAATGGTTTTAGCAATGAATTGCAGCATCATTTGTTCAGTAGTTTTGCAGTTGATTTTCAAAATAAGAGAATGGGCTTTCTGCTTCTATAGTATAATTTCTCCTCATCAATTGTCTCAGCAGTTAGTCTTACATGCAACCAGCATAACATCATGGATCAAATTCAGTCTCATCTAGTTTCATCTCTCATATACATATGTCTCAACATCAGATCAGCCTACATAGCTCCAACATACACCAGTCCATTCATGTCAACCAAGGCTTCCATGGAGGTAAAACTTGAGGTAAAATAACATGAGTTTTTGATTTATTAGAGATTTAGGGAAATGTCATGAAGAACCACTAAGCATTAGCCATTTCCATTGTCTATATAGCATTTTATGTCCATCCATTTCCATCATTTCCCACTCAACTCTAACACTTCATCATTCATGCACATCCACTTCAAATTCCTACCCAACATCTCACCAACCCAACTAACCAAGCATGAAAATAATCAAAGGATACCTTATTGTTGTCACACAAGAACCAATAGTAAGAAAAGAAGTCTTGTTGCTGCCACACAAGAACCAGCAGTAAGAAAAGAAGTCTTGTTGCTGCCACACAAGAACCTACAACAGAAGAAGCCTACAACAGAGGATGCATTTCAAAGGTACGTGTTTCTTGGTTCACCTAATATATAAATCGGTTCAAAAGCATGGATGTTGTGGCTGAAGAAGAATATAGGGGGCTTAGTTGCAAGTTATATGAATGGCTCTTCTATCAAAAACCACATATCATCATTTCCAGTATGTACAAGATAGAAGGAAAGTTTGATAGCAACAATAATATCAAGTCTTATTACTGTAAATGTGAGGAATGGAAATCACAACATGGTATACTTGGTTACTTCTACCTCTACTAGAAGCATACTTTTTCAGCAATCATTTTTTATGGACTGTATATGAGATTTCAAAGGTAGATTATAACCAACATTCCTGTAGCAGTGCATACCAGCGTTATCTTACACATTCAAGGCAGGGGAATGATAACATTTATAACTAGTTCTAATCTTTTATGGGCATTCCTTTCAGACATCCACTGTATACTCAGGCTTTAGCATTCTATTGCAATCTTAGAGGGAATTCTATGGCAGCATTTGAACAATGTTTGGTATTCATTTGGTCTATTTTCACTAAGTCTGAACCAGTAAGGATGAACAACATTAGAAAGGTATAATTTTATTGGTATAAGCAGGACATTTCAGATGATGATCTACAACACTTTTGCATTTCAAGGAGTGTGAAATAAATAAATAAAAGGAGCTTCAACATTTATTAAGTAAGCATTCCATGGGCATATTTCAAAATCAGTAATTACAGCAGTACTCCAACACATCTTTAACAGTATTGTGTTGTAGGTAGAAGATGAGACAATTTTATGACATTCTTTTCTCCACATAAAGATTGGAGGGCTACAAAACTCATTGGAATTTCCATATTTTGTCTTGGGGCAGCCACATCTTTGCTACTTCATCTTAATTACATGGTAAAATTGACACTTTGATACCATGAACTGATTTGAATTAGATTTGGTGCTATCACAAAGTTATATGCATGAGTTTTGTTGAGTGATTGAGAGCCATATAAATTTTATATCTACATTTGTGTAGCAACATTCTAAACAGATCTATGCTATATTCTTCTCCATGGAGCAATGGGCCAGCTGTTACAAGTGAAATGTTTGTGAAAATTTGAGAATCATTGAATGATGCATATGTTAAGTTTGTGGGAGATGGCTACTTTCCAACTAAGATAACAACTCCTACTTTTCATGAGGACATGAAAAATTATTCAGTTTGGGGGAGGAGCTACTATGCTTGCTCGTTTTCCATTCACATTCATATTTCTCATGCATATTGTTCCTCACATAAAATGCTGAATTTGAATTGAGAATATATCACAAACCACGAATTGGATCCTCATAAACTTTGGACAAGGAATGCATAAAATTATGAAGAATAAGCGTGGCAAGTTTTAGCTCAATCCAGTGTACGGTTTTCAAGAAAATGGGCATAATCACCTACATCCAACTTGCATTTTTCTCAAAATCCGTGACATGGGTTTGTCTAATGTTTGGCATGGAGATGCACTAGAATGGTAGTTACTTGCTTGCAAAATTTCAGCCCAACCCAGTTCATTGTTTGGGAGAAAATTACCTTGGAAGTTTTTTGTTTAAAAGGTTGCAACACCGTAAAATATTGACGTTTCTCGTTCCGTCAGCTGCAAGTCCGTTTCCTATTCCGTCAGCTGCAAGTCCGTTTCCCGTCAGCTATGACCTACGATTCCATTTTTCGTCAGCTGTGAGCTGTGAGTCCGTTTTCCGTCAGCTGCGAGTCCGCCAAATTCACTGCTAAATTTAGCGCTATTCCGCCAAAATCTTCGCTAAAACCTTCACCAAATTCTCTGCTAAAATAAGTTGTGACTCCGCCAAATTCACCGCTAAAGTTAGCGCTATTCTGCCAAAATCTTCGCTAAAACCTTCGCCAAATTCTCTGCTAAAATAAGTTGTGACTCCGCCAAATTTCTACTAAAGAGCTGCAAATCTACCAATTTTTTTGCTAAATCCTCCGTTAAGTGACTCTACCAATTTCTGTTAAACTCTCCATTTCTTCTAGCTGCAGCTGTGCTAATGGTAAAATGAAGGAACGAGTGAATGAGTTTTTCTAGTTGGATGCTACACACGTATTGGGTTGCATGAGGACATGCAACAAGTTCAGTTTGGGGGATATGTTGGGCCCTGGAATTGTCCATTTTTCCATCACTTATCGACATATCTTTCATCCATTTTCTTACCATTATTGCCCATTTATCATTCCATTTTCCATCCATTTGTTGTAGCTATGTGTAAAACAACATGCTACTTCCATTGATGTTTTAAGTGGTTAATAATGATTATTTTCCTTTATCTTGGATGAATTGAAGACTATTATGGATATTTTTACTAATGATGGTTTATGGAGTGATTTGTCACGTACAGGACGCTCATAGCCAACTATCACAGCCTTAACCGAAAATACATGCCACATAAGAATACCTTGATTCACGTCTTGATTTTTGGGCAGATGTAAACGAATCTCAAAAATCTGAGACATGGGTTTTGTGCGCAACATCCTCATTTACCTGACCCAAGAGGAAATCGCCAAACAAATCCATGGTTTGAGATATGCAGGTGGTTCTTCAAGAAGGTATTTTCTAGATTTGGAGTTGCGGCTGATTCCAAAGTTGCCAACAGTTACGGCCATGTTTCAGCTGTTACAGATCACAAGCTGGGGGTTCAATTCTTCATTTCCATGAGATAATTTTATTTATAAATATGTAATCAATTTCATTGAGAAGGGGATGATACGAGAGGTAGGATAGGAGAGAACACAATGTTATGATGTAGGATTTGATCCAGATCTATTGTAATCCTTCCATCATGATAATACATGCTGGGGATTTCTTCATTCTGGATTTGTAGACGTTCATTGTGGAGATCCAGCTCTGCTCAGTGGAGGAAGGGCCCTCTTCCCTAAGCAGATGCTAGTAGTGTTGATTGTAGATGTGTTATTGTTTAGATTTGCTTATTATTTCGTTCACATTTTCATTCATTAAGCTTATCATAGTTGTATGCTTTCATTCATTAGATTTGTCATAATCGTTGTGTTGATAATTCATTTGGTAGATTGTTGGCCAACATAACAATTCTTTTAGATGTATGCAATTAGATCTTATTTCATAAGAATTGATTCTATTGAAGTGTGATTAGATTTACAGTTTGGATTTATGAATAGGTTTGAGTATTGATTTACTTTCAAGAAGTTGTGACCTAGTTTACAAATAGTTTCAATTGCATACCAATAGATAACAGTGTCAGGTGTGCTTGCATATATCTTGCACGATAGCTTTGAAATAAAATACTTCCTCAGGTTGATAATTTATGTTTAGCACTCTGCATGTTAAGTTTTAATTAACTGGCATATAGTGGGCACAACAAATTGTAAAAAATATTGATGCTTAATTTGTCAATACATTTTATGATCTTGCAACAAGATTCTGAGATGATTTGCTGTATTTTTTCCACCACCTACTTTTTCGGTCTTGTATTTTCTCGGTAACAAGGGGTTTTCTATACCATGTAAAGGAATCATGCAGGCCAAGAATGCTCTCGACATCATGTTCTGAATACTATACTCTTGAGATGGTTTTATTTGTATTATGATGGGTTTTGTTTACAATTTTATTTTTGTAGATTTGCATAATTTGTATTTTTTTTTAGAAACTCTTAGGAAAGAAGTCTGTTGATAACATGCACACTGATATTCCATCTAAGAATCAAATAGGAATTTGCTAGAACTTCATCTACATACATTGTTGTTTTCATTTCAATTTTATCATGGTACGTCTAATGAACTTATGGTCACAACGATATCTTTCAGATGGGGAAATTGATAATCATGCTTAGGTCGATAGCTAGCAATTTCATTTGGATTGTTCCTTTTTGTTTTGATTATAATAGAACACTTTATTTTAGTTGTTTTCTTTTGTTTTAAAAAGAAATAGAAAAACAATAAAAATCATAAAATAATCAAATAATAATAATTGAAAATGCACATTTTAGTCATTCCTGGAAACAATAATCAACACATGCTTTTACGATTAACGCTAAAGTGTTTTTCTTAAAGTCATTTTGACAATAATCGTAGACGAAACTAGCACAGGAAACAGGTAAAATTGCATTTTATCTTCTTTCTATATAGCGCGCATTTGTACTTATTCTTTCCCTTTTACGTTTTACAATGATATGACAAGTTCAATTATGGGATTTGTACTAAGATTTTTTAGATTCAGAGACAATCGCATTTTGCTGCTGAAGTGATTTTTCAAGAATCAAATTTTTTTTTGAGAAACATGCTTTGGTAGACAGCTTGAAAAAGCTCTTACTCATCATAAAAATTATGTCGTTTGCTATTACACAGAAACCATTCATAAACCCATTTTCAGCATGAATGTTGATCCCATTTTTCCTTCAAATGCACATTAGTCATCCATGTATTGAATTCCACTTTCCACTTCCTTATAAGTCACGATTTCACACATTCCTATATTTTCTGATTCATGTACATTTTTTCCTTCTTTTTACATTTCATCTTTCCTTCTAAATAAAACCAGTCACCTCCCTTTCCATGATTACATTACTATGATTTCCTTGACATAAACCCTATTGCTACTGAGATATTTCTTATAGTCCTACCACTATGTTTGTAAAAACTCGTGTTGACTAATGTGAGATTCCTTAAGGCCCACCTTTCAACAAGTCTTGTCCATCGACCTCAAAACATTATTTAGGATATAGATTAGAGTCCATTTTGAGTACCTAGAGGCTTGCATGCATTAATGGAAATCTAGGCTTGCTGACAATCATGGGAATACATCAATGTCCCTTGATCGTTATATCTTGCAAGTGACTCAACATCATCACATCCATTCGTACTTTTCAAGATGTAGTCAGGTAACTTGTCACTCATTGACATCAATGGTGAGTTTCCTCACATTGGTTAATGACATTAATCATTGGTTGGTAATCCAATTATTTCTCTTCATGCTTGACAAGGACACATCCATTAGCATGATTAGAATTGTACCATCGGGTTTGTAGAGGGTGAAGACTATACACTTTTTGTTGACTCCCTCAGTAGTTACAACAACATGACTTCAGCTATATGAGAGTACTACAGTTCCTCTTTCATACTCCCTCTTTTAAATGATTCATCAGCAGCGGTTCAGATCCCTCCACTTCACATTCTCTGATTCAACAGTTACAGTAGTTGCAATTACAACAGTTGTAGTTACAGTAGTTGCAACTATAGAAGTAGTCAACTTCCACATGATCCTACAGTAGTAACATCTTCCATGCTCCTTCAGTTGTATCAGCCATATTCTTATTGCATAGTTCATCACCATTTTGGGTAAGTGAGGGTATGTTACTTTCTAAACTTTAATCATTTAATTCCTTAACTACTAGAAAATAATAAAATGGAAAATTACCTCACCATGCTCCATTTCCTTTTCACTTCTATGACCTGCACTAAGTTGCATGAGAACATGCAACCAATTCAATTAGGGAGGGGGAACTATATTCACTACATATTCACTACTATCATTCCATTTTTCATCTCATTTACCATTCATCAACATTTCTTTTCCAACAACATTTTGTCGCACTTTGCTTCATAAGCATTGATATACATATTGGTATGATTCATAAACATAAGGAAAATGATTTTCTTATGCACAGTGATGATTTTTTATGCACATTGATATCTTATCATTTCCAGTGAGTGTATGGTTAAATTATTATCGTAGCTAGAAGATAGATAATTAAATTAATGTTGTTAACACAAGAACCAACATTCTTTGTATTCATGGTTGTCACACAAGAACCAACCAAAAGAAAATATCAGTCGTTATTCATGTATCTCACACCTTGGAAACATTCATTGATTAAAACACATTATCAATCAAAGCCACAGTTCAGATGCCAAAATTTCTCAATAAGATCCATGCAAGAATGTACATGAGAACATGCAACAATTTTAGTTGGGAAGGATCAGTGGGACTCAAAAATGTCATATTTTCATCCACTTTTCCTTTCACCATTCCTCACATTTCATCGTCCCATTAACCTTTCATTATACCATTTCCTTACATATATTTGGGTTTCACCTTATTATTTTCCATTTTATTCATTTTAGTATTATAATTGAATTTATGATTAAATGTTAGAAATTAACATGTTTTTCATATATCTCAGAAATATGTAAGCTTTGTAATGTGTAGGAATTAATACAAAAAGAATTCTCGAATATCTCCTCCACCATTTCAACGATATAGTTATTCAAATCATATTCCAAGGAGAAGATCGTGGATATTTGGTTGGCATATCTTATCCAGGATTTGTGAGAGACATGTGGAGGATTTGAAGGGATCTTATCTTGTAATAATGGAAAATTAGTTGAGAGTAGTTGAGAGAATAATGGATCTGTAATTATGAGATGGTTATCTTATCTTCAAGGCTCTCATGTATAAAGGAGAGTGTCCTCTCTCCATTCTAGAGTAGTTTTTTATTAGTCTTCATTAGTCTTCGATTGTAGAAGTTAGTCTTGACTTTCTAATTTGGAGAAGGGGATTCTTAGCTTTGATACTTAGTTTGATTCATGCTTTCATTATTGTTTCATGATTTCTCATTTGATTCTTGTAATTTAATTTGAGATAGATTTATTGTGTGAACTCACATATGTTGTTTGCCATTAAACTCTTCATATGTTGTATTGATTTTCCTTCATGCAAATTGTCATTCCTAGATTAGTTTGATTTCAGCAATTTCAATTCGAAAATATGTTTCATCTTCTTAGATTAGTTCCACTTCGATCCTGCATATATAGTGCATGTGCTTCGTAATCCTATGAACCTTGGATTGGCAAATTAAATGGTTGGGAAAGTACTGCAACGCAATTAAAACGACATTATTTTCACCCAACACTATTTGTATCCAAAATTGTCACCTAGCACTAGAAGCATTGTTGCAGGATGCAAACTCGAAACCCAAGGGAACATCGGTGATAGGGAAACATTGATTTAACCCATGACATTCACATGATAGAAATGGTCAACCAAAAATAAGCTTAACATATAATGAAAACCCTAGCTCCTCGAAACCACAAATAAAATCACCACTAATACATTAAGAAAGGGATAAAATGGATAATATTACCAAGAATCCAAATATGAATGTTGGAATTGGTAGAAACGACAATAATCGGTATTGTGGAACAGCTTTAACCAACTACTGAAGCATTAATCCATCAAAATCCCTGTGTCCAAAAATATATGTGATTCCAATTGTTTTTGAATCCTTGCAAGTTTCGAGATGCGCATCTAGGAGAGGGAAAACCGAGAGCCCCATAGATTTATAAATCCCAATATCCCTAGAGAAGAAAAAACAATATTAGGATTATGGATAGAAAACCCCACCGACTATAATATCCACTCAACTTCAAATAGACTTGAACTTTGGATTTCCCTCTAGAAATCCAATTCCTTATGAGTTACATACCCCAAAGTATCCCTTTTCCATGCTACATCAACATGCCCTAACAAAGTATTCACTCACGCTTCAGCTAGTTCCAACAATTCATTCAACAATTGGACTGATTAATTAATTGACAAATTGAAGTTGTGCGGCCTTCCCTACAGGTCCTCAAAGTTATTTCTCGCAAATAAAATATCGATGGAACAATCCTAGAGCTTTCCAAGTTCAACCTACACAATGATGGAGCCTTCCATGTTCTCCCTACGATTGCGAATCCTACCGAGTTGGTGGCCAGTATGCTTGCAGTTGCAATTTTGTAGCATGAAGAATTGTGGTTGTGGGTTGTGGGATTCCAATGGTTGATTCATTGGAGACTAGATTATGAGCCTAGATATTTGGAAGTGTGTAGCATGACGATGCCACTTCCATCGATGACTCGACCCACAGCCATATATATCTTCATCTTATTCTCATCGATGGTGATAAATTATGAGTAATACCTCACACAATTATGCATTCAATGGAATTAACTGATGGAATTTAAGAATTCACGTGGATGGTGTCAGGTGGACACTGCTGAATGGTGAGTCATGAGTCGCGAGTTTCTATATTGTGTGAATGGAGCTTGGAATTGGACATGTCATCATGGAGTCTATCTTATGGAGTTCCTGACATGCTATCGATTGATTCATATGAGGCCCATTGAATGCTTCCCTAGCCTCGACTCCCCACTGCCCAGTTCCCACTTTCCAATATGGATGAGTGGATCGGGCTCCTACCTCCAGACTCTAGGCTCGACAGGCTCCTACCTCTAGAATTGGATATTGTAACCCTAGTCTTATAACTAATATAATGACATTTTGATATAAAAAAAATCGTTAAAGCCACATTTTACAAAAATCTTCAATCGTCTAACAAAATGACTTTAGCCAATTTTTACCTGTATTTGATGGGAAAAATGTCCAAAAATAGGAAAATTCGTGTCAAATTCCAACTCTACTCCCACCTCTTTTTTAATTGAAAGAAGAACATAAGACTGTGGAGAGATGGAGCTTATTTTCTTCATCCTCTTCTTGATGATGAATATTACCATTAAAATTCCCTACGCTAAGGATCGCAAAAAACCCAACACTCAATCCCCCCACAATGGCCAACACCACTCCCCCATTGTAGGACATGGCCACTAGCATAAGGAGATAACCCAACAATGTGTTTTCTGCAAATAACAAAGTATAGATGGTTTTCATAGCGTAAAATTTGGAATTCCACTTTTTGGGAAGTAGAATCTTCGATCTTGTTGGCTTTTGAGGTGATCCCCTTGAAATACATGAATTCCCGTGGACGGAATTACTCTTATTGTAGCTAATCCTTACCAGTGTTCTTATGCTCACAACATATTGATAAAAATCACTAGCCATAAAGAACACCAAGAGAGAAGCCCAATACTGCATCACTGTATGGGTCGTCCTCCATCCGTCGAACAAAATGATAACCTCCTTCCCCCATTAAAATGTCATGGGTAACATCCTCTTGTTTTTATCCTAATATTGTTGATTCTTATGGATTATTTCTTCATGTTTACATATCAATAGAGAGATTCAATGAAATTGTCTGTTGCAACATAATTGGATTTTCTTCATGCATTTCTTTCAACCTTTACGGACATATAAATACCTCACTAATTGGACTCATGAATGCATGAGGAGGGGCAGTACAACTATGTAAGAGGGTTGACTACAACTTAGCTGCATGTAAATCCTTCTTATTGTTTCGTCATTGGTGATAGTTAGAGTTAGGTTTAACTTTATGTACATGTTTCTATAGAACAATTTGGCTGCATGTAAATCTTTCTGTTGTTTTGTGTCTCTTATGGTTAGTTAAAGTAATTAATTTTCTTTTGGTTTGCAGATTACCACAATGAGTCAATCTAATTGGATTTTCTTCATTGATTGCTTTACAAACATGTAAATACCTTATTAATTGTACTCATGACATAGTGCAATAAGGTGGGCTTCAACTGATATGCATGTAAATTTTTCTTCTTGTTTCATCACTGGTGTTAGTTAGGGTTAGTCAAATGAATTAGTTTCCTTTTTGCAATTGTCACACACTACTGTAAATGTAATATCGGGAGTACAACTCAACTGCATATAAATTAGGGTTAGTTAAAGTAATTAGTTTTTCTATTAGTAATTGTTACACAAGAGTTTTATAAGCGTAACATCATCAACATGTTAAGAAAAAGTATAGCAAGAAGCCACGCAGCCAAATCTAATCCCATATCCTTCTCAGGATTGGATACATTCCATCTTGACAGTTCAATGAATCCAAGTTGAATGTTCATCTTTGTTTGTTCCTTTAGTGCAAAGGTATTCTCATTGACTCCACTCTAGAATCAAAAACTTTAATCAAAATTCACTCCCATTCTCAGCATGCAAGTACCCTGCATTCTATGGCTCTAAAAGTGGTCCATCTTGGAAATTAAAGTGGTCCATTATTTGGTTCTGTAATATCCCAAATACTAATATTCTACTATGTTACTATTCTAGGGCTTTCTTGTATAATCAAGTCTTGCAAAAATACTGAATTTAAAGGTGCATGAAAGGTGTTGTGCTAATGGCCCTAAACTATAGCTGAACTAGGGAAAAGATTTACAGGAAGAAGGTAAACACTTAACACTAATAAAATGATGTGAGTCCTCCAAAAAAATGATGCATGCACAAGAGCTAAATGTTGGTGCTCCTCCTCTGAGATTGACGCCCAATTGCACACATGTGTCCTCCTCAGGAAGAAGGTGACGTGTTTTATGAAGGGCTGGTCGGTTGCTGCTAAAAATTTGTAGGACAGCTGGTATTCACCTACTAGAGAGTTATAATGCCACATGTAGAGATTTGGCCTCCTCTAAGTTCCCTATAGAATTATTTTTCCTCCTCGGTGCTCATGCCCATTTCCTCACTGATATGTTTATAACTACTGTGGATAAAAAAAGTAGAAGCTGATAATCACTATATGTCATCGAATGATCGTATCAATAAAGAAGAAGCTGACATGCGGAGGAAATACTGGGTTTTGGGGTCCCAACGAATCCTTTTGGGATTCCCAACTATTTTCGAGCTGCAAAACATGAACATGTAATTAATCCTTTTGAGTATGCTAGATCACAAAACATAGATTTATAAGGTGAATTTTGTTGATAAACCTGGATTGTCTATCTTGAAAGAGGCTAGGGAAAATAGTTGCACTGTCGAACCCTCATTAGCTGAAGATGTTGTCTTCAACCCCAACTACTGTTGTTGCATGTTGTGATGCTACTCAAAAACTCCAAATCAATAATAATAATCATATATGTCTCCTTTAGTCCAATAACCCTTCTTAAATATATTAGCATGTGGTTTTAGGGTTTACGCTCCACTTTTGCATGCATTCAATTCAAATTTTATGTGACTTAATCCATTAGAGGAAATTTCAACTCAAAATGGGCGTCCTAAGGAAAATTAATAAAATAATAGTTAAAATAATAAAATAATATTTATTAATTTTAGAGGAAGAAAAGAAAAAAAATGTTTTTTTTGTTTGTATTTTCGACATATCTCCGTGTGTTTTTACTCACATTTAAATCAGGAGATCTTGTTGGATGCAGAATTAAATTTTGCATCCAACGAGTACCCACTTGACATAGTTTTGACGGACCCCTCTACCACAAAAGAGAAATACCTGAAAAAACGTGATGATGACATCATCATCACGTTTTTTAGGTATTTCTTGTTTTTTTGGTAGTGTGGTCCACCAAAAGTATGCCGAGTGGGTACTTGTTGGATGCAGAATTTAATTTTGCATCCAACGAACTCTCCTAATTGAAATTTGAG
Organism: Pseudotsuga menziesii; assembly: GCA_001517045.1. Classification (NCBI taxonomy): domain Eukaryota; kingdom Viridiplantae; phylum Streptophyta; class Pinopsida; order Pinales; family Pinaceae; genus Pseudotsuga; species Pseudotsuga menziesii. The sequence continues at coordinate 29,719 of LPNX011141038.1, read as the reverse complement.
TAAAAACACAAGGAGGTATGTCGAAAATACAAACAAAAGAAGCAGTTTTTTTACGATACCTATCCCAAAATTTATATTAAAAATTTTTTTAAGACCTATACGATATTTAAAATTTAAATAAATTTCATTGGCTAACACATGATGACATGGAATTTTAGTTAGAGTTAAAAGGTCCATTTTGAGTTGAAATTTCCTCTAATGCTAAAGAAATAAGGCTTCTTTTATTAGACTGATGACTTTAATACTGAATGAGTGTCGTGATCTCATATAGGTATCAAATGTCCCAGTCAATTCCCTTTTATACAGTACCAGCTTGAACCTATTTGAATGAAGTAGGTTAGAGGGTGTTTTTGTGCTTAATTAGAAGAGGACATTATAGTCCCTCCCATTTGAAATTTCTTGTCATCAAGCAACTGCAAACTAGGATGATGCAATACTTTCTCTCCCTTCCATGTGGCATCCTTCATAGGTAATTATTTCCATTTTACCAAGTACTCTCGAATCACTGTGGTTCAGAGTTTCCTTTCTCGCATCTGTAGGATTAGGTTTGGAATTAGTACTAAAATCTGTTCATCATCTAATGGAGGAAACTTGGTGGATGGAGAAATGTGTTGTCCTACTATTTTCTTGAGATTGGATACATGAAATACATTGTGAATTTATCTTTCCTCTGGAAGTTCTAGTTCATAAGACACCTATCCAACCTTCTTGAATACCTTATAAGTACCATAGAAGTGAGGTTTTATATTTTCCACTCCTTTTTTCTTGATGGAATATTCTCTGTAAGTTTGTAGCTGTAAATATACCAGATCTCCTACCTCAAAACTCCTCTCAATCCTTTGTCTGTCTACATATAGATTTTGATGTATCTGATCTACCTGTAGATTCTCCTTCAGGACCTTGAGAATATCTTGACTTTCCTATACCAAATATTTGTCCTTTGGTTTCATGATGTCTCCAAAATCTAAGTCTACAAAATCCAGTGCCTCGTAACCATATAGAGCCTTGAAAGGTGTCATTTTAGTAGACAAGTTGTGGGTAGTATTGTAGTAGTACTCTCCTAGGTGTGGCCATTTAATCCATGTACTATGTTTCCACGCTACATAGTTTCTTAGATACCTCTCAATCCACTTGTTGACAATCGATATATTCCAATCACTGGTGCTTATAGCAAGTTCTGTCCCTACCAATTTGAATAGCTCCTACCAAAAGCACTAGTGAATTTACTATCATGGTCATTGATAATGGTTTTGGGTATCCCATGGAGTCTTAAAAACTTAGTGAAAAATAAATCATCTACCTGTGATGTTGAGTAGTCGAAAGATATAGCAAAGAAGTGAGAAAATTTGGTCAACTAATCTACTACCACATACTAAGCAGTCTCGTCCCTGTACCTTGGGTAACCCTGTAATGAAGTCCATCGAGATGATTTCCCATTTCTTCTTTGGTATCGGTAAAGGATGAAGTAACCCTTCCGAATGAGTATGTTCGATTTTATTCTACTCGCAAATACTGCATTCCCAAACGTGTTGTATTACATCCTCCTTGAGGCCTTTCCATGAGAACCTTTCTATGATGTGTCTGTAATTCTTCAATAACCCCTGATGTCCTAATAAAGGTGAGTCATGCGATGCCTATATGATCTTCCTCTTTAAAGAATATTGTGGGATGAGCTATATCCTACCTTTTTAATAGATGATGTCATCAATGATCCTGTACCTATACTTGTTTGATGATGTCGACACATAAAGGTTATATTTTCATAATCCAAACTCGGTATGAGTTTGTGTAACAACTCGTTTTTCACCCCGTTTGCGTTAAAATGTATATGATGTATATATTGTAATTAATCATGGTATGGAGCTAAAGGCAAAAGCCCCACCATCAATTTGGTTGTTTTATGTTTTGGCGATTGAAATCGTTGCCGATGGTATATCATGATATCCAACACATTATAATTTTGGCATCATGTAAATATGCATTTTAAATAAAATAAACCCCAAACAGCTATGTCAATGCAACCATAATGAAAAGGGCATGATTTTTCCTAAGGATAAGGAGGCAGAATTATTAAACCTTGAGCCAATGGGGAAAATCCAAGTGTCAGTTGTTAAACCCATTTAGTTGTCACCCACCCTTTTGACTTACTCACCTTTCCTTATCTCAATCAGTCAACTACCAAATTAAAAACCTCTGATGTTAGTTGGGTAGTTATTGCTGGCCAATGGTGTGTGGAAGGACAGTCAGTCTTTGCCCATACGCACACTCCACTAGCAGACTCTTTCACCCTCACGTGGGCATTCTTCCATTCTGGCCTATTCTCACGCAAAGACGGGGTTCTTCTTCTCATGCACAGGTCTTGGCATTTTACTGACACGGAGAGATGGGTGAGCGGCCTCACATGCACAATTTTGCTATGTGTGTGACTTTTGTAGTTGGGGATTTTGTTGTGTGTATTTCTCTTCGTTGTGGGTCTGACCATGTGAATTCACCTCCACGTGGGTTGTTTTTCCTTCCTCACACAGCTGAAAAATCGATTGCCATTGGTTTCCCCACGATTTTGGTTTGTTGTGGGTTCATTTACATTTTTGGGTTGTTGTGGGTTCTTATTAAGTCGTTTTGGCCATGATAGGTCCAAGAACGACTCAAGAATCGAATTTCCCAGTCAGAGCTACGTATTACCCAAATTGTCACCTCGGTTGTTCTGTGGTGTTTGATTTTCTTCCCGAGAGCTTCGAATCGCTTGTTTTACTGTGTGTATGCAGTGGTTGGTATTTGGACTGTGTTGGAGTGGGAATGAATGATTTGTATGCTTGATAAACCTGGTGTGTTTGAGAGCCACATAGACAGAGCTAGAGGGATGGCTTTCTTCTCCATAACCCCTGAATAGCACTCGAAGGGAAGTGAGGGCCTCAGGGACTGTGTAGTAGAGAAGGGACTGATTCCTTGTGTTGGGTGTATGTGGGTGTCCTAGAAGTCAGGCTAGTTCTGGTGTAGGTGCCCTTTTCTCTTCAGTGAGCCCACCAGCTTAGCATTCAGCTTTTTCGAGCTCCTTGATGGCCTGATATACCCAACAGTGTTGGTTTGGCTGATTTGTGCATCTTTAGCTATGTGTGAGCCTACTTAGTTCGTTATTCCTTGGGGAATCATGCCCATCTTGGGGGTGGCAGTGTTGCTGAGAGACTAAGGAGCACACTGGCCTATGGTTGGGTGGAACGTTGTAGCGACATAACTGGTTTCGGGATGAATTCTTCATAAGATAAGTATTCTTCACTATCTCATCTCTGCAAATTGTATTTTGTTGTTTAATGAAAATGATGAACATGCTAAATGCTTGAATGTATGGTTTTGCTTCCGATGTATGGTAACAATGTATGCATGTTTTACTTCAAAGCATTTCAGTTTTTTATCTGTGTATGTTCATGGGGTTAGTTCCCGGATAGATAATGGCATAGTAGCGTCCTCTTCGCCGGTTAGAGGGTCTAGGACATTAGAGTTTGTAGTTTATACATTTCAACCTATTTTGTTTGTAAGGGGTTTACTAAAGTCAATCTCCACATAATATGGGCATATGTAAATTATCCTTGCGAGGTCCTTTGAGTATCATACTTTACTAATTTGCCTAGTGTATTGCTAATATATTTAACACTGTATGGGGCCTAAAGGGAAGAGACATATTTGGAATTTGCAACGAGACCGACATTTTGGATACCACCATAGTAGTTGAATCAAACTATAGAAATCATGGAGTAATGAAGGACCAAGTCATATTCTCCAAAACCTAAGTTTCTCATAATTTTTTTTCTTGTAATAATCTTGGGAATGGAACTATACTACAAATAAGCCTTTAGAGAACAAGCTGATCTCACAATTTTTGGTGTAGTTATGATATATCCATTGGTTTAGATATTCTTATCATGGATAAAAACCATCAAATCTAGAAATCTCTTTTAATAACACAAATGAAATTATACTAAGTGCTTAAGATATAGCTTTAAAGGTAAAAAATTAAAAGTTAAATGATATTTTTTTAAGACTTAAATTTAAAATAACTAAATGATGTGTAAAAATATTTGCCTTAATATTGGGTTGTTAATTGAATTACTGACATGCTCTAGACTTTTAACTCTTTCTCAAAGCATAAGCATTAGAAGTAGGTGGGTGGATTTATTTCAATTAAACTTCATATATTTCCTAAAAGGTTTTTTTTTTCACACTGTAAAAGGTATATTCATCTAGTATAGTGTACTCTAAGGACTTCTCATTTTGTAGTCTAAAAACTTCTTTGTAATAGAATTACATTTTTTCCCAAACTGATTGCAAGAAAATATTTGTGCGTGAACAGTGAGTGAGCACCCATGTTGTCGCTGCAAACTGATAACAATCAGTGAGCACCCAAACTGATAGTCGCTGCAAACTGATAGATCGACCGCAAACTGATAGTCGGTGCTCGTACTAGATCGAACAGTTAGAGGATGCCAGAGCCCGAGTGTTAATGAGGAGCCAAAGTGTTAGGAATGTGGCAGAGCCTGAGTGTGAAGGCCCGCCAGTTAAATTAATCTATCTATGCTCCAGCCCGTGAGAACAGAAGAGCCTGCGTCTCCGCTTCTATAGGTCCTGTCCTGTATTATATATGATATAATATGCAAACCCTATAAATTATAGTAATGAGCTGGTGGATCAAGAAGGATCAAATGGAGCATGTCCGGAAGTGACAAGGAGTAATGAGGTACACCTGATAATAGATAGCAATAAATAAAAACTATAATTTCAATTTGAAAGAAAGACGTCAAACAGAAAGACAAACCAGCTACAAGAAGATACTAATGCCCGTAGATTGATAAATACATCAATTGCGTAAAGAAAATGGCCGAGTGGTGTGCAATGTTCCTGTTAGTACATTTTCTACGTTTATACCGAACTTATTTTTCCTGGAGTTTCCTGTAGTCCGGCAAAGTAGCTGATATACCAGCATGAATATTGTTCAAATAGGTAGGCTGGAGTCCAAAAACGATGACTACCATTGGGTGCTGTTCAGTACTAATTTGCATATAAACAATAACTACTTTGATTACCATTGGGTACATATAAACAATATGTTAACGCAGAAGAGTCCGTGATAGTTAAAACTTGGAATGCTCATACTACCTTCGGAACTCGATCTCAATCAGAGTTGCAAGATCTCAATCAATTCATGGACATGGACATGCGAATATAATGTATATTAATAAAGCAAATCCAAACAAGATCTCAATCAATTCATTTGCGAATATAATGTATATATTAATAAAGCAAATTCAGACATTACTTGATCACAATTGAAGAGCTTGAGTTTCTGATCAAGGAACTTTGATGTATAATAAATTTACACAATGTTTGTAATTCAAGAAATAATAACCTTCCGCGCCCAACATATGAAGATCCAATGAATGGTTTAAGTGCAAGAAGAACATGGATCTGCCGAGAGATGGAGCTGATTTTCTTCATCGGCCTCTTCCTCCTCCTGATCAGGCCGATGAATATTACCAACGCTAAGGAAAGAGAAAAATCCAACACTCAATCCCGCCACGATGGCCAACACCACTCCCCCGTTGTAGGACGTGGCCGCCAGCATAAGGAGATAACCCAGCAATGCGTTTACCGCAAATAGCAGAGTTTCCACGGTTTTGATCATAGCGTAACCTCCTCCTCTGATCTTGATCCACTTCTCTGGCAGCAGCAGATTCAGCATCGATCTTGCGGATGCTCGTTGTTGAGGTACTGATCCCATTGAAATATATGAATTATTACTGTTATTGTAGGTCATCCTTACCAGTGTTCTTATGCTAACAACATATTGATAAAAAACACTGGCCAGAAACAACACAAAGAGAGAAGCCCAATACTGCATAACCGTATGCGTCCTCCATCCATCGAACAGAATGATCACCTCCTTGCCCAAGTAAAATGTCATGTGCTGCATCCCCATCATCATGGGCATCACCATCATCATTCTTATGGATTATTTCTTCCTGTTTGCAGATCACAGATCACCAGAGAAAGAGTCAATCAAAATCGAAATCAAATTGCTTGCTCCAACATAATTGGATTTTCTTCATTGATACGGACATATAAATAACTCACTCACTGGACTCATGAGGGGTAGTACAATAGTGTACGAGGGCGGACAAGTAAATCTTTTTTCAAGTGCATGTAAATCAGACTAAGAGATGGATTGTTTGTAGATTGCATGGATTGCATGCAGTGGTGTTAGTTTTAAGTGCATGTAAATCAGACTGTTTGTAGACTGCAGCTTGTACTGGATCAAACAATGCTCCCAAAGAGACTCAAACTAAAGAGACTCTGAGGGATGTTAAGAAATCATTTTTTAATGTCTTAAATTGTGGCTTTAATATTTTGGTCCTATAAAGTCAATGAAAGTGTAGCCATAATTCAATTTTTAGGCTTGCATTTATTTCTAACAAGGAAATTTTTAGTTTCCGAGATAATGAAAGCTATTGATCTGAGCAAAGAATAAGTATAAGAAAGTTTTTCATGTAAAATTAATATTTTAATAAAACAAAAACAAAGAATAAGACTTGCAACCACTTAGCCTAAGAAAGTTCTTCATAAAAAACTAATATTTTAATGAAACAAAAACATTAAGCTTATTTTAAGCCCATAAACCACCAATAGATTCCATCGATGCTTGTTTTAGTTCACTTTTAATTATGTGTTGGGACTTGCTTGAGATTTATTTTGATCCCAATAATTAGAGTTATTTTATTTTCAAATAACTAGAGTTTTTTTATCTTCAAATCATTCGAGTTATTGTTGTATAAAATAACTATTTGGTTATGTATATGTGCATGTATGTTTATGTATAATATGCATATAGAACTATATAAGTGTATACTTCCATGAATGTATGGATCATATTTTAAAATATATATGAAAAAAAAGATAAGAATGGGGAGATGGAAAAATGGATACATATTTTTTCTTATGCAATCCAAATCACCAAATCTATCTATCTTTTTTCACCATCCACCAATGGCATCCTTCCTTGGTATTCCAAGGTATGCAAACTTGCTCTAAAGGCCTCTTCACCTCTTCTTTAGCTGCAACTTTCACCCTTGCTATAACCAAAGATGCATACTTCATCTTTGATACAACATTTTCTAACACTTCATCACCAAAGTATGACAACAAAGGAATTGATAAATTCCATTGGAACCTTTCACTAATACCTCCTCCACTATTGTGCTTGGGTACAAATACAAGATTTTTTACAGTCATACAATCCCAAACTTATTCTCCATCCCTTCCTCCATTTTAGGAACCCATGTATTGAATATCGAAAATTCTTGCACGTTAACTACAAACTCTTTTTTTTTTGTACACAAGTGTTGCTACACTTTCGTCCACTTCATCACCATTTCCTTCTTGTTGATGTATTTGTAACTTCATAATGTATTCACTAGTATATCTTATATTGTATTTCATTGTACCCTCATGTTCTTATCACGAGAATCATTAATATAATAAAGTCATGTAAAGTCATAGATGTTAACCCTCCGTTGTAAGTCGGGGCAATAGTCCCCTGAGTTGAGGGGTACTAGGGTTATTAGACTCTCCTAGTGAAGTCGGCCCTCGTAAGTAATTGTCAAGTGGAAAACTAGTATAAATAGAGAGTGAGTTTCTCTATTTGAAACACACACTCACTCAACTGTAGCGCATGAGTGAGAGAAGAGGAGCTCAGACAAATGAGAGAGAGAATAGCTGTCGGAGATCATCTTTATGTTTTTTGGGTTTTACTTTTGGCATTGGTGCTCATTCTATTTGTGAGGAAGTTGTGGGTTTTTCTCCTTTATGGTTTCCTTGAGGAAAACTCTTTGTGTCTCTTGTCTTTTGTGTTTATTGTTGTGCATGTTATTCTCTCGGATAAGATCCTAGATCATATTGATTAAATGATAAAAATATAACATGGTATGAGAGCTAACATGAGAAAAAGACATTGTGTAGCTGCATAAGCTAGAGCTTCTTAATTTTTGAGTATCTCTCCACATATCATTAGCAAAGGAGGCTAGGCTAACTCTCCATTGAAGGGCGCATCTTTCTGTCAAAGCAGAATTTGATGTCTTTTTTTTTAGAGAGATGGAGCTGATTTTCTTCATCGTCCTCCATCCATCAAACAAAATGATCACCTCCTTGCCCCAGTAAAATGTCATGTGCTGCATCGCCATCATCATTCTTATGGATTTCTTCTTCCTATTTGCAGATCACAAATCATCGGAGAGAGTCAATCAAAATCAAAATCAAATTGCTTGCAGCAACATAATTGGATTTTATTCATTGATAAAGACATATAAATAACTCACTCACTAGACTCATGAGGGATAGTACAACAGTGTATGAGGGCTGACAACAACTTAGCTGCATACATGTAAATCAAACTAAGAGATGGATTGTTTGTATATTGCATGGATTGCATGCACTCGTGTTAGTTTTAAGTGCATGTAAATAGTTTTTCAAGTGCATGTAAATGAGACTAAAAGATGGACTATTTGTAGATTGCATGTAGTGGTGTTAGTTTTAAGTGCATGTAAATCAGACTGTTTGTAGACTGCAGCTCGATCAAACAATGCCCCAAAAGAGACTCAAACTAAATAGACTCCGAGGAATGTTAAGAAATCATTTTTTAATGTCTCAAATTGTCGCTTTAATATTTTTGGGCCTACAAACTCAATGAAAGTGCAGCCATAATTCAATTTTCACTCTTGCATTTATCGCTAACAAGGAAATTTTTAGTTTCTGAGATAATGAAAGCTATTGATATGAACCAAGAATAAGTATAATAAAGTTCTTCATGTTCAATTAATATTTTAATAAAACAAAAACAAAGAATAAGACTTATAACCACTTAGTATCTTCTGTCCAATTAATATTTTAATGAAACAAAAACATTAAGGTTATTTTAAGCCCACAAACCACCAATAGATTTCATCGATGCTTGTTTTAGTTCACTTTTAATTATGTGTTGAGACTTGCTTGAGATTTATTTTGATCCCAATAATTAAATTTATTTTCAAATAACTAGAGTTTTTTATCTTCAAATAATTAGAGTTATTGTTGTATAAAATAACTATTTGGTTATGCATATGTGCATGTTTGTTTATGTATAATATGCATATAGAACTATATAAGTGTATACTTCCATGAATGTATGGATCATATTTTAAAATATATATGAAAAAAAGCATAAGAATGGGGAGATGGAAAAATGGATACATATTTTTTCTCATGCACTCCAAATCACCAAATCTATATATCTTTTTTCACCATCCACCAATGGCATCCTTCCTCCTTGGTATTCCAAGGTATGTAAACTTGCTCCAAGGGTCTCTTCACCTCTTCTATAGCTACAAATTTCACCCTTGCTATAACCAAGGATGCATACTTCATCTTTGATACAACATTTTCTAACATTTCATCAGCGAGGTATGACAACAATGGAATGGATAAATTCCATTGGAACCTTTCACTAATACCTCCTCCACTATTGTGCTTGGCTACAAATACAAGATTTTTTACATTCATACAATTACAAACTTATTCTCCATCCCTTCCTCCATTTTAGGAATCCATGTATTGAATATCGAAACTTCTTGCATGTTAACTACAAACTCTTTTTTTTTGTACACAGGTTGCTACACTTTTGTCCACTTCATCACCATTTCCTTCTTGTTGATGTATTTGTAACTTCAAAATGCATTCACTTGTATATCTTATATTGTATTTCATTGTACCCTGATGTTCCTATCGGGAGAACCATTAATATAATAAAGTCATGTAAAGTCATAGAGAATAACCCTTCGTTGTAAGCCAGGGCAATAGTCCCTATAATTGAGAGGTACTAGGGTTATTAGACTCTCATAGTGAAGTCGGCCCTCGTAAGTAATTGTCAAGTGGAAAACTAGTAGAAATAGATAGTGAGTTTCTCTATTTGAAACACACACTCACTCAACTATAGCGCATGAGTGAGAGAAGAGGAGCTCACACAAGTGAGACAAAGAACAGCTGTTGGAGATCATCTTTGTGTTTTTTGGGTTTTACTTTTGGCATTGGTGCTCATTCTATCTATGAGGAAGTTGTGGGTTTTTCTCCTTTATGGTTTCCCTGAGGAAAACTCTTTGTGTCTCTTGTATTTTTTGTTTATTGTTGTGCATGTTATTCTCCGAGATAAGATCCTAGATCATATCGATTAAATGATAAAAATATAACATGTTATGAGAGCTAACGTGAAAAAAAGACATTGTGTAGTTGCAGAAGCTAGAGCTTCTTAATTTTGGGTATCTCTCCACAGATCATCAACAAAGGAGGCTAGGCTAACTCTCCATTGAAGGGCGCATCTTTCTATCAAAGCAGAATTTGATTCTGGGCATTTTCAATTTTTGACTTGTCACTACTACGAGAAATTAAGGCTTTTCAAAGAAGAGGAATTTTTTAGTGAGCCCGGCATAGGATTTCTCTCCTCCTCAAAATCGAAATTTAGAGACCAAGATCGAAATTTTTGGTTGGGTAAAAATGTGGGAAAGTCAAACCCTAATTTGACCCCGAACGTGAAAACCCTAAAATACTAAAACTAGTAGTTTTGGTACATTCGCTATAACTCGATCTTTGAGAAGGATCAGGAGCCGAAAATTTTACAGGCCGAAGATAAATTCCTGGTGTACCCTATGTAAAATTTTTAGCCTCAGATTCACTATATTCTTGGAGATATGATTCCTCCAAATTAGTGTTCAATCATATCCTAGGATTCATCCCTAAACAAGACACCTTGGGAGAATTGATATATCTCATGCTACGAAGGTCCAAATGAAATTTATCAATATGTTGAAAATAGGGCACAGACTATACTTTCTGTGGTAAAAGTTTCCAACCTTGAAGATGAAACAGTGACACGTGAAAGTCTGTACAAGTTTGTTATGTTGAACAGTCTTGAAACAAGTCACCTTGGGAAAACTCTCACTAGTCCCAATTGGTGAAACCAATTATTCTAAAACCTGTGGTTTTGGAAAGAGAACAGATGAGGATACCTCACTACAAATTTTTAGACACGGAGGAGTAGTAATTCCAGAGATACCACAGAAACAATATTAGAATTTTTTGTAGAATAAATTAGAAAAATAGGGCTTCCTATTCTGGGAGCTCCCTCCACTATTTTAAGAAAAAGAGTATATTGGACAGATCACCTTGAAGAGGACCTTCTTTCTATCCAATCAAATATGAAAGATTCCAAGTTTTGAAAATTAGGGTTTCTCTGACAAACCCTAGATGAGCCAAGATGGACACCTCAAATTGGTAAGATCTAAATTTTTACTATTTATGTTTGAGGTTCTCATTTCAAAATGACTAATCACACTAGCTTGATGAAAATCATGTTGAGGATGACAACTTCTAAGCATGGAACCATGAAATCTCACTCGTTCCTGAAGAAAATGAATTCGACACCTACATAAGTGGAGAGGTTCCAGTTCCAGAGGGAGATGAGGCTAAAGACTTACTCAAGAAGAACTTAGTCAAGGCCAAGAGGATTATTACTGATTCTATCAAGGATCATACCACAAGTTTCTTCCCTAGAAAAACCTAAAGAGATGTTTGCTTCCGTGACCAAGCTATTTTAATGGGAGAATATAAATCGAAAGAAGTATAGGAACTTAGTGACACTTGAAGAAATTGACTTAGATCAGTATTTTAGTAAAGAAGTTATAAGATGAGGCTAAGGCTAAGGCTAGAGCCAAGAGAATCATTGCAGATTCTATTAAATATCATCTCATTCCTCATGTGTTATCCTTGAAGACAACAAAAGGAAGTGTTTGATGCTATGATGAAGCAATTGAAGAAGAATAAGACATTGATATAACCACCTTGAATGGCCTCCTGGGATCATGGGATTCATTCATTCGAGGAATGTGTGCCAAAAGGAAGTGATTACCTTCAACAGACTCTACAAAGAGATCCCACAAGAAGAAGCTTGATTGATAATAAGAGAAGAGAAAATGGGAGCAACTGAAGATCAAGCTCTCACGATCCAAAGAAGATCCCTCAAGCAATGAGGAATACGAAGGACTCAAATCTTGAAGAACCTCTTATCCATCTTATCATTTGGATAAGAAATGATGTTGTTATGAATGAGGAAGATGAGGAAGCTAAAGTCTCAAGAAGGATTCTACCCACAAAACAAATAAAGATAAGTATTCAATTCATGATATTATTTTGTTATGCATTTGTTTATATTCAATTGATGTGTTACGCATGAGAGAATGTTTGCATTAATGAAAGTATACTACTAATATGCATTTGATGGGTAAGTAGCCCATGGTGCTATACAACTCTCCATTTCTCCTTATCTTGAATGAAAAATCTTTGCTAACATATTGGATTAGTGCACAATCTCGATGATGTCATGGTAGATATGGAAGGTGTTGGCCACTTTTCCTAACTCGCGTGACCCAGGTTTTGTGCAGCCAATCAACCCAAAAAATACCTGAGATACCGGCCTGACAGAGCAAGCCGCATCAAGAATACCTGTGAAGTAGGTACAGTCCCACCTAAGATATCTCTTCAATGGGTAACTGTCGAAAACATGTTTCCATGATTATCGAGGGATTATAATCCCTTGTCGCGCGACCAAGGAGCTCAACCAAGTTGCGAGGATGGAGTCATTCTCGTCGAACTGTAGTGCAAACCGCGCATATATTTTATTAACTACTAATGGTGCAACATAGATTCGGCCTTAGTACTTCAAGCTTAACTAAATATAAAATCAGCTAACAGACAGGCGCAACATACCAACACTCAACAGCACTTGCGCTGTAGATGTAAACTAATACTGAGAAGTAGCATGTAATAACCTATTCATGCATTTGAGCTCTTATTGAAAGTGTAACATTCATTCAATCATAACAAGACTTGCATCATAAGTCTAAACAAACAAAAACATAAACAACCATACATATTAAACCATCAATACACAGGGAGTTCACGTGAAAACCCATCTGGGGAAAACCACAAAGCACTCTTCATCTGGCATAAAAAATATATCATGCCTTCAGCCTGCATCTGATTGCAGACTGTCCTAGATATAGCTTTTGGCTCAAACTCTTTCTTGCTCTCATGCTCTCTGTCTTATTTCTCCTAATCTACTGCTACCATCTACTGATCCGCACACAGCCTGGATCGACCTCTCTAGCATCTGCACCTCTCTAACAGAGCTTCTCTTCTAGTGTGCTAACTCTGATTGCATGTTGCAGACTTTTGACTAATTTACTACTTAGATCTCTCATATTCACTCTTCTCTCTCATAGATATCCCCTATGTAACCCTTCACCAACAATTAAGACTAAAAACACCCAACAATAACCAACTACAGAGCAACCTTCACCAACTATTGAAAAGCCAACCGTCTAACTATTGAATCCCTCCTATTTATACTATTTTACATGACCACGTAGGTTCGAATACATACAGGAAGCCTGTTAACTGTCACCATTAGCCAACCCTTAGGCTACACTTGTGGTGATCACAACTTGACATGAGGCACTAACGAACTTACTTACAGCGTGCTTTCACTCGTGTGGCATCTGTCGACTTAAGACGACTTTATCACCCATGATCGCCCTGTCGCTTTCGGAATTATTCTACACTTGTGCTACTATTTTACCCTGTATCATATTTATTTCGTGAAGTTTCCTGCTTCCGCGCAGGTGACATATTTTGCACCTACTCTTTCTTCTACATAGATTTCCTCTTCAGCGCATTTTTCCTTTGCTCGCGGAGGTTTCCTTGCTTGTGCTTGTGCTGCATATTGAATATTGTGCTTATTTCCTATGCATTTTCCCCATGCCAATATGGCCCCAACAATCACACATAGCTCATCCCGAGCCACTAAGCAGTGGACATAGCAGGGGGCACGATATGCGCAATCACTTATTTAAAATTTTTTTTCTGCTTCCTCTCATGCGTGTTTTGTCACTTGTGTTTTTTTTTGGTGGTGTTTCCTGCACCGTGGCCTCATCCTATACTTAAATAAAATTTTAAACGACAAATCTTGGGGTTATACAATTTATTCTTTGGCCTCTTCTGAAGAGTCTATTTCCATAGGTTTTTCCTACGTCTGCACTGGGCCTTCTTGATGGCTTTCTTCTTGATCCTCTTCATCTTCCTGTCCATGTTCATATTTATTTTCCTCTTCTTCTTCCTTTTCCTCATATTCTTTCTTTTCCTCTTCTTCTTTTCCCTCTTCTTTTTTTTGTTCCTATTCTTCTTTTTCCTCCCCCTGCACATCCTCGGGTGCATCTTTCGGTGCAGACTATTTTGCACCTCCAGCCTTCTGTTGGAATTGGGACAAAATGGGGGTAAGACACTTTATCTGCCAGCAAGCTTCATCTTCGTGTTGCTTTAGCTCCTGTATTTTATCGACACTAGGGTTCTCCAATGAGGTGATTGACAATGCCCACGTGAACTCCTTGATTCACTGCTAGATAGGATGAATTATCCTTGTCACCCTTTCATCTTCGGCCTACTTCTCAGTCGTCTCCTTGTTGCGCATGATTTCCTGGTCATGCAGGGTTCTTGCCTTGTCCTAGAGCTACTTGAGCTCAGCACCTTTGGCGATTTTCTCGTTATTTGGTAGCTTCTTAATCTCTACCTTCACCACTAGTACCTGTAGGTTTGCTTGACGTGCCTGTTCGACAAGTTGTTCTACAATATCATCATCGATGAGATGTTCCCATGTCATGAAAATTGCTTCCATGGCCTTTGTACAGATCTTCTCGGCTTCCTGAAGCCAGGAAATATCTTGATTTGTTGATTCATTCCTTTACTGTAGCACTTTAGGGGGCATGCTCGGCTGCTAGTTGGTTCTCATTTCCTAAACCTGTTTCTTTAAGTCTGCAGCTAGTTTGGATAACCGCCTTAGTTGGTGCATAGGTTCTGCCTCGACTTCTTCCTCCTCATTTGACAACTCCATAGCTACCTCCTTTATATCTTGTTCCATTCAAGCCTGCTTCTAGGCTTGAGCTTCCAGGTCTTCCTGCTGGCACTTGATAACTTGTTTGCACTCCTTTGCTTTCTTGGTTTCCTTGGCTTCTGGATATCCAACTGCATTTTCCTCGATTCTGACCTCTATTGTGGCAGCTTACTAAATTGAATATGTCTGTGGCAAGGTCATCTTAGAGAAATACAAAATTAATGTTTCCAAGCTATGGACACTTGCCTCTTTCTTTGGTTCTTCTATAGAAAATTCCTGCGTGGGCATTTCTATTCTTAAGGGAAAGAGAAACACTGGCGTCTCCAGAGTGTCTAGTAGGTCTACACCATAGGTTTTAGCCTACATGGTGTCACGCACTTCTGTGATGGTCTCTTCCATCCGGTTAAATTTCGTAGTGATGGAAGCCATCCAGTTGATTTTCTTGCTCGTGATCTTACCCAAAGTTTTCTCAGCTACTTCAGCGACCACCTCACTAAGAAGAGTCATATCCTCTTTTGCTATGCCCATGACTTGGGGTTGGATATCCTTCTGCTTCTTCTTATGTGGGATGCTAAAGGCTTCCTCATCTTCCTCCATGGGCTCTTTTCCGTTCCTTTTCCTGGTTCTTTCGGCGCACAACTCCTCATTCGTAGGGGGTCTTCTTCGCCGGAATTGGTAGGGTCTCTCTCTTCTTCTTCTTCTTCTTCTTCTTGGGAGTCATATTGATGCTCCCGGGTACCATTATTGGTGTTGTCCTGGGGTGGGTTCTCTTGTAGACCTCCTTGCGGTGCTTGCTTCTCTGCAGGCACCTCTTAAGGCTGGCTAAGCCATTATTTAGGCCATTCTTTGATTTCCCTTTCAATATATACATTTCTGAGGATGAATAAATTCGAGAGGTCATGCTTCTTAGGGTCATTACGTGGATGCAGGATGATTTTGTGCGGCCCTGAGTTGAAGTGAATGAATGGATACCTAGACACCGTCGCAAGTTTTAGTCGATATTGCTTGTGTACAATTTGCCTAAGCCTTTCTCCTTGGAGAAAGAATGCAAGCTTTGTATCGATCTTGCGCTTACTATCTATGTGATCTAAGAGGTTTTGGAATGGCATGCCAAGGAAATCTACTGGGATATTCATGGGTCGATAATCTGGTGGTGGATTCCATGTTGAAAATGAGATCAAAATTAAAGGCCACAAAAAGTGGAACTTCACCATGGGAAGCTCTTGCGTGTTAAGCGTGCCATCCATCAATTCATTTAGGAGGAACTGGGAACAGTTAATGTGTACTCTTTGTGCACACTTTTCTGATAGCTCTACTATTGCGGAAGTGCAATTGGTAGGACTCATCTTTTGCAGGACCTTGCTGCACAATATTTTTGCTGCAGCCCTTAAAGCACTATCGTTAATAGAGCTAAGGAGGAAGCCCTTTATTCCATGGACAAGATGGTACTTGGTCTTCATGCCATTCTTGTCCAGTTTTTCCCCGTCCTTGTGCAAGTATGGGGCTGGGTTGATTCCTTGCCATGGAAGACCTGTGATGAATGAGACCAATTCCATCGTTACCTCATATGGCTAGTCTAGCCAGAGGTAGCCTCCATGGAAGCATACCAATATCTTCTTGACATACATTTTGAATAGGGAAGAGAGACCAAAATGTGGCATAAGGAGTAGGTTTAAGATACCTGATTTCTCCAATCCACATGCCCAATCCATTGTAGAAATAATGTCTGCATTTGGCGGTTCACTGGGCTCAGCGGTCATGAATTGATTTCTGGACAACTCTTTTTCCTTGGTGTTGTAGTCTTCAAACTTCAAGTCCTATAGTTTGGGAGTGATGGTATTCTGAGACCACATGATACCTTCTAGAATGGTGGGTTCTTCTAAAGGTTCCTGTGTGTCCACTGGCACTCTTACGGCACCTGTCTTCCTCAGTGATACACGCGGAGGCAGCAAGTTCTTTTCTTCATCATTCATCTCTGCGTTTGGTGGTGATGGTGGTGGAAGAACGGGGTTGATTCTACGGGCCTTAGGTATCTTGACTACAAGGCCAAAGGAAGTGGGGAGGTCTGCACTTGATGGGGCTCTAGCCACAAAAACTTTGGCTCCAGCCAGTTGTAGTGGCTCTGTTGCAGGTACCTATGTCAGTTGGCCTCCTGTCATTGGTGGACATAGTGGCCTCTATGGTGGTTTCTGTGGTGCCTTTGGATTAACCTGCGTCTTCTTCTTTTTTTTTGTGGGTCGACTGGGTTCAAGGAAATAAGGAACCTCTAGTATCGAGTAGGGTGAAGCTAGTGAAATAGTGGATTCTTCACTATCACTAGATAACTCAATAATCATGGGATTCAACTCTAAGGGGGGGGTTTTGGTTCACTCAGTGGGATCATCTCTTTGGTTTCTTGGCTCAGTAAGGCAATGTAAAGGTTAAAATGATAGAGGTAACTACCTTTTATAGGTGATCGCCGCCCCCCCCCCAATTATGATTGGCCGTAATGATGGACCATCTGATGGAGCACATGGGCGCGTCCTTCATCGCCTTTACTCACACACTTAGGTTCCATTATGTACTTGTCATGGTAGTAAAGGGTAATAGGGCAGATGGCACCAAAAATCCCGCTGCCATTCTCCTCGTACTTTCCAAGTTAATGCTACTGAGTTGTCAATAGCGCTGAATGTTTTTGTAATTTCCATGCATTTAACAGTCCGTCGATGTCTACTAGCTGTCTGCCACTTCCCTCCAGTTGTCTCTTAGCTAGCTCATTGGTGGTTTTACAGCGCACCATTTTTCAATGCAAATTCCTTTTCCTGTGCCAAGTTGTACTCGAGATGCTTCTCGCGTTGCTTTCCTCCATTTAGATCTTTTTTTTTACTATACACCCCAGCCTTATGGGACCATGTCATAGTCATTGTGGTATGGTTTTAATCAGATGCCATTGATCATACCCACAACCGGTGTTCCATCCAGCTTATGTACTTTTACCGCGCCTACTTCAGTAATGTGCACAACCACATATGGGCCTATCTAGTGCGTTTCGAGCTTACCTAGGTTGTTGAGAAACTTTCTGTCATACATCAGAACAATTTCACCGACCTTGAACTACTTTGTTCTGATGTGGCGGTCATGCCACGCTTTCTGCCACTGTTTTTCCACATTTTGCTAAAATCCCACAATGAAGCATTCTTCTTCTAATTGAATCATCTGCACAAGTATTTATTCTATAGCGTTGGTATTTGTCATCTCTGTTAGCACAGTAATTCGCAGGCTTGCCACAATGTACTCCATGGGAAGGACTGCTTCTTTTCCATAGACTAAATGGAAAGGGGTGTATCCAGTTAGTCATTTGCATGTTGTTCTGTAAGACCATAATACTACTGAGACTTTCTGGTCCCAGTCATCTCTATGCACATTACAAACCTTGGTCAAATCATTCTCTAGTACCTTGTTGAAAGCCTCAACAATTCCATTTGCTTGAGGATTGTAGAGTGTTGTCTTCTTGTGATGGAATTGGAATTCTGCAGTCAGTTCAATAGTTATCTTGTTTGCAAAATGCGTACCTTGGTCGTTGATAAGGATATTTGGGCAACCAAACCTTGTGACTGCATTTTCAAAAATAAACTTCACCACAGTTACAGTGGTGCAATATTTCATAGGTGTCACTTCTACCCATCTTGTCAAGTAATCTGTAGCAGTTATAATATAGCATGCACCAGTCCATTTCCTTGGCGAACTAATAGGGCCGACAAAATCCACTTCCCATTTATCAAAGGCCTGTAGTGTAATTTGTGGCATGAGTGGAATTTCATCACGTCGTGATGGTTTCCCTGTTCTTTGAAACTTATCACAATCATGGAAGTATTTGCTTGTATCCATATGTACAGTTGGACACCATAGTTCAGCTTGCAAAATCTTGTGAACCATTTCCTTCCAGGCATAGTGTCCTCCTAAAATACCTGCATGCACTTCAGCCATTACCCATTGCCTTTCATGATCAAAGACGCATCTGCGCAGTATTTCATTTGGTCCCAACGTATATAGTTTTCCCACGATTAGCATGTAGTCTGCGGCCTTGACAACTAGTTGTTTCTTTTTCCATGTCGAATAACCTACAGGTGCATAGCCTATATTCAATAAGTGTATAATACCATCAAATTATTTATCGACAACATCGATAGCAAACAACTGTGCATTAGGTAGGTTATCCTCTAAGTTGTTGGTTTCCTCCCCACTTTCAATGCGTGACAAGTGGTTTGGCCCAACATTCAGTCGGCCTGGCTTCACAATCACTTCAAAGTCAAATTCTTGAAATAGGAGGAGCCACCAGAAGATCTTCCCCCCCAACACTGGCTTATTGACCAGGTACTTCAGCATAGAATTATCAGTGAACATTTTGAAGTGTCCACCCAAAAGATAATGCCTGAACTTTTGTAGTGCATAGGCCATTGCAAGCCCTTCTCTTTAATTTGTGGTGTAGTTATTCTCTGTTGTTGATAGTTTCCTGCTTGCAAATGCAATTAGGTGATCAATTGCGCCCTCTCTTGGTTTTGTTAATACTGTACCAAGCGCAATTTATGATGCATCGACATGTACACGAAACTCTTTCTTCCAATCTAGAAATATCAATATCAGCGTAGTGGCCATCTTGTTCTTCAACTTATCTAGAATCTCTTGAAATTCTTCGTTCCACTCAAACTTGGCATCCTTCTTCAGGAGCTTCTCCATTGGGGCGGTTATCTCTGCATATCCTCTGATGAATTTTTGATAATATCCAGTATGTCCCAATGTGTATCTGAGTTGTGTGATTGATGTGGGTGGTGGCAGGTCCAAAATAATTGCCACCTTCGTGGGATCAACCAGGATCCCATCGCGGCATACTACATGGCCCAACAATACACCAAATGGTGCACAAAATATACATTTTCTCAAATTCAGCGCAATTTGATACTGGCGAAACCTTTCTAGCATCATGCGCAGATTCTCAATATGGTCTCTTACCAAAATAAAGACCGTCCAGTCATCAAAATATACTTCAAGAAACTTATGAATGAAATATTTAAAAGCAGAAACTACTATTCTACAAAAAATAGCAGTGGCATTTTTAAGGCCAAAGGGAATTACTGTGTATTGGTAGAATCCCCATTCTGTTACAAAGGTTGTTTTGTGGTGGTCCTCTTGCACAATTATGACTTGATGGTAGCCAGAGAATCCATCTATGAATGAGTACATTTCTTGTCCATTGATTCTCTCCAATACTTCATTTGTAAATGGTGTTGGGAATGGATCATGTAAGAAGGCATTGTTTAGCTTCCTAAGTTTGACACATATCCTAACCTCGCTTGTCACCTTTTTTTCCCGAATCCCTATATGACTTATCCACTCTGACTCTTCAATAGGTTCAATGATTCCTTCTTTCGGCATGTGATCCATTTCTACTTTCACATTTTCTTTATAGCACAAATTTAGTCTGTATGGGCATTGTTTTACTAGCCTTGCATCGGGCTTGAGCAGAATTTTCATTTCGCCCAAATATCCTACTATCCCCTTCATTTCCCTGAAGTTCGTTCGGAATAGGTCCTAGAAATCATGTAATAGATCCATGATTTTGGCTACTTTCTCTTCATTCCAATAATGTCCAATGTTAGCAAATTTTGGATTGTCCTTCAACCCAATGTTAGCTTTCTTGATCTTAAGCAGCTTGATGAATTGCTCACTGGAAATGTCGCTTCCTTCTACTACGTGCGATCCTTCTAACTCTAGAATATTAATGTCAGTTGTATCATCCTATGAATCTTTAGAGAAGTTATAGCAGGTCATCCAATTTTTAATGGTCTCACAGCACTAGTAGGAATGCATAGTGCGGGGTTGAGAATACACAACCTCTAGTGGAATCTTTGCAAATATCTTCTCCTTAAGGATTTTCAACGCAATATCAACTATTTATTGCTCATTTGTGAACTGGAATGTGTATGTGAAATTATGTGCAACCTTTTCCCATTCTCGTGTTTCCTGGCATAGCTCCATAGATGCGTACCAGCCTCTGGGTGTCGTTTCAAGAGTATGGATGAAATGGTGAACCCGCTCCTGGTGCAAGTAGTTTGAGAACGTTGTGGAACACTGATCTAAGTGTTCAACAAGGTCTGATGACCCTATATACCTTTGCGTCACATTTGTGACCTCATCTCTGAATCTTACTTCTAGTATCCTCCTGCACAGCGGCCGTTCAGTTATCAAACTTTTGTGCGTACCCCACCAGCACGTGGGAGTAGCTTTTAGCATGAATTCCAGTGCAGATAGCCGCTACAGATTTGTTACTAATTCTTTAAACTCGGTCAAGAACGTTTCCAAATTAGGGAGTCCTTCGTATGTAGGCAGTGGCCGCGACTGAGTTCCCACTCTTGGGACATACTTAGTTATCCTGGCACATCTCCTCATAGAGACTTCATGTAATTGATTCTGCTAGTTCTCAAGTGCCTCCCCTGAGTTTGACATACATGAACTCATGCATCTCCAGCTCAAATTACCATCTGCAGTAGGATTAATGTAATCTTCCTTAAGGGCAGTGACATTATAGATGTTGTCAAGGTGATCACCTTACCCTTCATTGAACATAGGTTCAATGTACCTTTGTCCTTCCAGTGGATCGAGGGGCACAACTACCCTCATCTCATCATCTTCAAAGAATAGGGTCCTTATTTTGAATTTTATGATAGTTTTTTTTCCATTTCCCAATCAATCCCCAACAACACGGGATATGGGTTAGTATCGTCAACTATATTGATGACTTCGAAGTCTACAAAAGTGCGCAATCCTTCAATATCCACTTGGACCTGACTCAGTCTACCAATGGGCAGGACCCTTTCCTGATTAGCAAGCCTTAATTGAATTGGGGACCATTCTAGGGGTGGATTTCCCATTATTTCCCATGTCTGGTGCATTAAAATGTTAACATCAGATCCCAGGTCGAGGATGATATAGTCCATGTCATAATCACCAATTTCTGTGGAAATGCTATGTTCACGTCCCATTTTGAACTTTGTCTTGATACTGTTGACCTTCTTTGTTGGCAGGTTTTCCTTTGAAAGTGTTTCAATAAGCGCTTCCAACTCTACAAGTGCATCCTTATCCTGGATTAGTGCCAAACAACTTGATAGGAATACTTTGAGTCTACTAACCTTATCTACACTCTTGTTCGCATTCTGTTGTTCCAATATATTTTAAAATATCTTAGGCATACATTTTACTTGGACCGAGGTAGATGGATGTTTCATTCCTACGAACTCTGGGCATACATTCATAAATATATGCTCTTGAACATCAAGTGGTGATTTCTTTTGTGTGGCAGTTCACACTTGCGGTTGTTCTTGTGTCACAATTTCTATCTACGTACCTTGGTTTGCACCTGTCGCAGCACCTCCCCTTGTTACCACTGCTACATTTGGTTCTCATGGTTCTGCAACTATCATCTGTATGTCGGAATTAGCATTCGGGTTGGGAGTGTTGATGTAATTGTAACTTCAGAATGTATTCACTTGTACTTCTTCTACATTGTAACCCGATGTTTATTCCGGGATGTATTTGTAAAGTACTTGAGTCATGTCATGCCCCAAGGTTCCTATCGGGAGTTTCTATAACGTAAAAAAGTCATGTCAAGTCAAGGTGGGTAACCATCCTATTGTCTAAGGGTTAAATTCCTCGCAGTTCCGATGCACTAGGGTTATTAGAATCAACTAGTGAATTCGGCCCTAGTTGGGTTTAGTCAAGTTGGGAATTAGTATAAATAGAGAGCTAGCCCTTCTATTTATCACACACACACTCATACTTAGTTGTAGCGCAAAGATGAGGAAGAGAAAGACACTAGGGAAAGGAAGAAAGAGGTTACTGTTGTTGGGAGATCATCTTACTGTTTTTGGGTTTCACTTTTGGTGTTGATTCTATCTCTGAGGAAGTTGTGGGGTTTTCTCCATTTATGGTTTCCCGAGGAAAAACATTGTATTCATTATCTCTTGTGTTTGATTGTTGTGCTTGTTTTTCTCTCAGTTAAAGATCCTAATGTTATGCTAGCTTAATGTTAAAAATCTAACATGGTATTAGAGCTAACCTGAGAAGAAGACAATGTGCAGCTGTGGGAACTCATGGGAGCTTCACTTGTTAACCAATATCCTATCATGTTAGCTCATATTGTGGGTTTTAAAATTATCAAAAATAAAACCAATATATTACAGGTATTAGGGGGATGAGGGGTTTAAGGTGGGGGTAGGTAGGGTGGTTTATAAGGATTGAGGTATAAAAAGAAGTGGCGAGGAGGTTTTAAGTATTGGGAGGGGGTTTCAACAAAAATATTTTGGGTCAATATCTCTTGAAATTAAGGGTATTCTTTAATATCCCACGATCGCACATGCTATGTGAGAGTTTCACTAAGTGAAGTCCCCATGCGGGAACTAGGGCTTCCTACATTGTGGATCCCTCTCCATAGATTTTCAGCAAAAGAAGGGTGGAATAACTCTCCTCCCTAGGGCGCATCTTTCTATCAAAGCATAATCCAATTCTGAGGTTTTTCAGTTTTGGGCCTAACACTACTGCTAGAAATTAGGGATTTTCACAGAAGTGGAATTTTTCAGTGAGCCCAGGCTTGGATTGATCTCCTCTCAAAAATCAAAGTTAGGGATCAAGTTCAAAGCATTTGGTTGGACAAAACTCCAGAAAAGAAAAACCCTAATCTGCTCATGAACTAGCACTGCAGGATTTTAGCTCCAAATCCAGATCTGACATCTTGAACTGGTAAGATCTAAATCTTTGGTATTTCCATTTGAGGTTCTCAGTTAAGATGTCTCGTCATACCAAGCTTGATGAGAAGCTTGAGGGAGCTGATAACTTCCAAGCCTGGAAGTATAGGATCTCCCTGGTCCTGGAAGAAAATGAGTTGTACTCCTATATCAGTGAGGAGGTTCTAGTTCCAGAGGGAGATGAGGCCAAGGCCTTACATAAGAAGAAGTTGGTTATGTCAAAGAGGATCATTGCTGATTCTATCAAGGATCACCTCATACCATAGGTGTCCTCCCTCAAGACACCTAAAGCCATGTTTGACGCCCTAACCAAACTGTTTGAAGGGAAGAACATCAATCGGAAGATGACTCTAAGGAACCAATTGAAGAATGTAAATATTCAGAATGAGGAATATAGTCATACTTCACAAGGATCTCCCAGATCAAAGAACAGCTGGAAGCAGTAGATGAAGAAGTGGAGAATGCAGAAATTGTGATGACAACCTTGAATGGTCTCCCTAGGTCATGGGATTCTTTCATCCAAGGAATCTGTGCTAGGAAGAAGTTAGTCAAGTTCAGTAGACTATGGGAAGAATTTTCACAAGAAGAAGCTCGGATAGAGGCTCGAGAAGAAAATATGGGAAGTGAAGATCAAGCTCTCACAGTACACTCCAAGAAAGGAAGAAGGGAAAATCATAATCACCAAGGTAAGCATTCTCATCAGAGAATTAATCCTGTAAGAAGGGATCCATCCAAACTCAGATGTTATACATGCAATGAAATAGGACACTTTACTAGAAATTGTCCCATGAATAAGAATGGATCCAAGAAGAAGAATAACTTGAAAAGAAGACATCATGCTCACACTACTAAGGATGATGATCCTGCCAAGAAGAGAGTAAAACAAGAAAGTGAAGATGAAGATGAATATGTTCTAATCTCCACTCTCACAGGAACTGTCGCTCATGGAAGCAAATACTGGCTTATTAACGGGCTTCCAATCACATGACAGGTTTCAAGGAATCCTTTGAGAAACTATCTGAACATAATTCACCCCATAAGGTGAAACTTGGGGATGACTACCAATATCCCATAAAAGGTAGTGGTGAATCCTCCTACAAGCTAGACTCTGAAAAGTTTATGAAAATGAAGGATATCTTGTTTGTACCATGACTAAAGAAAAATATTCTATCCATATCGGCATTGGATGCAAAAGGAATGAGGGTTGCATTTATAGATGGCCAAGTCCTTAGTTGGTCAAGAGGAAAGACTATTGACAATGCAATAGTGATTGGAGAACATGAAGGAGGATTATACAAATTGAAGGGCCATCTAGAACAAGCCTTGGTCCATGAAACAGTAGATCCAAATGAACTTTGGCACAGAAGGCTTGCACATGTGCATTACAGAGCACTACCACTTGCAAGCAAAGTTGTTGAAGGTCTTCCATAAATTCAAGCAAAACACAAAGGGGTCTGCAAAGGATTTGCGAAAGGAAAGAATACAAAGAAGACATTTCCAAGTAGTGAGAGAAAAGCAAAAGGAATCTTGGAAATCATCCACTCCAATGTATGCGGACCAATGTCATGAAGTTCACTAAGCAGGTCTGTATACTATGTTTCCTTCATTGATGAATTTTCTTGGAAGACATGGATTTACTTCATGAAGAACAAAGATGAAGTTTTCAGCAAGTTCAAGGAATTCAAAACCTTGATCGAGAACCACACAGAAAAGAAGATCAAGACCTTTCAATCAGATAATGGCAGAGAATTCACATCAAATGAATTCAAATACTTATGCAAAGAATTAGGGATTAAGAGGGAGTTATCCACTCCATATAATCCACAACAGAATGGGGTTTTATAAAGGAAGAATAGAACTATCATGGAAGCTGCAAGAGCAATGCTTCATGATCAAGATCTTCCCATGCATCTATGGGCAGAAGCTTCTAGAAGAACAGTGTATGTACAGAACCATACTACACATAGAGTACTCGAGAATATGACACCTGAAGAAGTCTTTTCCAGCAAGAAACCAGAAGTCAGCCATCTCATAATATTTGGCTGTCCAGTGTACATACACATTCCATTCTTGGAATGGAGGCACCTGGTTAGTTACTAGGTAGCTCAGTATGGGACTGGTGGCCATTATGATATGATTGTAGGATTAGTTCCTACATGATCAGATGTGAGTCCAAGCCCTTCTGATATTAGTTTTCATATGTAAGTGCAGAGCCCTTTCGACATGAAGGATTGGTTCCTTGCATGGTCAAATATAAGTGCTGAGCCCTTCTGACATTGGTTATCAGATGTAAGTGTAGAGCCTTTCGGCATGGAGGATCAGTTCCTCACATGGCCGAGTGTAAGTGTTGAGCCTTTCCGACATTGGTTGATAGATGTGAGTGCTAGGCATTTCTAACAGGGTTGTGGGAGGTGTTCCCACATGGTCAGATGTGAGTGCTAGGTGTGCCTTTCTGATATGATTATAGGATTGGTTCCTACATGATCATATATAAGTGTTGGGTGGGCCATGTTGTAATCTAACAGATCACATAAGGTTACCAATAATACATACCAAAATACACAGAATATTCATAGATACAAGAGACAAGAACTGATAGGATGAACAGATTATATTATTCTCAATAGATCATACAAAGCCAAGAACTGAACTATGTTCTTGAGTGGCTCAACAGCCTAATATACAGGTTACAAAACAGTTACAATCATAACTACCTGTCGGTTCACCGAACCGACACGACTATTAGTTAACAGACTAACTACTGTGTTCACTCAGCCGACCGACGTAGTCGGTCTCTCGACTTAGTCGACTGATCGACTAAGCCGGTCTTTGTTCAAGTCGACT
Organism: Pseudotsuga menziesii; assembly: GCA_001517045.1. Classification (NCBI taxonomy): domain Eukaryota; kingdom Viridiplantae; phylum Streptophyta; class Pinopsida; order Pinales; family Pinaceae; genus Pseudotsuga; species Pseudotsuga menziesii. Next base: position 3,085 of record LPNX011141038.1, on the reverse strand, counting down.
TATGTCGACTTGCTCCTTCTACATCTCCCCCACAAACAAAACATTTCTTCGTCCCGAAGAAAAGGGGAGGTAAAAAAATATGAGATTAGAAGTAGAAAAAATAGTCTGTAACAGGAGACTGCTACTGAGGTGGGCTGTGCAGGCGAATAGTTGGTCTCTTCTGTACACAGACTTCGATGATTGCTGGTGCTGTGATGGAAAGCTGATGTTGAAAGTCTGTCCAGGTCTGCAAGGCTTTCTGAATGTCGATAGTAAGAGTAGTAAGATTTGATAGTACCGACATTTTCTCTGCCATAGCCATCTCTGCAATATTTTCCATGTTGGGTCCCAGCAGCTGATTGTGTTCTTCCGCGGTCTCAAGGAGTCTCTTCATCTGCGGACAAATGTTGTCGACTTTCTCCAAGTTGGGAAGTGCGTGCTGAACCCACTGGTGTGCCTCACGTTCCAACTGCTGCAGCTTAGTGTTTTCCATCACTATTTGATCCTCGATTGTCTGCCTCAGTTCTGTCTCAGTCGACTTCCTTCTTTCCAAGGCCTGAATGCCTTGTCTGGCCTGCCTCGTCTGACTATAGACCTGCCCATAATGAGTAGGCCATTCTCGGAGTACTTCCTCAGTTACAATGGATTCCTCCATGTGGTCTTGTAGAAGTTTTTGAACCTCCGAGAATGCTGTGTGTTGAGTCAGGAGCAGTCGGACAGTTTCTTCTTTTTGCCCGGCCTTAGTCTCGTGGAGGTGAATCTAAATGGTCGACACCAAACCTTCAAACAGCTGATATGCTCTATCCAGTGGTCGGTCGGTAGCAGCTTCGACAGGTCCTGGGGTAACAGTCTGTACAAGAGACCTGCACTTGTCGAGGAACTCGACTTCTTCGGTCTCCTTATCTTTGAGCTGTGTCCTTAGTCGGGTCGTCCTCCTCTTCGACTCTTTTGCTAGGTTGTTCAGTAGCTGGTCAACCTTTGAGTCGGTCAACGAGCTTACATCCCGTAAGCTGATCCTTAGCTGATCGAGTCTAGGAAGAGGTTCTGTTGGTTTGTCGGAAGGACCTGCAGAAGTGGAAGGTGGGTCAGAGGTCGAAGGGGTGTGGGTCGGAAGAGTTGGTTCAATGGTCGGGGGTTTTTCGGTTTGGGGATGTGGTATGTCCACCTCCGGCTGTGGTGATGATGGTGGTCTCAGCTGTGAATCAGGCGAGGGTGGAGGTGGTGGAGATGATGGTGGTGGGGGTGGTGATGGTGCGGAGGAAAGGTATCCTGATCCTGGGGGTGATGGAGAACGGTGTTGGGGACTTTGGCCTGAAGATAGAACGTCTTCTTCCGGTGGGACTTGGTAATCGGTGAAAGTCTGTTCGTGTCCCGCAATGTCACCACCGTCATGCACCCTTGTAAAGATAGTTGTTTGGTGGGCGTATGTTTTGTCGCTTGCTTTAAGGGGAGTTGTTGTCTTGATTGTCTGCGCTGTTTTGAACAGTGCAGGTAATGTTGCAAAGAAAGCTCTAAGCTCCTGGTCTGAGCTTTCCCTGGCTCTGAGTGCCTCAGGGATGACTCTTGCAATGTCTTCAGGGGATAGGTCAGCCTGCTGCATTGGTGCTTGCTCTTCGACTATTTTAGTCGGAGATGGACGAGGAGGAGTCGTCACCAGGTCGACCACATCTTCGGACAGTGGTGTTGTTTTGGCCTTCTTCGGCCGACCTTCGGGCGCTCCTGCTTCGACAAACCATTGAAACTGGGTTTCAACAGTTACCTTATTTGCTCTGGCATCCTCGACAATATCAAGTGCTGAGGCTGCCAGTTCGTCTTCGTCATCTGTGGAGTCAGCAAGGACCAGCTTCCGCTTACCTTTGCCTTGCTGTCGTTGAAACTGGGTTTCAACAGTTACCTTATTTGCTCTGGCATCCTCGACAATATCAAGTGTTGAGGCTGCCAGTTCGTCTTCGTCATCTGTGGAGTCAACAAGGACCAGCTTGCGCTTACCTTTGCCTTGCTGTCGTTTTTGCAGTTTGATGTTCCTTCTGGCAATGGCGATCTCCTTTGCCAGTTTCTTGAGAATGCTCTTAGACACAGCATACTCAGGATTGTCTTCCTCGACTTCTCCTGTCGGGGTCTGAGCCGGGTCGACCGTCTGAGTAGCCGGGGGAGCTGTTTGTTGTACTGGTTGTTGTGCTGGTGGTGGTGTCTGGTGTTGCTCGGTCGGCGGGTCCACGAATGGTGCGGTCGGGTGCTTCACTATTAAGTGCACCCGACCAGGAGTGCCAATTGGAGTATCTTCCGTCACAAAGGTGCTAATGTACAAGTGCAGCTCGTAGTCTTCTTCCTTCTCCTGGTCGGTCAGAGGTTCGACTATAGAGAAGTCGACCTGTGTTGCAGCCTCCGGGATTTGAATTTTGGTTCTTGTCTGCCGAGACAACTCCCGAAAGATCTGCTCAACTGTGGGGTAGTAGTCGAGGTCCCTGGCATTAGAATCCTGAGTGTTTGACGACCATACGGATGTATGGTCGAGCTCCAGTTGGATGTGTGAGTCGGCTGGGAGGTGTCGTCGGATGTTCTGGGGCACCCTCCACCTTGTCGTGCGCAGCTTAAGCTGCTGGAACCAGTTTTGCATAAAAACCTTTCCTTGGTTGAGTTCATGCACAGTTCCTTTTTGGGAAAAGGGTTTGAACCTGTGCATCTCAAACGGAGTCGGCTCTCGGAAGATAGGACTGCCTTCCGGATAGATATAATACATTGCAATCCAAATAATTAAGGAGGGGAATTTGATAATACCTCCTGTCTCCTGACAGCGCTCGCATATGGTTTTAACCAAGTCTGCGAGGTAGTCTGCCCACCTAAAGATTCGACCGTCGGTTGTAATCTTGTCGAGGGCGTCCATCATTTCCAGTTTGAGGTCACTGCTGCGACCGGCCAAAGTGAGAGTAATGGCGATGATTTTCGCCACAATCTGTGGTGTTCTTTCCTCAATCTGACTGATCATCAGACCCTTGGAGTTCTTACCCGACGTCGAACCTGTAAAGTGTTCGACGAGTCCTTCCTTGATCCCAATGGGGACCGGGTCACCCTGATTTGAAAGACCAGTCAGTCGGGAGATAACATC
>LPNX011141029.1:31410-44909 GCA_001517045.1 Pseudotsuga menziesii | reverse complement strand
CATCGTCTGATTACCGGTCATTGATGTATACCGTTAATAGACGCGAGATCACCCACCGATAATGAAAATGGGAATCAAGGTACTAGAGTGCAAACTAACGAGTGTGAATAAATGTGTTGAGGTCAAACACTTGGAAGGATCCATTGATTAGGGGACATTGATGTATTCCCAAAAACTGTCGATGGCGAGCAAACCTGCCACTGATGACTGCAAGTCTTAAGGCACTCAAAATGACTCTAGATTCCTATCCCAGAATAAATGATCTGAAGTCGATGGGATGAAATCCGCTGGAAGGAGGGAATTGAGGCATCCCCATCATCCAACATGAGGTACTTAGCAAAGCTGTATAATGTGGAAGGACTCTATCATAAAGTGCACGAACCAGTATCAGTACCGGGAATGGCCGACATGCAAAGTCAAGATAACTGAGGAATGGTCGACTTAGGTTTCAACTTCCTTCGAACAAGAGCATAAAGGCGAATGGTGACTGAATGTAGGCAGTATAGACTGGATATACAAAATTGGGACATCTCTGCAACACATGAGGCATTGACAGAGGCTCCGTAGGGATTGGAATCTTAACCAGTCGGTGGAGATAAACTCAGAGAAACGAGTACAACTCCTAAAGTCAAACTATTAACCCAACCAATGGATGTGATATACAATGCTCTGTTTGAAGGTGACACGACTCGACTTTTGCCGAAGATAACATCTTTTGTTGTCCAGCTTTTTGGTTTTTTGATTTTTTTTGGACTTTTTCAAATATTTTGAAAAGCTTGAAAAAGAATAAAAGTGCTCTATAGTTACAGACTAGGAGGAGATGAGTGTCAATGGGCAAACAAACTAGTTCCAGGCAACAGAACATACCTCTTCTCAATGCAAGGACACATGTGTAGGATAACAACACTCGAGGGAAAGTTCCCTCCTGATAAAAAAATGGGAACCAAGCTGCAAAGGATATATAAAATGGCTCTGCATGGCTAGACATGAGACAAGCTCGGGCTATATGGTTGATAATCAAAGTTAGGGAAGCCAGCATAAGGCTCAATGAGGCAGGAAAAACTCATGATAATGCAATTACAACTTGATATAAGGGAGTCCTGGGGGAAGAAGGCCAACAAAAAGATCAACAGGAGTATGAGGCTCTTGCACAAAGACATGGCGATACTACACAAAGGACTCCCACACCCTAAAGGAAAAAAATGTCGGCATGGCACCAAATGCAATAAAGGAGCTAACTATGGCACCCATGTATGGTCAAGCTCTACCATTCACATCATGTCACTTCTAAAATAGAAAGAAGGTTTCATGACAAGATAGAATGGGTTCGTACCTAAGGTTCTCATGAAACGGTCATAAGGTCATGCAAAATGCAAACGGATATGACATCTAACCTATATGCCAGTTTAGACATAATACCTGAAATTGGCATGAACGGGTCAAAATAATGGTCGAAACGGCTCTCAAAACAGTCTCCTACATCATTAGATTAGTCGAAAACGATCCAAAATGGTTAGAAACGGTCCAAAACTATAGAGAGGGGGTAAAAATTTTCAAAATTTTCAAATTTTTTCTATAAATAGTAAAAGATTCAAAAATTCCATATCATTTGAAACTTTTTACCCATTTGAGCTCAAAACTTCAAACACGAATTCCGGGAGCTTCGTCCAGCGAAATTCGACACCGCTTGTTCCAGGTAACTCCTCATGTCCTCCTCTTCCATTTTCATGTAAATTTTATCAATTTCCATGGACAATTTTCTACTTTTAGGCCAATCTAGATTAGTATTATCGGCCCACGTGGAAATCAGGGTTTTTTCCGCGTATAGGGCTGGCTATACGTGGAAAAACCGCTCAAACCCATGTACATACATGGCTGTTTTGCAAACAGCCACGGATGGGACCGCGCACATGATTTTTTAGGTGAAATAATGACCAAAAAATATTTTTAATGTGTAGGATGGTCCTAGAATGGAGGGAGAGGGAACATGGAGATGTAGAAGAGGCTATACGGGGTGATTTGATGGCTCAACAAGCTCTTCGTGCATGTGGGCTATACAAGTTTTGGTGTCTTGGTAGCCTAAGGGCCAAACCAAGACTGCTGTAGATGCTAGTAGAATATTGGGTTCCTGACTCAGAGTCTTTCCATATCGATGAGATGTCCCTCACTATAGAGGTGGAGGACATATACTTCATTACAGGATTGTCCCGACGGGGAGAGGTGGTGAACCTACGCTCTCGCGGGCCCGGAGGTGGCCTCACCATTGATGAGTATATTGCAGTATACTATTTTCCAGACATGGTGAAGGTTGGGAGTCAGATCCCGACAAACTCCATCTAGGTACTAGGCCTGAAGGTGATACTACTGGCACTCAGCAGGATAGCAGGGCTAGCCTCACTCCACCAGGGCTCGCGATCATTGATGTTCTATGCAGTGGAGTGCATGAGACCCACAATCTACGATTGGAGTAATGCACTGTTGAGTAACATGAAGCAACAGCTCAGTGACTGCAAGATGGGCAGGGTACGAAACTTCGGTTTCGGCAGTATACTAAGCACGTTCTTCTTTGAGCGTGTTCCAGGGCTAAGCCCTACAGTTGATGTTCCTCCTCACGGGGTTCAAGATACAGCCCAACGACGTTTGGCAGATGCTATGCGTAGACTGGGAAGAGGTAGGGTGTCCAACCCCTACCCAGCTGATTTCTTTCCATGGTGGCGGCAGTAGATTATTGCCATCGATGATTACCCTTATGTAGGGATAGATTTTCGGGGAGATCCCGATATGACCCTACCACCAGGATTAGCATACGGTGACATTGGTAACGAATCCCAACCCTCTTTTTAATTTTTTTGAATTATTAATTTTTTTTATTTTTTTATATAGACTCAAAAGACATGTTTTTGCATGACGACACATAGTGACAACCTGTCATGTGTGTGCAGATGTTGGACCACAGCGGCCTGACGGCTTCTCTTGTCATAGACGAAGGGGAAGAGGAGATGATATCATGGGTGTGGATGCGGAGCGGACGCTCCAAAGCATCCACACAAAATTTGTACGACTGACACACAGAGTACCCATGGTGCAAGTTGAGGACTTTCCTGAGGCCATGCAGCGTCAGGTGGTTGGGGTACCACGAGCATGGGTTTGGTTATTCCGGTGACTATCTAGAGCCATGGTGTGCTACCATGATCAGAACCCCCCTCCTCCTCCACAGGATTAGAGACCTGAGAGTGATTCATTTTTGTACTGCCATGTATTATATTTTGGTGGCTCGGAAGTCCCATTTTTGTATTATGACACTTGTATTATGACGTCACATTTTGGATGTTTAATGAAAAACTTTTATAATGATCGATTTTATTTATTTACATGTGTGTAAAAAGTATGTTTGTGATGTGCTTATAGTCCATGAAACAAATGCCAATCTAACACATACTTAGCATATGAGTCAACAACTTGATTATAAATTCTTGAAAGATGTATGTATGTTATGTTGTCAAATTTTCATTCTAACAATCTCACACGTAAGAATATTCGTAATAATGTCGGATCCCTAACATGATACAAGCCATTAAGCTGTGACACTACTAACTGCGAATCAAGACTTACCTCAAGAGAAAGAACACCATGTGAAATGACATCCCCTAATAGCTCGATAACGACACTATACTCAGCAACATTGTTCGAAGAAGGCCGTAAACATACGCCTCCTGAAGACAATACCTAAACCGTAGGAGTATAAATCACCGAAGCAGCAGATGCTGAGTGTTGAGTGTGGCGGCTAGCACCATCAGCGAATCCTATGTAAACGGAAGACTCCATCAACATCTGCCATAAGAAATGAAAGCTAATCAACAAACCCGATCACCATAAGAAAACCTATCTATGCAAAAAACTGTACACTAATATACAATAATCAGCCCTGGCTGAAGATCATGCATATTATTTTTTAAGATAGAGCCCATTTGTGGGCTCCGCCAAGGCTATCCCTTCATAATCTACCAGCTCATAGGCACCCTTCTCTAAGACACGTTTGACTACGTAAGGACCATGCCACATGGGATTCAACTTTCCTGCCCCCAACGGTTCTTTAGCTTGATCCCATAAAAGGACCAAATCTCCTTCACTAAACCTCCTCGGACGGACAGACTTATCATAATGGATCTTAACACGACGTTTATTCACCTCTAGAGCCACTAAAGCATCTCGGTGCTGCTCATCAATCTGCTCTAAGTGGACCAAACGTTCCTCCAATGCGGAAGTGTCTGGTAAAAGCTCTATAGCTAATTTCAACGAAGGGATTTCGCATTCAACTGACAAGACAGACTCCACCCTATGTACGAGTTGATATGGAGAAAAACCGGTGGCAGTCTTAATGTGGTCCTATATGCCCACAAAGCAGGATATAACATGATATGCCAATTTGTTTTGCTTTGTGCGATGGTTTGTTGGAGAATGGACTTAAGTGATTTGTTCACTGCTTCAACCTGTCCATTCACCTGAGGGTAATAAGAAGAGGAGTGCTCCTGCTTATACTCTAACTTCGAGGCCAACTCTTCCATCGTTCGATTCTGAAAGTGCCTACCATGGTCAGAGACAAGCTCTTTCGGAATACCGAACCGAGTAATAATCTAGTTGAATACGAAACGCGTGGCCATCTCACCGTTGGATTTAATCGTGGACATAGCCTCAGCCCATTTCATGAAGTAATCAACAACCACTATAATATGATGATTCCCCTCAGCTGAAGCTGGGTTGCAATCCATGAAGTCAATCCCCCACTCGGTGAAGGGACCGACGGTGATAATTGGATTTAACGGGGCAGGATGTGAGCGCATATTGCGTGCAAACACTTGGCAAGGGTGACACTTCTTGACCGCATTAACACAATCTTTAAAGATTGATGGGAAAAAATATCCCGCTCTCAATATTTTTTGGGCTGTAGAAAGCCCAGATAAATGGCCACCACATGCCCCTCTGTGGAAATCATTCAGCACAACCTCAGCCTCCTCATGGGTTAAACAACAATGCAAAATGGAATCTACCCCACGGTGGTACAAAGTGTTATCCACTATAATGTAGTTCTTAGATATGTGATGTAATCATCGTCGCTCATCCCGTGAGAGGTGAGTATGGACCTTCAATGTTTGTAAATATACAATAATATCCCCATACCATGGATCCAAAGCTGAGATAAGAAATATATACTCATCGACAAACGTATCTTCATAAACTTCCTCCTCCTCCTCACTTGGGAAATTAGAAATGAGCTCCGCAAAAATTAATGATTTCTTCGATTTTGCTGAAACAAATTCGAGATCAAATTCTTGCAAAATAACAATCCATTTATTATACTTTCCCTCGATCATCCTTCTAGTGAGGACGAATTGAAATGGATTGACATGAGCTACCGGCAAGGTTTGGAGAAGGAGAATGTAGTGCCTCAATCTCTGAACCGCATGAACGGTAGCTAAGGCAAGTTTCTCCACATGGGAATAACGGATTTCTGCATCTATAAGATTCTAGCTCAAATAGTATATGAAATGCTCATGGAGCTCCTCATCCTCCTGAACCAAAACCATACCAATCGTCTCCATGGACACGACCACATAAATAAAAAATTCACGGCTATAGTTGGGTGGACTAAGCATGGGGGCCGATGCTAAGGCTCGCTTAAGAGCATCAAAGGACTCCTAGGCTCGCTCATCCCAACAAAAGGTAGTGTCCTTCTTCAAAAGACGCATAAAGCCTTTATTCAAATTGGAAAAGTTAACCATGAATCTCCGTAAGAAGTTTTCCATGCCTTGCAAACATTGAAGATGTCTAATATTTCTCAGGGGAGACAATTGAAGTATTGCCTCAACCTTTAAGGGAACAACTCTTATACCATCCTTGGAAACAATGAATCCTAGCAAGCGACCTGACTTCATGCAAAAGATGCACTTATGAGGATTTAACCTAACCTGGTAGTGACAGCATCTTTCGAATACTAACCTCAAATGGTAGGAATGACGCACTCTCAGCCGAGAATGAGCAGCTAGGTCATCCAAAAATACTTCAATAATCGATTTGAGATCGTGAAAAATCAAGGTCATAGCCCACTGAAATGTGGCTCCAGCGTTTTTTAGGCCGAAAGGCATCTTCCAATATGTAAACGTACCCCAAGGACAAATAAATGCAGTTTTGTGTTGATCCTCAGGTTTAATTTGAATTTGATTATACCCGGAAAATCCATCCATAAAGGATAATACCTCACTTCCTGCACACTCATCCAAAATCTAATCAATAAATGGCGTGAGAAAATTATCCTTTGGACATGCACGATTTAAATCGTGGAAATCAGTACATATACAGATCGCTCCCTGTTTCTTATCAACCAAAACGAGGTTTGAAACCCACTCTGTCAAGGGAATGGGATAGATAAAAAAGGCTTTCAACAGCTTTTCTATCTCAGCCTTAATCGTGGGTGCTTTTCTAGGATTCACCGCACGCAAACATTGTCGAACAGGTTTGGCATTGGGATAAGTCTTAATTTCATGTTCAACAATGCGAGGGTCGATACCTGGCATTTCCTCATATGACCAAGCAAAGACATCATGAAATTATTTGAACAACTCGGTATACTCTAGTATCTCAGCATGGGAACATTCTTTCTCAATATAGACATTCTCAATCTTTCCAGGATCGCGAGAGATATTGATAGGAATTGTAGGTGATATATTTGCCATGTTCCCATCAGCCATCTGACCAGGAGAGCTTAATGGAACCACAGGACTACCAATCTTCTTGCTAAGAATCTCCCTAAAGTCCTCATGCTCGAAACGGTCAAGCTCGGGAAGAAAATAAGATCTATGATGTAACTCTTCCCAAGGTGGCTCAACTCTAGACATAGCCTCAATAATAGCTTCATCAGATGGAAAAACACTATCAAGGAAGTCATGTGCATGAGAGGACTCAACTTCCCATGCAGGCAATACATACGGGTCCTCCTCCTTTGTCCGTGAAGAGGAAGGACTAGGTTCTGCGACACAATCAAGATTTGCTTGGTATGCAATCATAGCTGCAGGCAACGGCACGTCCGTTTCGAAAGACTTGGTGTAAGAAGAATCCAAGGATCTTCCATATAGGAAGTGCGAAAAGACACCGAATTCAATGAAGATGAATCGCCATTGAAACTAGATCCAATCATAAGGACGGGTGCATGACAACTAAATGTCCCCATAAGGGATGGATACATACCTACACCCACACTCCTAGTTGCCGACTAAGAGTGATCGATAATCGGGATCGAAGCTCCCGTCGATGCATTAACACTTTGATTTTTGAATGATGTTTGATCAATCATAACAATATTCCCATTAAATGGAAAGCATACAACTCGAAATAGAGAAGAGGCTACAGTTTGCATACTATACATCCAATTCCGACCCAGTAAAATATTGTAGTCAAGTTGCGCATCAACCACCTCGACCTCGATCGCGACGGTCTCCCCTCCCAAACAGACCTTAAGAGAAGGAAGAATTCAGTGTGGCTGAAACAATCTACTATCAAAGGCAGTCAACATGGTAGTGGATTTAGACAACTCGGGAGAACCCAAACCCTTCCAACATGACAAAGAAATCACGGAAGTAGCAACGCCTTCGTCAATCACAGTACGTTTGACAGTCATGTTAAGACATTCTACATGAATCAAGAGAGACACATAGTAAGGAAAGCGAGGTTGTAGTCCCATGGTTTCAAATTTGATGATGGAAGAAGAGTTATCATCATTCACCCCAAGAGAAGAAAGCAAAGCTTTCCTTTGCGATGGACAACTCTAAAGGACTTCAAGCGCAGACATTGGACAAGGAGTGTGGACCAAATCCTCGACAACAGAATAGTTCTGGGTGGCTCAGGAATTGGGATTGTGCCCCAAATGCTTTAAGACTCCCTTAGGAATGTGAGGTACACTCTTAGGTTTATCCGTAGGATTTTCAATACACAAAGGACTCTTGGTAGGAGGAGGTTCTTTCCCAAGGTCTGGTTGCGATGAACCATAGTATTTCGCATGAGTCGCAACCTTAATAGCATGCACCATATTGATGCAACCATGACCAGTACTGGATTCCGACGGATCTTGATCTCCACCCGACGTAGAATGAGGATCATGGGTTCTCGAGTTCATATTTTGATTATGGGGTAAAGGATTGGTCAGCACAGCTGAGCCCTGTGCTATGAACCTCAAGGCGTCTTCCATACGAGGGCACAAGTGAGTGAGGTGGTCATCCTTACACAACTTGCAAGGAAAATTAACCTTACGTTTAGATTGTTTGTCCCCCCCAGCATTACGTTTGTTCTTGTCATTAAAATTGGCATTTTTGTCCTTGTTCCCACCCTTACGATTGTTTTTACCCTTTTTCCTATTCATTTCGGGCTGCTGGTTTCCGTTCTGGTCCGACGATTGCACTGAAAGTACACTCGCCATTTGGGTGGGTTGAGATGAAGCCATAGCTTGTCCTGACGCGGATTGGTTAATCGACAATTGACTCACTTGTTTCGTAATCGAGTCTGCAGTTTTGGCACTTGTACATCTCACAATGCCGTCTGCATGTGGTCCAGGTTTGATCTTGGGATCGAAACTAGAATGCGGAGCATTAGGTATGATCTCATATAATAGCGCAGATTGAGCATAAGTCAAATCCAGTTCCTGTGCCCTAAAAATTGCTTGTTCCTCATACTGGACTCCAGATGTAGAAACATCCTTCGCAATATAAGGTAGTAACGATTTAAGGAACCACTCAAGGAGAAACTCCACCGGTATGAAAGCTTTAATCAACCTCTTCCGTCTATGCCACTCTTGGATATGGTCCGACATATGTGTGGCTTTGTCCTGCCGAAATGTCGACAAGAGTTCTGTACCAACGTCATAACGCACTGGTAGCTAGAAGTGGTTGAGGAAAGTCATAGCAAGGTCATCGAACAAAACGAATGCCCCCTTTGGTAACTCTATGTACCATTTCGCTGCAGGCCCTGTGAGGGTGCATTGAAATAGCCTCAAACAGATAGAATCATCATGTAAAGAATTGGAAGAGCACCAAAGGTGAAAGGTAGTGACATGTTCACTAGGATCTTCTCCTGGTTTTCCCTCGAATTTGGGAATGTCTAAGGGAAGCTTGGTAGGGACAGCCGGAAAAGTTAGGTCATAAGATACCGGATCATTCATTAGTCTTGATAAGTCAGGTAGATTTAACGTTGCGAGGAAAGGGAGCCTAGGTTGAGTTAGTCTATGCCACGCTCTCTGATAGTTTTGGTTCATATAAGGCTGACTACTATAAATACCATGGCCTTGGCCATAATATCCTCCTCCCGTTTGACCCATATAGGGTTGCATGGAAGCATTATGATGTGGTGAACCTGTTGCAGCTGCAACATTTTCCCAAAATTCCAAATAATTTCAGGACCCTCCTTTGCTTCAATTAGTTTGATTTTCTTCTTTGATTTGTTCTAATGATTTTCTAGAAAGATTTCTAATGCTTGGATTGATCTCCCATTTGTTTTAGATTTTCCTTTAACGCTTGAAACTATTTGATCAAACTTGATTGTTGCCTTTGGATACAGTCTCAGCTTGTTTGCTCGGTTTGTTGCTCAATCAAATCAATTGTTGTTGTCGGTTTCAAAAGCGCATCCATTGGCATCCCGCCTGTCTGCTGCCAGCCTGCAATCAAGAAGCAGCGAGGAACCTATTGTGGCTGCAACTATTTCCCCAAATTTCTTAAATTTTGGGCCCCTCCTCATGATTTAGCGTTACTTTTAATTGTTGGATCGTTTGAACTTTGTGGTCGTACTTCAATTTTGGATGATGTTAGAGGATTAACTCTCGGCCTGTTTTCGGAGGTTGCCTGTGTTTGATTTTTGCGTTTAGTCGTAGATGTGAGTTTGGTTTGTTAGCTGAGGATGAATCAGACTTTATTATTCTTTGGAAAGCCATTGTTGCAGAAGTAAAACAGGTTTACCGTAGCTGAGTTTTAAAGCTGTCTAAGCACTTAATTTTTCTATTGATCGGGCATCAATTTTGTTTGATCGGAAGATGTAGTCTTTATTTTTCCGCCGTTGCGGCTCCCAAATCATTTCTCCACTTGAAGCGTGAAGCGTTTCGATCACCAATGCGTATTGGTATTTTGATCGCTTGCCTGTATCTTTTCTTCTTCCGCCGTTGCGGCTGGGAAAGCCATTTAGCGTCCAATGTAAAATGTCTTCCGACTTCCGATTGAGAGTCTTCCCGCCCTCAGGTCTCGTGTCCCTAACCTTTTCGCTTCTCCCGTTGCGGATCCCAAATCAAGTAGCCATTCGAAGTAAAAAGTGCTCCATTGCCGATGCGTGTTGAATTTTTCGTTGCGTGCCCGTAGTTGTGCCCCTTCCGCCGTTGCGGCTGGGAAAACCATTTGGCTTCTGATGTCATTATCCTTCCGATTTGCGATTGATTTTTCCCGCCCTCCCGTTGCATGCATGTAGCCTTTACTCTTCCGCCATTGCGGCTGGGCAGAGCTTTTGCTTCCGATGTCCGTTTCCTCCCGTTTTCCGCAGTTGGTGTTTTTTATCACGATCCCGTAGGAGGACGAGGTAGTGTTGTCGGCATTTGTAAAATGACGATGGCGCACCTGGTCTTTTCTTGTGGATTAGCTGTTTCAGTAATATAATTTGCTGCTTTGTTTTGGAACGCAAATCCAATGAATGATGCATTTTGGTGTATTTGCAGGTGGACTTAGGGATTGGTCGGACTACCAAGGCGCGAAGGTGTAGTTGGACATTGTAAATCAAATCGAAACCAGTAGGGTCGTAAGGGAGACAAGCGAAGGAAAAGACAAAATCGAAAGCAAAAAAATACGCAGATCTGAAAAGTCCGTCAGTTACTCAGCAGATAATGAGCTTGCGCAGAAAATATGAAAAGGGGGAATATTAAACGCTCGAAGAACCAAAGAGTCACACGTTTGGGGGGGGAACCCAAGCGGTCTACTGATTTTGTTTAAATATTTGAAAGTTAGAAGTTACGGGGACTTTTTTCCTAGTGTTAGCACTCAGAATGTACCCAGGTTGTAAAAGGTATACTCCAAGGTAACAGCAAAACCACTTTAGGAAGTAACTCGTAATTTCTTCCAGAGAGGGATCTCTCAATAAAGATTTAACAAGACCATATTTAAAATAACATTTAAAGATTTATGTATTTGGCTGAAACAATCACATAACCATTGGGCATGGAGTCATATACAATATAAAGATACCACAAAGACATATACATGAGATTCATCAAAGGCAAGGTAATCACATCATCACAGTCATTCAAATTGATCCAGGTGGAACATAAGAGATGAAGAAACAACCCATTAATACAGAGCATTGACAAGGATGAGTTCTATATCAACTTTAGCAGAAAAATCATATAATATCTGAAAATGATGACCAGAGCATAAACACATGAATTCCAATCATCTAACGCTATATTCCAGATACGAGGAAGAAACAAAATGGAATGTTACACAAGGGAAATACAATCACATAAAGAAAGAAGCACAGACTGTAATATCAACAACACATGAATCTTTGACAAAAACTCTCATGCATTCACTTTGTTATATCCAAAAAAACAGATATGTTCTCCAAAATTTATTCACTACCTGATGGGTTCCAACCCCCATCTCTTAAAAGACATGAAAATTTATACATAAAACAATAGTTCTCCCAAGAAGATCCATAACTGAATGATCGGCGTGATTAAGAGTTTTGTAACTGAATTCCTACACCTAGGCAGTTTGTTACAACTCCACTCCTAATAGATCATAAAGTACAAATCAGCTTGATAACAAGTTTTCACCTATCCAGCTTCCACATCTTTTCCCCATCAGCTCCGCATCTTTGCCCCATCAGCTCCACGTATTTTCCCCATCAGCTCCACGTCTGCATGACACCTGTTCCTAAGGATGAAGGACATACTTTGTTTTTCCAAACCGCTCCACAGCTTTCCACTGCTTCGAACTTGGGGTGTCACATTCTGTCATTTCCCGAATTGATACTTTGAGCTCCATATATGCTTCATAGGACTTTTTGGGCATCCTGCTTCTGATGATCGGGAACTTCTGCAGGATTTCGAAATCTTCTGTTAACATATCCACAATGGTTTTCCCTATTAGGATTTTCTCCAAATCATTAAATTTGGAGTGGTCCATGCGGAACTGGACAAGCAGGTTATGATAATGTTCCTGTGAGAACATCCGCCCCTCTCCATCCCAGAAAGAAGGCAATCCGTCCTCGAACAGCTCTTTAAACTCCTGTTTAAAATTATTAACCTGCAAAAGCAATCCTTCTAATTTATCTTGGACTGTCTTGATTAAGTGATGCTTGTGGATGATTTTCTTTGCCCACATCACTATTGATAATCTGTCTTTTATGCCCATCTCGTGTAATTTCTGATATGTCAGTGAATTCGGAAAATTTAGTGTGTTCTGAGCTGTAGTAAGAGGTTTTTTCTCCATATGTTCATTTACCAGTTTTAATCTCTGGTGAGCCAACTTTATCATTATATTCAAATCATCAATAAAATTTAGATAGTGCCGGAACTTGGTAATCTCTATACACAAGGTATCCTAAATGATATGTTTTGCCCCTTGAAGAAGGCCTTTCCTGATGCTTCTTTCTTTTAACTCATCTAATTTTTTCTGCAATTGATTTCTGTCCTGTAATATTTGCTTTTTACTTTCACTTACTTTGGCCAATTCAGCTTTTACCTTTTCATTCTCTGCCTTCAAATCTTTAATTGCTTCTTCTTTCAAGCTCACATGGGACATTGGCACCAACAAATCATCGGTAGAGAAATCATCTAATGGCTTGTGGATATTCACAATGGACAGGTCTTCATCAGTGGGGGTTTGACTCATTAACTCTTCCATGATTTCTTTCTCGTCACTTTGGTATTTTTTCATTGAGGAAATCTGGGATAATAGTTCATTCCGCTCGGCCTCCCACCTGTCCTTTTCTTCCTGCAATTAGACAGCTTTTCCCTTTAATCCATCATCTCTTGATGGATTTTATCCTTTTCCTCCTGCAAAGCCATTAATTCAGCTGATTGGACATGCTCTAAACCTGGAATCTTCAGCTTTTTATTTAAGACCTGGAGTGCATTGTCTTTTTCCTCTAGCATCCTCTTAACCGCCTGGGTGTTGTCTGAACTAACAATGTCTGTCTGCAGCTTTCTAATCTGAATGACATTTGCTTTATTCTCAACTTTCTCATGCCTCAATTGAATTTCTAATTTGTCTATCAAAACTTGCAATTTATTAATCCTTACCATGGCTTGCAATAAGTTTGAGTAAATGATGTCACTAGTTTGTTTGTGCAGTTGTATCTTATCCGGAGTACTGATTTTGTCCAGCCGGATCTCCATTTCAGACATCTTCTTGTCATTTACTATAGCCATCTTAAATGTATTTCTCTCAGCATCTCTAGCAGAAACTAGAGAGGTTTTG
>LPNX011141029.1:6493-17553 GCA_001517045.1 Pseudotsuga menziesii | reverse complement strand
CAGTATTATCAGCGACATACCCCCTCTACCCTACTAGGGTTTTAGGCGACAAAAAGAAAAAGGGTCGCGAAGGATGGCGCAAGCAACACCGGCTAGGTTCAATTGTGAAAACTTCTCAAAACCCTATTCCTCCCGGTCAACTGTAGGTTCGACCTTCTGCCTCGTTGAGGTTGCGATAGAATGTGCGAGTAGGACGGCTAAAGTCCACAGGCTGGGAATGCACCACTGAAATCTATAAACTACCAAACCCCCACTGCAGCGCCCAAAATCCGACCACCCCCTGTCTATCATGGCCGCGCAGCAAGTTTTGGCGCAGACGGCATAACGACCGTCTGCGCCTAAACCTTTCAACCCCTGTGCGCGCGAAGCATCGACTAAAAGCGAAGAGAAAATGGCTTAAATGGTCAACAGCCCCTCTCACCCTAGGTTAATATAAAACTAACTTGTACAAACTTGAGTCCTAGCTGTATGAGGGAAAACGCCGGGGACCCCAAAACATGGGAGAAAATCAAAACCGCTCAAATGCAAATGAGAAAAAGAAGGAATAAACCTACCTGGCGATCCGGTGAAAAACGAGCTGATGACGGTTGGAATTCTACTCTTGCCACCTGGAAGCTGATACAACGACAGCTAGACCTTCACGCGCTCCAAAGATCGACAGCTCAATGCTATACACACTGCGACAGTGCTCGGCAATAAACAATCAATACAAAACCCAAACCATCGCATCGTATAATATAAAAAACGCCGCACGTGCGAGAGCATTTAAATCAGGCGCGAAACGAAAGTTGCGTCGGGCGACTAGAGCTTCAGTCCCTCCGCAACGACAGATGGTCCACAATACTAACTCACCCGCACGGCTAAAATAGAACGCGTGAACTACAATCGAGCGCCGGCGGGTACCTTGATCGGATGACCAAGACTCCGAACACTCCGCAACGGCGGGCCCTCAGAGCATGATACCATTCGCAACGGAGGAGGAAGTGATGGCGCACGTTCCGATACAAAATCTGGGAGACACACAAAGCACACATCGGAGCACTACAGAAAGTCAAACCTGCCAAGGTCCGCAACGTCGGAGGTCCGGATGAAAGATATGTCCACAACGGCGGAAAACATGATGGTGAAAGGCCTCGATATGAAGTCGGAGGATAAGAGCCTGTCATGATCCGCAACGTCGGACGAGGGAGAATTTAAACCCCTCCGATAAAGAACCAAGAACCACCCGATAGAGAATCAAAACTCGCGCGCAACGGTCGGAGCGAAAAGGAAAGTTTAAACCCAGAAAAAGCCCGCAACGTCGAAGGGAAAAAGACAATCAAGATCTGAAATCCACCCGCAACGGCGGGACAGTCAAACAAATTAACTCCCGATACAGGAATATTTTGAAAGATATGCAAAACGATGAGGAACTCAATTAAAGATGGGATTCTTTAAAACATTGAAATGAGGAGAAACCAATCGATTGACAGTAACCAAAAATGCTGGAAGACGCTTCAAAATTCACATACCAAAATCGGCAAGGATTAGGAAGAAAACCAACTAATTCAAAGTAAAGGAGGGTCCCAAAATTCCAATGTAAATAACTCAGAAGTAACAGGTCTGGAATACTATTTTGAGTCTCCATTCATTTCACATCTAAGATGTCCGAAGGAGTGAAAGCAGAGGACCCATGGAAAGGAAGCAAAGTAGACAGTACATCATATATAAATGATCCCATGCCATAATTTCAGAAAAGCTAAAAGCTATCAAGAGTCAAAACTCCTTAAAAAAGAAACAATACATATCAAAGCAAACCTTGAAAAGCATGAATCTCAAAATTGCCAAAGTTCCTCTCCGTTCATGAGATGAAAAGCTAATTCTTCTCTCACACAAAAGGGCACTATGGGATAGAGGAGCCTAAATAAAATTCAAAAAGAAAGGCAGATGGAGGACTCACAAGAACTAAAGTTCAAATAGCACAAAAGTGCAGTTGGCATGGGAATGAGGAACAAATGGATAGTTCTATTTATTATATGTTACAATCTTGTGGAGTTCAAGCTCGAAACTACCTAAGGACAAAGGTAAAATGAATCTCACTTATTTGGCCTCAAAAGAGTTATTCAGACTTGCAAATATTTCTGATGTTACCATCTCCCAAAGAATGGACTACTTTTCAATGATTTAAATGCCTAGGTTGGCCAACCTAGGGATACAAACATCTAGAAGATTTCAACTTTTATTCAGACGGTCTTGCACTGGGAAGAAGTTAAGTCAAAAATCTGGGGTTCATCAGGTAGTCGCCAATTGTTGTAGCTGCAACATTTTCCCCAAATTCCAAATAATTTCAGGACCCTCCTTTTCTTCGATTAGTTTGATTTTCTTCTTTGATTTGTTCTAATGATTTTCTAGAAAGATTTCTAATGCTTGGATTGATCTCCCATTTGTTTTAGATTTTCCTTTAACGCTTGAAACTGTTTGATCAAACTTGATTGTTGCCTTTGGATACAGTCTCAGCTTGTTTGCTCGATTTGTTGCTCAATCAAATCAATTGTTGTTGTCGGTTTCAAAAGCACATCCATTAGCATCCCGCCTGTCTGCTGCCATCCCGCAATCAAGAAGTAGTGAGGAACCTGTTGCGGCTGCAACTATTTCCCCAAATTTCTTAAATTTTGGGCCCCTCCTCATGATTTAGCGTTACTTTTAATCATTGAATCGTTTGAACTTTGTGGTTGTACTTCAATTTTGGATGATGTTAGAGGATTAACTCTCGGCCTGTTTTCGGAGGTTGCCTACGTTTGATTTTTGCGTTTAGTCACAGATGTGAGTTTGGTTTGTTAGCTAAGGATGAATCAGACTTTATTATTCTTTGGAAAGCCACTGTTGCGAAAGTAAAACAGGTTTACCGTAGCTGAGTTTTAAAGCTGTCTAAGCACTTAATTTTTCTATTGATCAGGCATCAATTTTGTTTGATCGGAAGCCATAGTCTTTCTTTTTCTGCCGTTGCGGCTCCCAAATCATTTCTCCACCCGAAGCGTGAAGCGTTCCGATCGCCGATGCGTATTGGTCTTTTGATTGCTTGCCTGTATCTTTTCTTCTTCCGCCGTTGCGGCTGGGAAATCCATTTAGCGTCCGATGTAAAATGTCTTCTGACTTTCGATTGAGAGTCTTCCTGCCCTCATGTCTCATTTCCCTAACCTTTTCGCTTCCGTCGTTGCGGCTTCCAAATCAAGTAGCCATCCGAAGTAAAAAGCGCTTCGCTGCCGATGCATGTTGACTTTTTTGTTGCGTTCCCGTAGTTGTGCCCCTTCCGCTGTTGCGGCTGGGAAAACCATTTGGCTTCCAATGTCATTATCCTTCCAATTTGCGATTGAGTTTTCCTGCCCTCCCGTCGCATGCCTGTAGCCTTTACTCTTCCGCCGTTGCGGCTGGGCAGAGCTTTTGCTTTCGATGTCGGTTTCCTCCCGTTTTCCGCAGTTGGTGTTTTTTATCATGAGCCCGTAGGAGGACGAGGTAGTGTTGTCGGCATTTGTAAAATGACAATGGCGCACCTGGTCATTTCTTGTGGATTAGCTGTTTCAGTAATATAATTTGCTGCTTTGTTTTGGAACGCAAATCCAATGAATGATGCATTTTGATTTATTTGCAGGTGGACTCAAGGGATTGGTCGGACTACCAAGGCGCGAAGGTGTAGCTGGACATTGTAAATCAAATCGAAACTGGCAGGGTCGCAAGGGAGACAAGCGAAGGAAAAGACAAAATCGAAAGCAACAAAATACGCAGATCTGAAAAGTCCGTCAGTTACTCAGCAGATAATGAGCTTGCGCAGAAAAGATGAAAAGGAGGAATATGAAACGCTCAAAGAACCAAAAAGTCACACGTTTGGGGGGGGAACCCAAGCGGTCTACTGATTTTGTTTAAATATTTGAAAGTTAGAAGTTACGGGGACTTTTTTCTCAGTTAGACAAGAAAAGCTATATTGTAAGAAGAACTATTTCTCTTTGCAATAAATAAGTATTGTTTGCTTGTTGGAGGAAGATTGGTGGCACTTTCAAATGTTATGCTGTGGATGGCTGAAAGATGAACTATTTTGTTTTTCTAGCTTTTGTCCATTAACCGTGAGTTCGTTCTAACTCTCAGAACCTATGTTCTTGTTTAAATGATTTCTGGTTTATTTTGTGGAATTACCACCATGAGTAATGTATGTTGTTCATAAAACAATTAGCTATCTGATTGTTGAAATATCTTTAATCATTCATGTGTTGTAGGAAGAAATATCAGCTATCTGTAATTTCTCTTTATGATACATGCACAATTCACATTACTCACAAATAAGTTAAAGTTTGCTCCCCGGGGATAGATAGATAGATAAATAGGCAGATAGTTAGTTTTATTTCTGCATATGTGATTTAGATGCTTGCAAGTCCTAAGACGAGAGGTAAGAACCCGCGCATCACATTGTGAACGCTCCTTGTATTTTTATCATCTTGCATGGTTAATTAGGCATATGCATATCATACTTAAGTCAAAAAATACAAAAATATACACGGTGGACCGGGCCGCAACTGGTTAAACCTTTGTTTTTGTTACTTTGACCTACGATAGCCGGACCGCAAACCGGAGGGATTCCCCATACCAAACAGTCACGGGCTAGTTGGGAATGTTGACTGGGGAGAATCCCTTTCTGTTGTTGCCTGCGAATTTCCAGGCCTCAATAGAACCTTGATTAGGTGGTGCTACAAAGCCATAATTAGAGGAGTAGGCGGGTTGTTGATACTCGTACCCATAAGGTTGATAACTCTGTCCATAATGTGGTCCATAATATGGTGCATGAGAAATTACATAAGATGTCCCATGGGATATCCCATGAAAAGCTCCATAAGTAGGGATATGAGGAATGCCATGCGATGGACCGTAAGACGATCCAGAAACAAGAATATGACCTCCTGAGACAATGGGAGATGCTTGACTCTGAGAAACTACTGTATGAGTAGTCGTAGTACGAACATGACTAGTAGCAACATTTCGACCCGAAGGACCACGTGAATGCAGGAGAGGAAGGGCTATTAGGAATGCGTTCGAAGGAGTAGGAATAGAGGACGAAGGGACATGTGAAGGGATATAAGTGGTATTCCCTATGGTCACTCATCTTGGTTCTGGTATCCGCATATGACTACTAGCATTAGGCCTAGGACGAACATGTGAGGTAGCTTCCACCGTCGGGATGGAAGGTGCAATGTGACTAGTGCTCCCAAATCTCTCTGCATGGAAAGCAATGGGAATGCCACCAGGCGTAGTGCTAGGTTCAATTTCGAACCTGGCATGATGTGCCGGATCATGTGCAGGGATATCAGACATGCCATAACTAACATGACTAGTGCTTGTGGGTTCATGGTGAGTCTCGTCGCCCGACAACCAATACTGACGACCTGTGAATGAGGGATCATAACTGGAATGTGAAGGTATATCAGGTGAAGGATCTTATACAGGAATATGATCTTCCTCCCCAACCTCTTGAGGTGGAGAGGACATCTCAAGAATCTCATCCTCGTGATCTTCCATCGTGTGCGATCAATGTGATAAGTAGTCTGCCCTGACAGTCTATTTCTCTCTCCCAAAGGAAGAGGAGATGTGGAAGGAGGAAGTCCTGCTAAATGGCGAGAACGACGAAATGCTGCACCCAAATCCACAATGACTCAAAAAATGAAAAAGACTCTTATAATTACGCAAACACTAGGCAAACTACCGTGCACATAGCATACACCTATATAATGTAAATCCAAATCACAAGCTAGCAAGGGTAGGATATGTGAGCTCCCGAATGAAGCAAGTATGTCTCTCCTAGGAGAGGCTTGAGACTCCCATACACAACAAGCGGAGGTTCGTAACCAATTATTGTGGCCCTCAGCTTCAATGCATATAGCGAATGTGCTGTCCGACCCCAACCTAGCCAGGACACCTGCAGAATAACCTCTGCGAAGTACCCCCTTGATAACCTAGGTAAGGCAACTAAGGTCACCTGAATATAATCAATGCTCAGGTGGACAGTTGCAGGCGGGATTGACCGTATGGGCAGGGTAGCAAAGCCCGAAACTCTCTAAAGAGCCCCCAGATACGAATACAATCCTGGAAATATCTCCGGTGCTACTCAGTTATGACTAGGGGTCATCCTAATAAATAACTGCTCACACTACCTCGTGCTTAACTCCCTTGTAAGAGGAGGATCCTAAGAAACACTAATTATACCAAGGAATTTCACAACCTCACCTGGACAGACACATACATGTTGTTGTTCAGTGGTCTTGGAGAATTTACTCACAATGAACTATTCCAAGACCCTAAAACCTAATCTTGTTGGTGCACCCTATAAAAGAAAAGAGTGTAATTCATTTTATTATGCGTTGATTTTAATTGTCTTATTACTCAAAAGGGTAAATGATCGTGCAACTAATGGTGTTATGATGCAACAAGAAGTAGAATGCACACCTAACAATCAATGCAAATGCATTGTGTCAAATGAAAAACGGGGTATGCTACTACATGAAATGCAAAATTCTTCTTCAAATGAAAAATGCAGTCATTCCTACATGAAAATCTAACTAATACTATTCCAAGCAAACCTAGTGCAAGTACCATGCAAAATGCAAAAATGCATCATGATGCAAAAAAGCAAATATTTTGTATTTTTTGAATTAAAATGAGATAATGAAGCAAAATAATGATTCTACCATCCCCAGACTTTGCAAGCACTATCAGACAACACCCAAGCAAAGGACCAAGGCAAAAGAGACCTAATGCACTAATCCCAAAACAAAAAATATAAAATGCAATGACAAGAAAATTTAAAAAAAAATTCTAACTAAAAGACGTCTTTGGTCAGAAACAGAGGTGTATACAGACTCTAGAAGCATCCAAGGAGACTCAGCAATCATCAAAACTCACCCAGCAACACTTAATCTTCCCCTAAAAATCAAAATTCAGGGCATACGCGACTGTGTGCAGAAAATCCGCGTATATACGCGGAAATCCCAGTAAAACCCACGTGTACATGCGACTATGAAGCAAAAACTCACGTATAGGAAGAAAAAGAGATAAAAAGAAGGTAAAACAGACAAGCTGAGACAAACTTTACTCCTATCAGAAACTACCAGACATACATGCCCCCAAACCCGACTTAGAAACAGAGAAATCAGAGCAATTCAAGAACATTGAATGCTGATAAAAACCCCCAAAGGAAATGACTAGGAACTCCCCAACAGATTCACCAATTCTATTATGGAGAAAACTTCCTATGGCTTGGGGTACCACAACAGACAGAGTAACCGCAGAAATCATTCCTTTCCTATATGCAAGAGAAACGGAACATCTAACACTAAAGGATCTCGATACATACCTTATTTCAGATGGTTGATGTAGATCCCCGTTGAGCTTTTCCACTCTCGCTTGTATAAGTGATTTACTATCTCAACATTCAACAAACAAGATAAGCATGCTATATATAATTGTGTTAGACCTACTCTAGCATATATAATCAATAAAATATAAGCATTTAAAAGCATCCATGGATTCAATACTCATTTAAATACACATTATTGGATAGGAAAATATATTTCTATTAATATAAAACAGAGATTACAATAGTGACAACCTCTGTCGGCATGTCTACGAATCGGAGAAACCGAGTCCTCCACCTGGGCCTCCACCACTTCAATCCTCCATCTCTCGATAGCGAGCTCACAAGCAAAGGAAAGCTTGGGAAGAACACAAAGTGCTCCAAGGGACAAAGGGATGCAGACTCAAGTATAAGCCTCGACAGCAATGGACTATAGTTCTCTTGCTCTTCAATTCCTCCCCTTTCAATGTATCCAAAGGGTTCCTTATATAGTGCTTCAATGGGGTAATGGAAGGTCAAATCCGAGCGATCTCAAGGCATATGGAAGGCCAAGAGATAAGTGATTTAGATCCACATCAAGGAAAACTCCAAAACTATTTGGCTTATTGCACCCATCCCGATGTACGCGGGTTTAAGGGTCAAATCCGCTTATATACGCGAGAATGGGTTTAAAAGTCGCGTATATCAAATAAGACATGTTTTTAGGGATGATCTTGGAAACATCAAAGGTACAAAAATGGTCCATGGGGTCTAAAGAGTCTGCAGAGGGACAGGGAAGGCCATAAAGGTGTGATCCACCATGTGTGGTAAAATCAGCTGCAACAATCACTCCAGGATGTAAGAACTTATCTTGCTCTCAAAATCAAAGAATCACAAAACAATTGAAGAGTGTGATATACATAGTTATCCACTAGAGCTTCTTTCATGGAATAAAAGGTAGATAAAAAAATAGAATAAGCAATATATAAAGAATATGAAAAATACATTGCTTGTCTTCCTTTTTATGTTACATTCTTCAACGAAAATTCTAATGGTTTTGTAGTTAGATAGATAGTCTTGAATGCAAGAAAATTCACTTGAATTTACAGTAACTAATTCATTTTCAATCTAGTGACCTCGATTCTCATTGTGTCTAGCAAACATAGTTTCCAATGTTTCCCTAGCCTTATTTGGTTCATGAATTCATTGAAGGTGGAATCATAACTCATTAGAAATTGGAATTCGATTAATCCATGGGATTCATCACATTTATCGTACCACTTTATTGTCTTTTCGTCATCAATGGATTCAATTTCTTTTCACAAGGTAATCCATTAAAGTCCCCTACTTTGTAGAACGTCCTCCATACAGGCTTTTGATGAGAAGTAGTTGGTACTAGTACTTGCATAATATCACACGGGGTAACCATATTGTACTAATACACAGGTAATATGGATTCAAAAGAAGGAACTTGTGGTTTAGATGCAAATATATCAAAAAAATAGACTCCAGGTGTTAAAGTTATGCCCTTTTGAACAAAGTCATAAAAAATAGCCATGGAACCCAGGAAAAGGTTGATCCAGTAACAATGGGAAAGTTTGTTTTAACCTGATCCTTTAGGATCAATTTTTTAGGAATCCATCCTACTCATTTTGGTTTAGGCATTGATGGAGAACCTCCCCCCTTCTAGTGGATGAGATCCTTGAGATATGGTTCTAGTGTGGAGTTGTGTAATCAAGGGAGAAGCAATATTTTTCTCTTAATAATGTCCTCACTTAGTCATGGTTATGTCACCATAGAACATTGAGGGTGCAATGATCAATCTTTGGGAAACTTAAATTCCCATCTCAAAGAAAATGGAACACCCTATACTTAGTGAAATTTTGGTCGAAGGAGATGATTTCAAATTCTTAGTGCATTTGTAGTAAAGAATGTCCCTCCTCCAAAGACAAAAGGGTTTTTTGTTTATGAAGAAATACTATGAGGTTTTGCAGGTAAATATATGCACCTTGTCTCCTAGACATCAAGCTCTCATTTTGTTTGAAAAAAGGTATTGATTGGCAAGTTCATAGGGAAGTGGTCAAGCCTTAAGGCTATTGAAATTTGAGGTGAATAATTATGGAGCCCACTAATGAAGAGTTTCTTGAATTTATTTATGTCTAGTAAATGATACATTTCCTTCCTAATCTTGATACTTCTCAAGGAACATAGGGATAGATAATTTTCCAAAGTGTCCCTTAGTTACTGAGACCAAAGGACTCTACTTCAACTAATGGACTTTGTGACCTCAATCCAAAGGAGGACATCCCCAAATAAGTTCCAGTTGACCTTCACATCTTGCATATTCCCTTGATATTTTGCGATGATTTAACATTCGAGCTGATAAACAACAACATAGGGGAATTTGTTAGGATTAACTATAATCCTCCCTTGACCACCATAGTATAAATGTAATTTCCCAGCTTAGGATTATGTTTCCACTTCACTAGTGCCATGTGGAACTCATATGGGGCCCACCAATTGATGCGCCAATTTGCATGAGTTTAGGAGCTCCAGAGGCCAATCCTTATAATTTAGGAACCCGCACTGAGTCATGGGATTCCATCCATCCCTATTATGTGTTGATTTATGCTTTGATGGACATTAGTCAGTTAATCTCTAGTTAGCCTAGCACCTCATTTTCATGATTTAAGGAGGTTACGCATCTTTGCTCACCTACCTTGATCAGTTAATTGATTGTGAATTGATTAAGTTTTCCTGAGTTACACTAGTGAGTCTCCAGTGGTGATTTTCCCACACTTAGTGATCTCTGGAGTCAGTCCAAGTCATGGAATTCAAATCACACCTAGTGGATTCGAATTCTCTTCATTGTGAAGTCTCCCCTTATGCTGTAAATTTTTTTCCTCTTGTCAGTCTAATTTCACCATGATTGTGATAATTGTACATTGAATTTATTCTTTCTCCTTAAATATTCTTTCACATTGGGGTACAATCAAACCTAAAGATCCTAAATCTTTACTAAATTACACAAAAGTTATGCATATGGTGGTCCCAAGTTATTTCTAGTATTCATGTTCAAGAATTTGTATGGAAGTGGACTTCCTAAAGGGGCTTCTTAGAGTAATCTTATTGAACATTGATGTGTGGTGTCACATATGGTAGATGGATTATGAACAAATCTCTTTCAAGCACACCATTTTACATAATTATGACCACTTTAGAGACAACAAAAAGGGAACTGCTCCTCCCTCAACATAGCTTAAAAATATATATGATTTAAGTTTGTTGCAACTTATTATTTATTTCTAATATAATATAATCATTTTGTTTGAATATATTAAACCCACTCACAACTTAGGATAAAATAATTAATCATTACTTGATTAATTATTCACCCACTAGCTTAATTATTTGGCATCCACTTGCACCTTAAAGTCAATTCATGCCATCTATATCATAGGAATGATTTATTTCTAATTAGAGGTTGTTCTTGACCACCTTTTGACCATCTAGAATTAGTATACAACACTTTACAACAGATTCTGCTTTATTCTGTTTTTTCTACTTTTTCTGCTTTTCTATGGATAAGATAAAAGCTAGTCAACTAGGAGACTGGGTGAATTTTGTTTCCAACCCATACTTCATTAGTTTTTCTCCATTTTCTAGGATTAGCATGTTTTTCCATCTCCTTGACAACTCATTCATTCTT
>LPNX011140992.1:0-58511 GCA_001517045.1 Pseudotsuga menziesii | reverse complement strand
CCAAAAGGGTTGCCCTAGTTCCCATGAAAGCGGTGCAAGTAAGTCAATTCTCTTTTAAAAATGTGGAGGGTGATGTAGACAGTTCGGAATTATGCCACGTGTTTAAATCGAAGGAAGAGCTCAAAGCTAGCTACATGGAGAAGAGGAAACAGTCTATGGAGGAGACGATAAATTTGCTCCCGAAGGTGAGAAGTTTGTACAGTTCAAAAACCTCTCTAGTCTCTGCTAGAGATGCTGACAGAAATACATTTAAAATGGCTATGGTAAGCGACAAGAAGATGTCTGAAATGGAGATCCGGCTAGACAAAATCAGCACTCCGGATAAAATTCAACTTCACAAACAGACCAACGATATCATCTACTCAGACTTACTACAAGCCATGGTGAGGATTAATAAATTGCAAGTTTTGATAGACAAATTAGAAATTCAATTGAAACATGAAAGAGTGGAAAATAAAGCAAATGTTGTTCAGATTAGGAAGTTGCAAACAGACATTGCTAGTTCTGACAGTACCCAGGCAGTCAAGAGGATGTTAGAGGAAAAAGACAATGCACTCCAGGTCCTGAAAAAGAAGCTGAAGATCCCAGGTGCTGAACATGTTCAGTCATCTGAGTTACTAGCTCTCCAAGAAGAGAAGGATAAAGTCCATCAAGAGATGATGGAGTATAAAGGAAGAGCTGGGGAGCTATAGGAAGAAAAAGACAGGTGGGAAGCCGAAAGGGAGGAACTGTTATCCCAAATCTCCTTGATGAAAAAAGATCAGAATGAAGAGAAGGAGATTATGGAGGAGTTGATGAGCCAGACTCCCACCGGCGAGGACTTGTCTATTGTGAATATCCAGAAGCCATTAGATGATTTCTCTAACGATGATTTGTTGGTGCCAATGTCCCAGGTGAGCTTGAAAGAAGAAGCAATCAAAGATTTGAAGGCAAAGAATGAAAAGGTAAAAGCTGAATTGGCCAAAGTAAATGAAAGTAGAAAGCAAATATTACAGGATAGAAATCAGTTGCAGAAAAAGTTCAACGAGCTAAAGGAGAAAAGCATCGGGAAAGGCCCTCTTCAGGGGGAAAAACATATCATTTGGGATGCCCTATGTATAGAGATTACCAAGTTTCGGCACTATATAAATTTTATTGATGATTTGAATATAATGATAAATTTGGCTCACCAGAGATTAAAACTGGTAAATGAACATATGGAGAAAAGACCTCTTGCTACAGCTCAAAACACACTAAATTTTCTGAATTCACTGACATATCAAAAATTGCACGAGATGGGCATAAAGGACAGAGTATCAATAGTGATGTGGGCAAACAAAATCATCCTCAAGCATCACTTAATCAAAACGGTCCAAGATAAATCAGGAGGATTACTTTTGCAGGTTAATAATTTTAAACAGGATTTTAAAGAACTGTTCGAGGACGGATTGCCTCCTTTCTGGGACGGAGAGGGACGGATGTTCTCACAGGAACATTATCATAACCTGCTTGTCCAGTGCCGCATGGACCACTCCAAATTCAATGATTTGGAGAAAATCCTGACAGGGAAGACCATTGTGGATATGCTAACAGAAGATTTCGAGATTCTACAGAAGTTCGCCATCATCAGAAGCAGATTTCCCAAGAAGTCCTATGAAGCATATATGGAGCTCGAAGTATCAATTTCGGAAATGATGGAATGCGACACCCCAAGTTCGGAGCAGTGGAAAGTTATGGAGTGGTTTGGAAAGACAAAGTATATTCTTCATCCCTAGAAACAGGTGGCATGCACTGAAGAGCTGATAGGGCAAAGACGTGGAGCTGATAGGGCAAAGACGTGGAGCTGATGGGGCAACGACATGGATCTGATGGGGCAAAGGCGTGGAGTTGATGGGCGAAAGTTTGTTATCAAGTTGATTTGTACTTTATGATCTGTTAGGATTGGAGTTGTAACAAACTTCCGAGGGGTTAGGAATTCAGTTACAAACTCTAACTTAAGCCGATCATTCTTTTATTGATCTTCTTGTTGGAAGACCTATCATTTCATGTATAAATATGCATCTTTTTTAAGAGATGGGGGTTGGAACCCATCGGGGGGTGAATAATTTTTGGAGAACATATCTGTTTTTTGGAATAACAAAGTGAATGCATGAGATTTTTTGTCAGAGATTCATGTGTCGTTGATATTATAGTATGTGCTTCTTTCTTTATGTGATTGTATTTCCCTCTTGTAACACTCCATTTTGTTTCTTCCTCGTATCTGGAATATAGCGTTAGATGATTGGAATTCATGTGTTTATGCTGTGGTCATTGTTTCAGATATTATATGATTCTTTCTGCTAAAGTTGATATAGAACTCATCCTTGTTGATGCTCTGTATTAATGGGTTGTTTCTTCATCTCTTATGTCCCACCTGGATCAATTTGAATGACTGTGATGATGTGATTACCTTTCCTTTGATAAATTTCATGTATATGTCTTTGTGGTATCTTTATATTGTATATGACTCCATGCCCAATGGTTATGTGATTGTTTCAGCCAAATACATAAATCTTTGAATGTTATTTTAAATCTGGTCCTGTTAAATCTTTATTGAGAGATCCCTCTCTGGAAGAAAATACTAATTTCTTCCTAAAGTGGTTTTGTTGTTACCTTGGAGTTTACCTTTTACAACCTAGGTACATTCTGAATGCTAACATCCACCACTTGACATTTGGAGAAAATCCATGAATTTTATATCATAAATTGGAGTTGAATGCTTCTATTTTCTTGCAAACAAATTCTTATGCATATAAACTCATATGACTTCATGGGACCCTGCTTGTTGTGATGTTTGGAAAAAATTTGAGATAGAGGGGCTTAGTTACTCCCTTTTTGGTGTCACACAATGGGTTTATCCCCCTCCAACAACCCCTAGAAATGGCTTTAGGGTAAAGTAAGGGAAAATAGAGGCTAAATAAGAGGGTGAGATTTATTTTGGTCTTGTCAACACTCTCTTCAAATTGCATGAGATTACAAATCTTTGAAATCGAATTTGTATTAGACAACATGTGAAGACAATCTAGTTCCTAAGGCCATGTATTTACTAGCAAAGTTTATGGGGAAAATCGAAAGAAGAAAATAAAATATTTAGAAGTAAGGTGTATGGGGGGGAATCAAAACCTTTCCCTTGGATGGAAGGTTTGTTATGGGGGATGATCTTAAACGACTATAACTTCAACGACTAAACGAATCCAATATAAGCAGCAAGCGTTTGAGAACTCATGGATTTTGGAGGCATAAAGGCCTTGAAATATCGCCCTTTATAATATTCTCTACTCTCATGGGTGAGGTATCTACTTGCCAACATTTTCAAGGTGTTGTAGGTCATTCAGGTTCCTTCTCTTTCCAATCTCTAGTTGGGTATTTGTTCGTTACACCAATCTACTCACGAGTATGGAGTGTCAAGTGGGAGGTAGCATGTAATTATGTTCTAGTTGTTCCTTTGTTTCTATTTTGTAGGTTCTATCAATTTTGTTATATATATGTATATAAAAGTAAATAAAAATTTTAAAATAAAAATATATATACACACCATATATATAATAATAATAAATTAGTAATCAAAACATAAATTTAATAAATATAAATCATTAGTAGCATCATCATCATATGGTCAAACATCGTAAATATGCAGAGTAAAATATCATCTAGAGATAGAAGTGAACCCAAACAATTTAAACAGGGATGATGACTTAATGCTCAACAAAAGTTGGAGACCATTGATTGGGACTTTGAAAAATAATAAAATGTCATTATTTATTTTTAACTTTCTGTATAACATACAGTTTTCAAGAATTTTGCTAACTATTTATATGCCATGTAAATTTTGTCATTCGATGAGCCTCTCCTCATGCTCTGGAGATCTTGATCATGAGGATCCTAGTGGGGATCGAAATGTGTTCTTTGAATATCTTCTAATGTATAATCCTTATTTTTATATATATCATCATAATATTCATCATCACCATCACCATCACCATCCTCCTCATCATCATCGTCATTTTCATCATCATGATCGTCAACGACAATATCATCATCATCATCGCCATCCTCATTTTCGTCATCATGAAGATCGACATTGTCATCACCATCACCATCCTCTTCATCATCAATATCATCTACATGATGATGATCATCAATGTCATCATCAATAACATCATCATCGTCATCGTCATCATCGCCATCATCATCATCGTCATCATGTCTATCATCATTATCATCATCATGAACAACAATTTCATCATGATCATCAACAGCATCATCATCATCATCACCATCCCCATAATAATCAAAATCATGGTTTGTACTATTTAGGTGATAAAGGTTACACAAGTTAGGGGTAATATAAGTGTCATAATAAGAAATGTATATATGTTATAAGTGCTAATGAAACACATGCTATTGTACTTATGATGCTTTAGTAAGTACCCTTAAATCCTATATCCTCTAACACTTATTTCCCTATTTACAACCTCAATTACCATTAGAATCCATATAAGCATTAACCCTTGATCCTTATACCCATTGACACCTACCCCAACTAAACATTACTTTCTAACCCTAATAAACCATAACATCTAACAACTAAGTCATACAACCCCTAACACCTAACATGTAAAATACCTAACACATGACCCTTAACTTATAACACTTATATCCCCATACGCCTAACCTTTGTAACACCTAACTCCATCATTTTTCATATCTACCCAATTTAAATTGCTATGTTATTCCCACATGCCCAAACAAAATGCATCATACCAAATTAGAGATGTTGAAATTCATATGTCAACTATTAACAACTTAAGTGGTGTCACCAAATCTTGACCTCAAAATGGTTAATATGAGAATGATTGTGAAGTATCATAACAAATCCATATATCAAATAACATTATTGTACCCAAATCCCTAAATAACCATAAATTTCACATTATCTTATGATCACGGATCCTCCACACGTAGCCCTAAATATAGTGGGGTTTGTTCTCTTTGTGAACCAAATTAAATGAAATTCCTAAATCCCCCCATTCAACTTCTAATTTAAGGTTGACCTTGTCTTGTATTTTTATATCATTTACAAGCATACAACATAGTCATTCATGATGTTTAAGTGGGTTTTTATGACCACAATAGAGTGGAATATAAAATGAGTTTATGATCAAGAGTGATGGTTATAGTGATAATTCTATATTGTTGTTTCCCTGTGTGATGGTTTTATATAGTCAAAGGTTAGTATATGTTGATTATGGATACATGTTAATGAAGATATAGGTTGAAAATGCTTTTCACCGTGGTCTTCTTCCACACCTCTTTATTTCTTGTGATCCCCACCTAACTTTACATACATAATCCTTATATTTGATGGACAAATTTTCCATTAAACAAACACCCTTACCACTTTATCTTTTGCATTGCATGCATACATTTTTTAAGGCATTTAATATGGTCAAGTTTGTTTTGGGATAAGTTGCTTGCTTTGACCATGGTATGGATATCCATTATAAAGAATCTGTTGGGTGGGTTGTGAGTTTGGTTGAGTCTTCTTGACATGGGAAGCTGTTGGGTGGGTTGTGAGTGTGGTTTCATGTTGTCTGTTGTGGTCCACCCCAATCCATACGATGTTTTCTCCGTAACAGAATTGGTGACTCCACTGGGGATTTCCTTTTTGGTGGGGTTGCAAGTGCACTTTTCCGTTCGATTTGCTCTTTGTTTCTCCTCATTTATGTGTCACATTTAGTAGTATGTTCATCCATTGATAGTCCCCTAGAGTGGTTTGAACCTTGGCCTGATTTTTACCACTTTCTTCTCTGTATATGCGGGTCAGAGTATATACATTCATGTATATATGCAGGTCGTGCTCTACCTAGTCATCTACATACACTGTTTTTCTTTGAACAATCGTGTACATCCTCCATTTTGGTTGAGTTCTTGACGTGGGAAGCTGTTGGGTGGGTTGTAAGTGTGGTTGAGTCAACGCAATGGGTACCATTGCTCCCTAATGGGGGAGGAATGATCCAGGAGGATATTGGTGGCCACCCACCTATTCCACTTGGACCCCCACCATTGTTTCTTCCAGTTTTCCAATTTCCTTAATTGTAGCACAATTTACTATTTTTGGCAGTTTTCGGGTCCTAAACTTCTATATCCGTTTTGAGGCCCTAAATGTTGTTTTCCAGCATCGAATGGTCAGGAAAAATGAGTCCATTCTAGACTCAATACTTGTATTTTATGAATGTAGTCCTTGAATAGATATTTCTAACAATGTATCATCTGCATCAAACGGAGGTAGTATGCCAAAGTTACGATCCCAGGAAATTGATGTGCCAAGTTACCCAACGGGGCCCACATTCTGGTGTTTCACTTCCTAGGGTTAGGTTTTTGGATGTGTAGGGTTTCCATTGTTTCTCAATAATATATAGGCCTTCGAGCCTCATTGTAATGCAGAGTTCAGAGGCATGTGGCTGCCACATCTCTTCTTAGAGATAAGCTACCAACACTCTAGCTAGTTTATTTCCATTATGTATGTAAACAAGTTTCGGTTCTTTGATTAAAGAAATGAAGTGTTATTTTCGTTGCATATTTATTCTTTGTGTATTCTGTTGAGTTCCTGCATAAATCCATATCATAGTGACAATAAAGTTGGTCAATGGGACATAAATCTTATTGCTTGGAATCCACCACTTGACATTTGGAGAAAATCCATGATTTTTAGATCATAAATTGGAGTTGAATGCTTCTATTTTCTTGCAAACAAATTCTTATGCATATAAAATCATATGACTTCATGGGACCCTACTTGTTGTGATGTTTGGAAAAAAATTGAGATAGAGGTGCTTAGTTACTCCCTTTTTGGTGTTCTAGTGTGACAATGGGTTTATCCCCCTCCAACAACCCTTGGAAATGACTAAAGGGT
The DNA here is from genome assembly GCA_001517045.1 of Pseudotsuga menziesii. Taxonomy (NCBI): domain Eukaryota; kingdom Viridiplantae; phylum Streptophyta; class Pinopsida; order Pinales; family Pinaceae; genus Pseudotsuga; species Pseudotsuga menziesii. The sequence continues at coordinate 51,577 of LPNX011140992.1, read as the reverse complement.
AAAGTAAGGGAAAATAGAGGCTAAATAAGAGGGTGAGATTTATTTTGGTCTTGTCAACACTCTCTTCAAATTGCATGAGATTACGAATCTTTGAAATCGAATTTGTATTAGACAACATGTGAAGACAATGTAGTTCCTAAGGCCATGTATTTAATAGCAAAGTGTATGGGGAAAATCGAAAGAGGAAAATAAAATATTTAGAATTAAGGTGTATGGGGGGGAATCAAAACCTTTCCCTTGGATGGAAGGTTTTTTATGCGGGATGATCCTAAATGACTATAACTTCAACGACTAAACGAATCCAATATAAGCAGCAAGCGTTTGAGAACTCATGGATTTTGGAGGCATAAAGGCCTTGAAATATCGCCCTTTATAATATTCTCTACTCTCATGGGTGAGGTATCTACTTGCCAACATTTTCAAGGTGTTGTAGGTCGTTTAGGTTCCTTCTCTTTCCAATCTCTGGTTGGGTATTTGTTCGTTACACCAATCTACTCACGAGTATGGAGTGTCAAGTGGGAGGTAGCATGTAATTATGTTCTAGTTGTTCCTTTGTTTTTATTTTGTAGGTTCTATAAATTTTGTTATATATATGTATAAAAAAGTAAATAAAAAGTTAAAAATAAAAATATATATACACACCATATATATAATAATAATAAATTAGTAATCAAAATATAAATTTTAAATATAAATCATTAGTAGCATCATCATCATATGGTCAAACATCGTAAATATGCAGAGTAAAATATCATCTAGAGATAGAAGTGAACCCAAACAATTTAAACAGGGATGATGACTTAATGCTCAACAAAAGTTGGAGACCATTGATTGGGACTTTGAAAAATAATTAAATATCATTATTTATTTTTAGCTTTCTGTATAACATACAGTTTTCAAGAATTTTGTTAACTATTTATATGCCATGTAAATTTTGTCATTCGATGAGCCTGTCATCATGCTCTCGAGATCTTGATCATGAGGATCCTAGTGGGGATCAAAATGTGTTGTTTGAATCTCTTATAATGTATAATCCTTATTTTTATATATATCATCATAATATTCATCATCACCATCACCATCACCATCCTCCTCATCATCATCGTCAACGACAATATCATCGTCATCATTAGCATGATCATCATAATCATCGCCATCCTCATTTTCATCATCATGACGATCGACTTTGTCATCACCATCACCATCCTCTTCATCATCAATATCATCTACATGATGATGATCATCAATGTCATCATCAATAACATCATCATCGTCATCATCGCCATCATGATCATCGTCGTCGTCGTCATCATGTCTATCGTCATTATCATCATCATGAACAACAATTTCATCATGATCATCAACAGCATCACCATCATCATCACCATCCCCATAATAATCAAAATCATGGTTTGTACTATTTAGGTGATAAAGGTTACACAAGTTAGGGGTAATATAAGTGTCATAATAAGAAATGTATATATGTTATAAGTGCTAATGAAACACATGCTATTGTACTTATGATGCTTTAGTAATTACCCTTAAATCCTATATCCTCTAACACTTATTTCCCTATTTACAACCTCAATTACCATTAGAATCCATATAAGCATTAACCCTTGATCCTTATACCCATTGACACCTACCCCAACTAAAAATTACTTTCTAACCCTAATAAACCATAACATCTAACAACTAAGTCATACAACCCCTAACACCTAACACGTGACCCTTAACTTATAACACTTATATCCCCATACGCCTAACCCTTGTAACACCTAACTCCATCATTTTTCATATCTACCCAAGTTAAATTGCTATGTTATTCCCACATGCCCAAACAAAATGCATCATACCAAATTAGAGATGTTGAAATTCATATGTCAACTATTAACAACTTAAGTGGTGTCACCAAATCTTGACCTCAAAATGGTTAATATGAGAATGATTGTGAAGTATCATAACAAATCCATATATCAAATAACATTATTGTACCCAAATCCCTAAATAACCATAAATTTCACATTATCTTATGATCACGGATCCTCCACACGTAGCCCTAAATATAGTGGGGTTTGTTCTCTTTGTGAACCAAATTAAATGAAATTCCTAAATCCCCCCATTCAACTTCTAATTTAAGGTTGACCTTGTCTTGTATTTTTATATCATTTACAATCATGCAACATAGTCATTCATGATGTTTTAGTGGGTTTTTATGACCACAAAAGAGTGGAATATAAAATGAGTTTATGATCAAGAGTGATGGTTATAGTGATAATTCTATATTGTTGTTTCCCTATGTGATGGTTTTATATAGTCAAAGGTTAGTATATGTTGATTATGGATACATGTTAATGAAGATATAGGTTGAAAATGCTTGTCATCGTGGTCTTCTTCCACGCCTCTTTATTTCTTGTGATCCCCACCTAACTTTACATACATAATCCTTATATTTGATGGACAAATTTTCCATTAAACAAACACCCTTACCACTTTATCTTTTGCATTGCATGCATACATTTTTTAAGGCATTTAATATGGTCAAGTTTGTTTTGCGATAAGTTGCTTGCTTTGACCATGGTATGCATATCCATTATAAAGAATCTCCAACCATAGTTACATATTGAAAAAGAAAGACAAGTTTTATTTCTAGCACCATTGCTAAAGATTTCCTACTATTTTAGAATGGTGTGCTTGCTTCAACACTAGTTTCTTACCACAATGGAAATTTCCATGGCCTTAATAAAGATTTTTGTAGTAACTTGTGAGACTATGAGATTATTGTGTGAAATTATGAGCATGTTTGTTTATAATGGGATGTGTAATGGGACTATGTGTCTTTATGATGATGGGCTATGTGATTGATTTTGATTTCTATCTATAGCTTTGAAATGCTTATTCAAGAATCTCTTGCTATAACTTATAACAAAGGACCCCTTGTAGACACTGTTTAAAAGCATCATAAGAACAATAGCATGTGTTTGATTAGTACTTGTAGCATGTGTCATGATGACAATGATGATGAGGAGGAGGATGGTGATGATGATGATGACGATGAGGAGGGGGAGGATTGTGATGATGATGATGATCATGCTGATGTTGACGATCATGTTGTTGATGATGATGATGTTTATGATGATCATCATCATGTCAACAATGATGATTAAGAGGATAGAGATAATGATGACAATGACAATCATGATAACGACGATGACAATGACTATTAGATTGGCGATGATGATGATGATGATGTTCATGCCGATGATGATGACAATGGAGATCATCATCATGTCGATGATGATGATGAACATGATGGAGATTATGATGACAATAATGATCGCCATGATGATGATGATGATGATTCTAAGGACAGTGATGATGTTGTTGTTGAAAATGATGATGATGATCATCATCATCATCATCATGTCGACGATGATGATGATGAGGATGGGGATTATGCTGACAATGAGGATCATCATGATGACAATGACGATATTCATGAGGACGACGCTAATGATGATGATGATGATGATGATGATGATGATGACAATGATAATCATCATCGTGTCAAGTATGATGATGAAGAGTATGGCGATCATGATGACAATGATGATGATGTTGACGATGGTGATGATGATGTTGATGGTCGTGTTGATGATGATGATGATGATGTTGATGATCATGATGATGTTGATGATGATGATAATGATGATAATCATCATTTCGATGATGATGATGACAATGATGATTGTAATGATGATGATGACGATTGTGATGATGATCATGATTATGATGATCATGATCATGATGTTCATGATGATGACAATGATGGTTGTCATCATGTCGACAATGATCATCATCATCATCATGTCGACTATGATGATGGAGAGGATGGCGATGATGATGACAATGGTGATCATCATAATGCCAACGATGAGGAGTATGAGGATGGAGATGATGATCATGATCATGCTAATGATGACGATGATGTTGTTGGTGATGATGATGTTGATGATGATGACAATGATGATGATCATCATGTCAATGATGATAATGAAGAGGATGGTGATGGTGATGAGAAAAATGATCGTCATGATGAGGAAGAGGAGGATGGTAATGATGATGACGATTATGTTTTGTTGATGATAATGATGACAATGATGATCATCATCATGTCGACAATGATGATGATGAGGATGGGGATGATGATTATTATAGCTGATTTTATCACACTCGGTGGATCATGTTTTTATGGCCTTCCCTGTCCCTATGCAGACTCTTTGGACCCCCCTTTGCTCAATATAACTTTGATGATCCAAAAAATACTTTAAAAAGTCTTATTTATTGCTATACGTGGTTCCCCAGCTTACATACCGCGTGTACACGCGGCTTTCTCCATTACGACCTGTGTACATCGGGAAATGTGCTCAAAAATAAAATATTTGGAGTTTTCCTCATCGAGTAAGGAATAACTTGACTATTGGCCTTCCATATGCCTGGAAACGCTCCAAATCGACCCTTCACTTCCTGTTGAAGGGATTTATATTGAGCTACTTGGATGCATTAGAGGAGGAGAACTTGTGAGAGCAAAGGAACTATAGTGGATTTGTGCCCCATTCTTGCATACTTGAGTCTGCATCCCTGTATCCTTTGAGCAGCCATTGATGCTCTTCCCAATCTTGACATTGTCTTGTGATCTTGCCATCGAGATGGAGGATTGAAGTAGTGGAGGCCCAGGTGGAGAACTCGGTTTCTCAATTTCGACGAGGTGTCGACAGAGTTTGTCACTTATATCTCTATTTATATTTAATAGAAATGTCCATTTATCGTCCATTATATGTGTAACTATGAATATTCTTTATCCATGGATGTAGTTGATTTGATTACATATTGGATTTATATATGCTAGAGTAGGTTCTAACACTTAACATCTATCATGCTTGTATGTTTCTTTGTTGTTGAGAATGAAATGTACGCGCAAGTGTGGCTGAAAGCTCAGTGGAGATCTATTAGGAACATTCGGAACAAGGTATGCTTCTCATCCCTTAGTGTTAGACTAGTTTACCTCTTTAGCATATTGGAAGTGAATTGATTTATGGTTTCATGTTGTCTGTTGTGGTCCACCCCAAGCCATAGGATGTTTTCTCCGTAACAGAATTGGTGACTCCACTGGGGATTTCCTTTTTGGTGGGGTTGTGGTTGCACTTTTCCACTCGATTTTCTCTTTGTTTCTCCTCATTTATGTGTCACATTTAGTAGTATGTTCATCCATTGATAGTCCCCTATAGTGGTTTGACCCTTGGTCTGCTTTTTACCACTTTCTTCTCTATATATGCGGGTCAGAGTATATACATTCGTGTATATACGCAGGTCGTGCTCTACCTAGTCATGTACATCCTCCATTTTGGTTCAGTTCTTGACATGGGAATTTGTTGGGTGGGTTGTGAGTGTGGTTGAGTCTTCTTGGGTTACTATACTGTCTGTTGATTGCTCCTTTAGAATATTGGAAGTGGATTGATCTCTAGTGTCATACTGTCTATTGTGGTCCACCCCAAGCCATAGGAAGTTTTCTATGTAACAATGATGACAATTGCAATGATGATGATGATGATGATTATGATAATGACGATGATGTTGTTGACGATGATGATGTTGATCATGATGACAATGACTATGATTATGATAATGATGATTATTTTGTTGACAAATGGAGTGGATCTTATCTTCTTCAATGATGTTTAGTTTCAAGATGATCCTTTATATTATTCTACCTAATCTCATTCCTCCCTTCACACTTATTTTCTTGACTATGTTCACTATCATGAACAAATCTCCAAATATCATGACTTTTTTTAACTTGGAGATATTGAAGAACCGTTAATCCTTGAAACGGAGTATATGCTTCCACTTCATATTGTTTGATGTGATTCCTCCTCCCTGTGAGTACTCAACCCTTCAATTTCCACCAAGATCACATAGTACCCACCCCTTCCCCTCCACACCCCCAACACCCGCCACCTCTTGAGATCAATGCCAACCTTGATCACACAATAGTTCTCTTATTTTAGGCTCTAGATATTTTCCCTCTCACCCTAGCTAAATGCAATTTTTTTCTCAGAACTTTGCACCTACAATGCCTCCTCACATAGAGCCTACCTTTGTAGATGTTGATTATATTCAATCCAACTCACTAGCCCTCATTGAAGCCCTGTGTAGACAATCTAGGGCATCTACTTAAATGCTTTAGCTAGACACCTGTTTTAATCTATCCAAGTATAAATGCCAAATGTAAGGTGAAGTATTGGATGCTTGGGTTCGTAGCATGCACGCTTACTTAAGGACATGTCTAGATATGTTTAAAGAGCACAAGTTGAAAATTACTTAGTATCAGTTAGACGGTATAAACTTGGGTTGGTGGCAACCCCACACTAAATCTATTGTTAGTACTGGATTTGTAACCCTGGGTTTATTTGTATAGTCCTAGGAAAATTTTATGTTTTCTTTTGTTGCCCTAATGTCCTATGCCATCTTATGTATTTTGTTAAATTATAAGTTAAATTGTTGGATCATGATTTTATGAAGATCCATACAATATTTTTCTTCATTATATATTACATGGTTTTAATTGTTTTGTAGACTAATTATACAAATTACATGCTAGTCATAAGCACTAACATTCTAGCAACGAACATTAAAAGTTTGAACAAGTTGAACGCTGCCAGAATGTCTAAGGGATTTTTACGATTTTCAATGGTCATAATTAGCTTTGCAAAACATGGAATGAAGGAGAGAAGTGGCTTAGTCTTGAAACAATGCACATGTTCATATCATCATGACATTTGATAGACTAGGTGATATCATTAAGTGAACATCGATTTCGTAGCAGTATCAAATGCTTTCACATGAAATGTTTTTAACACTTGGTATTCGCAAATGAATAGTCCTTTGAAGGTTTGAAATCTACAGCTCGAGCTTACAGTCGTTTCCATGAAGAAAATGAGCGGTAAACTGCATAGGTTTGAGCCAGGTGACATTCATTTGGCTAAAAAATATCCACAATGTGCACAATTACTAAAAGACGCAGGTTGGTTTACCTTCTTTGAAAAAAATACAGGGTTCAATGTTGAAGTTTCTAGGTAATTTGCCAAGAGGTTCACTGGTACAGGGGTTGATTTCACTAGTATCATCTTTGAGGTTTCATAAACCTCAATTGCGAAAGCTACTAGATTATCTGTGGACGGAGATAAGTGGTTGAATAAATTCCCTTTTGAGGTTGATATGGGTTTGTTCCTTCTGCCAGGCCATGAAACCCTAGATTGGAACAAGAGAATTCACAAAGACACCCTAAAGGAGGAATGACGATAGGTATTGAGTATTATTCAGTGATATATCACTTGTGAGGGTTGTTTTGCAACGATTTTTCGATATCATGTGGCAGGGGTATCAACGTTGAACTTACCCTTCTACCTTCTTAAAACCTTATCAAAAATGGTAGTACGGGTAAAAATTAATCCATACCATACTCCTCACAGTGTTTTTCATCATGGTTTAATCAAATTATTGATTGTTAAAGAGTTGGAAAAGAAATACTGGACCTGGACACATTTTCTATTATGGCTAGGTTTTAAGGTTGAAAGGTCGGTTAATGCAGGGGAACAAGAAAGAAAATAAACCCCAATGAAATTAAGAAGTTATAGCAAGAGGAAAAATATAGCTAAAATACAACAAGGGTTTGAAGATGTGAAGGTTGTTTCGGACATGGATGCAAAAGTTGACTCAAACGCAGAGAAAATGGTAATGACTCCTAGCACTCTTGGTTTAATAGAGGAAATTTCAGTCATGGAGAGTATGGGAACAACGAGCATGTTGGAGCCTGAATTTCCAGGTATTAAGAAAACTTATGCTCGTATCAGAAATGTCGAAACGGTAAAATGGCGACCAAAGACCAGGCCTACAAACAAATTTCATTTGAATTTGAAAAGACTTCTTAACCCCATGCTTCAAGAAGAAAAGATGATTGGCATTGAAGAATCTTCCAGAGAATAAGACACCCAGTCTAAAAGGATCGAAGGTATGATATCTCAACTCTTGAGAGTATCGAGGAAAACATTAGATCAATCCCTGATGTACCAGTGAAGAAATGTGTGGACAAAGGTAAAGAGGTTGTTTCTAAATTGAGCGGAGGCACAAGCAAGAAGCATTCATGCGCAGAAGAAGACATGGAATGCATGTAGGTTCTAGATCCTAAAGGTTTAGTTGAAGAGCAAGCGATTTCATTACATGAAGTTTCAGTTGAAGAACACATAAACAAACAAATGGATGATTTGGATGAGAGAATGCAAACTAAAGAAGAAACCAAGATTACGAGCCTTAGGAAATCTCTACATCAGTATAAGGCTCGAAACTCACATCTAAATCAATTAAATGATCATCTCATGAGTGCCAATCGTATGATAAGGCAAGATATTGAAGAAATAAATGCGAACTATGCAGAATTGGTTCAAGTTACTGAGGAAGTAGTTAAGAGGAGAAAGATGGTTTAGGAAGCAAATGCTAAATTACTCAAGCAAAACCAAGAATTACAGGAAAAGGTGTCAGTTATAGAGGAGGAAATCAGTCGACTTCGGAGGAGATCCCAGGAACTAGATGGTCTGACTATACTTGTAGAGGATGCTCACAAGCTATGACATGATGGAAAGATAAGTCTTGGTGATCTTCGTGGTAAAAAGTTTGAAGTCAATATGTTCTAAGTTTACTATTTAGCTGGCAACATATAATTTGTGTTTAAAACGCTTCCTACTGATGTAATTAACAGTATCTATTTTTAGACTCTTTTGATCCTATAATTTTGGATCTCAAACCGTTTCTAGGAAGTTCATTTTGTATAAATATAGAAAGATCAGATAGGGGTAGGGGTTGTTGATAATAGAGGATCGTGAAAGGGGATTTTGCATATACCAGGATTGAAAACTTCTTTTCAACTTTGTAAGTGTATTTTGAAGATTATATTAAGGATGTGATACTTCTTATGATCCACTTTGACTTATGATTAAATCCATATACAAATTAATGTTTTTGATATAGTTTTGTTGTGATATTGCAAATGATAGTGTTTCTATCCTTTGTTTCTCATTAGCATCCTTATGTATTTGTATACCTTTTATCCCGAATGTTTATCTCCCTAAGAGTACTGTGTATATGTATCAATTGTTTGTTGTCATATGTCTAATTTTCAAAGCTGGCCTATGTATATCTATTGTTTGTAGTTTATATACCTTTATGTCATCCTTGTTATTATCTCTTACATTTACTTATCAGTATCTCTTTTATGCCTGAGTATTGGTCATTTATCCACCCTTTCGATTCCTTTTGTGTTATTACAAACCAAAAAGCAAAAATATTTAAAAACCTAGAATTTTAGTTTAAACCTTATGAGATGCCTGGGCTTTGTACCATTGTAGTCTAGTACAAACTCTAGTACTAACATCTACAAAACTTTATGTTGAACTCAACACATCACGAGTAGGGAACTCCACTTCTGTATATGTTTCCTCCTAGGATGCATTTTGTTAGGTTCTGTGTAGGTGTTTTTACCCCCTTGGATACTTGCAAAATATTTTGGGACATTGGCTACAACTCTGCAAGGTCTTAGTAAGACTATTCAACGATTTATTGCACTCTTCACCCAGCTCCATATTCAACTTCAAATCCACAATCTTTAAAAGGTACTCATCATTAAATTATATTTTACGTTACCACATATATTTAGAAATGAGATGGATTTATTTAAGAATACTACTCTTGACCAAGCATCCTTTCATGCCCTAGCTCTTGAAAGCAAAATTGATAAATTCCCTCATTTCCTCCAACCCTTTATCCCTCAACCACATCGCACATCAACTACACCCCCTCCCTCCTCAACTCTACCTCTTGGTGTGCCATTCTCTCCCTATTGTCTTAGTTGTTAGTGTTCATATCACAAGGCACAAACCCATTTCACTACCAAATGTAGAGCTCTCCATTGCCAATGTGTTGCCAAAACCTTCTTTGTTGATGAGCAACATAGTCCTACTATGGACTTCTTTGTCTCTCCCCAACAACATTCATCACCAAAGGTCATTTTGTTGGACAACCCTATCTCTGCAAATCCCTCAATTTCTCATAGCAAGGGATCCATCAAAACCCACTAATGACCTCTTTCTACATAATTACCAAGTCGAAGATTAATTGGATAACCTCATTCTTGATTATGGGAGCAAAAAAAAACTTGTATCCCATAAGTTCATAAAATGATTGCAACTATCTACTTCCTCGTACCCCTCCCCTTATCATATGGGTTCAGTCCAGAAAGACATCCCTTGCTTGTTGGTTAGTCACTAATGCATTATTACCTTTTCCATTGGTGATTTCTACAACATTATCCATTGTGTTGTCTCCCCTCTTGATTGTTTAGAGTTTATTGGGCATCCCCTACAAGTGTCAACACTGAGCCTTGTATGATGATGGGTGCAATACTTATCAATTATTCAAGGATGGTTAGTTTTATGAATTAACATTTGTTGCCATTTCACCTCCTCTTATCTTTGGGAAATGGTAAGTTCTATGAATTAAAGTATGTTGCCAATTCACCTCCTTCTCTTATCTTTGGGAATGGCATTGTCAATGGGTTAGCTTACATAAATCTCTATCCTTGTGCATCATCTAGGATTTTAAACTTGATTATGACACATAGTCCCTTCCTCTTATACTATCATTAATCAACAAATTTGTTGATGTTTTTACTCCTCCTACAAAGTTTCCTACTACACGCAGTATTGAGTGCTTTTGTGTGGCCACTTCCTTCCCCTCTCCTAGCCCTTATACCCAAGGAAACATCCTCATTGAGAGTGCCAATGATTTCTCGAGATGAAGACCAACTCAAAGAGTTTGGATTGCAGTCAATGTGGCAGAGCCCCATCAACACCAATGGGAACAAATTGCCTGGTACTATTTTTTGTGACCGTATTATATGCAAGACTCTTCATAAGCTTCTTACATGTTGGTTGACATCACTATGTATGGGCATGAATGCTTTTAAGGATTAGTCCCAAGCTATGAATACTCTTGTTAGAGGCCTAGAAAAGTGAACAATGGTATTGTCTATGGAACAAAATACAAGCCCCTTGATTTCATTATCTATAATTTCAAATTTGGAGATGGAATGGAAATGGTTATGTTCAATGTTGATGAGTTTGATTGATCCTTTGTTCAATCCTCAATGGTAGTGGCATATTCACAGAAGTGGTTTATCACAGACCTAGGAGTCTTGCTTGAAATTTTTATTTTCTTCATCTCTGGTCATGCGACACTACCTTTCCTCAGCCAAAAGGGCTCGACCAACCTATGCCTACTACAACTAGACTACACCTCTTTGCCTAAGGTATACCCATAACTTCGCCTTAGACTACAATATGTTAGATGTGAAACTTTAGTTCTAGCCAAGTTATCCAATAGTAGGCACATGTCCAACCGCAACCCTTTAAACATCCCAACATTACTTAGCCAATACTACAACAATTAGTAGGACTCATACAACAACATTCATCAAACTAAAGAGAACACAAGGCACATGTGTAACAAACACCCAAGACATATGCCTCTAACTTTATTAGATGATGTTACTATGTACAACATGGGAGCTAGGACAACTACTTATAGCTCTTTTTACAAAGTGCAATTACAAAAAGCACTTACCAAAAACTGCCAATCCAACCCCTGAAGCTTCTATAGGCTTTGTTTACTTCTCATTTTTCACTCAACCAGTGCAAATTCGCCCTATTGTGCAAAACCCATAACTTATCACAATCACAATTGACTTTGCACTTGAATGCTTTCTTGCCTAAACGAATTGCCTTAGCAAAATGAGGCACTTTTATAAATCTCTTGCAAGCCCCTTACTTCTAAGGTGGACTCGAGTGCCCACATCCAACTTTGCTTCCTTTGATTTCTTATGGTTGTCGAGCATCCAAGTCCACAAGTGTGCCTAAAAGTGCACACCTCCCAATTATGTCCAATACCCATGTGCTCACAAGTACGCCCATTGCAAATGCACCCATCACAAGTGCATTGATTGCATATTATCCCATCGCATGTGTACCCACAAGTCTACTTGTCACAAGTACGTTCATTGCAACCGTGCCCAATAAATATACCCAAATGTGACTAGTCATGTCCATGAAAAGTAATGTTCGGGGAGGAAAAGCTCAACTCCCTTCCTTAAAATCATGCCCCCAAGACAAGGGAACATGAACCGTTCACCACTTCATTGATCTATCCAACCAGCAACTATGACATCGCAGTCTTCCTCAACAACCATGCATGAGAGCGCTTAACAACGCACCTATTTTCAATCATAGGCAAAGTCCTTACATGGCCTCTTTATTTAAATACAAAACATGATGGAAGGTTGTACAACACCTTTCAAGAAGTATATACACCGAACTGGAAATATCGATTTGAAAAACTAATCTTTAGCGTGAGCATCAACTATTTGATGACGTGAACGTTTATGCTCTTTAAAGTAAAGATAGGCATGTCTTGGTTTGCAACAATCATGATGATGTTGTTCAAAGCGATTATTCCGTCCAAGGATTTGGGTCGCTTGGTCTGATGCCATTTTCTAACATGATCGCCATATTTCATTGGTGTTTTTTTTTCCTACATGGGGTCCGCATTCCTGCCCTTCGAATATGGACATAGGCTTATTGCGGTTGTCCACAAATGATTGACTATACTCTTACCAGATCTCTTTTTCTGGTCTGGAGGCTTGTTCCTGTTCAAATCTGTTCTCATCTTGTGTCTGTGATGATCTGGCTTCTCAATTGCAGCCTACCACACTCCCACTTGCAACGTTCATCAATGACAACATTGTAGACATAGCACCGGATCCCGTTCTCAAGTTGTCATAGGTCATAGCTCTTGTAGAACTTTTGCTCTTTCTTTATGGGGATTATTAACCAGCCAGCGTCAGAGCAGAGCAATGATTACTGGTTGTTGGATCTGAGATCCAATTGTTAACAATAAACCTGGAATAGCAATCATTACTCTGCCGCTAGCTCATTAATTTTAGCCTTTCTATATGGTCTGAATGATGGTTTATATCGAGCCAATGATTTCTACTTAAAAACCCATCAGCAGGATTGACCGATTTGGAGCGCCAGCACCTCTGCACCCCAATTTCTTATCCGCAGTTTTCACGACATGCCGTTTTATCTCCTATTTTCTGTACTCCATGAGCAACACCAATATCGTGAGCTACAATCTTGGGTTGCTGGAGCCTGGAAGCCTCTAAGACCATTAACTTTGAGACGCTAGAAGGTGTTTACGAAGGAGTCCCAAGGCGCGGATCAAACACATTGGGTATCCTGTTGTTGGGCATGGTCCTGGCAGGTTTCATTTCTTTTGTAGTGCGTTCTTATTGGTACCCTTTATACCTAGGGTTCCACACCCGCAATAAACGTAATATGCCGAGTTCTGGCCTCCTCATGGCGCCTGGTTATCCTGCTTCCATGGCTAATCTCTAGTCGACACCCCCGACTACTTCCTGCACGCCATACGCCGTTTCTCCTGCATCAAGTTTACCACACTGCCGGTGCCTCTTTTGTGCATTGGCGTGTTGGACTTGCAAGAGGCACATAGTCCAAGTTTCATTTGGTTCAACTATTACCAAATGAAAATGACACAACAGGGCACAATGTTTATTTTAGTGAAGTCTCCATCGATTGTACCTTCGATTAAACCAATCGAATCTGCCCTCAAACACCAAACACAAAGATGTGTTGGCTGTTTTCCCTAACTTCACTTCTAACAAAGGTAACGCCAAAGCTCTCACAAAAGTAACGCTTCATAATCACTTTGAGCTTCTTTCTATTTCCTCCTATGACCCTTATCCAAAAATCCCATCAACAAAATTCCTATGCCTTATCCAAGCAGACCCACCTAGAGGGGCCACATCTTGCCAACTCCATGCCTAAGAGCCTAACCAACGGACCTAGAGGATCGAACCCATGACCTCGTGATAGAGGGCCAACAGTGGGGGGCTCCGACCAACTAAGCTACTCGTGGTCAATTTTGACTTTATTTCTCTCTTCACTAAAATCCTTGTTCATGAAACCCTTGAAATCATCGCTAAACTAGTTGATGTTGAAACCTTAAATTTGATTAAGATCTACCTTAACTCCACCTTTTGTTTCAAAGATGCATTCTATGAATTGTCCCTTGTGGCTGGCAACATATGTATGGAACACCTTGAGGCTTTAGCCCTAAAGAGCTTCTTCATGAAACCTAAACGTCGATTTCGTTATATTGATGACACTTTCGTCTTATGCTCGCACAACCATTCCTCTCTCAACAAATTTCTTTACCACACTAATAATATCTCTCCTCTCATTAAGTTTACTATGGAAATCAACAAGGACAATCCCCTCCCCTTTCTTGATGTCTTGATCACCCATCAACTAGATGATTCCTTATCGCATTAGGTATACCATTAAAAGACTTACACTGACATATACCTTCATGCCCATTCCCACCATCATGCTGTTAAAAATTCAATAGTTCTTAAAACCCTTATCACCAAATCTATATTTATCTCTCACCCCAAACATTTTCATGAAGAACACTCCCACCTCAAAAAGGCCTTCCTTTCTAATGGATATCCTCTTAGCCAAATTAACAAGACCTTTTATGTTGTCCTACATCTAGTAACCCAAACAATCTATTCCAATTCTGCATCAAGAGCGTTAATGCGATCAAACCCCCTAATCAAAAGGAACATCAAAACAGTTTTTAAACCTCACAAAACTCTAAGAGATTTATTCAAGGGTGCTAAAGGCAAAACCAACCCCTTTCTCTCACAGAGTCTACAAAATTCCCTGTTCCTATGGGAAATCCTATATCAAACAAGCAGGTAGATCTATCCAAGCTCGCATCAAAGAACACACTGTTGACATTTTTTTTGTAAGTAACATAGAATTATATTAAAGTACAAAAAATATTACATGCATAGTGTTTGAAACACATGTATCCTCAATATCAGGACCCTGGCAAAAAAATTGCAACATCTGTCCTAGACTTGCCCTTTGTGAGGGAAACCAAGTCTTCCCAATCAAAACTATCAAAGCTAACAGGCAAACCCACATAGCTAACAGAAAGAAAAAAGCACAGAGAATCTTAGAAAATCATGGGACCTTATGGCTTTTGCCATGGTTCTTTGACAACGGGACAAGGCTTGTAGTAATCGTCATCTTGATCGGAGGGAGCATGTTCAAAATCCTAATGCGGCTCCGCTGCTAGAGGAGGTGTTGACATCTGTTGCGGTAGATCGTCAGTCTGCACATGTCCCTCTTCATTCTGCCCTCTTGTCGCCACATTAGTGGAGCCTCTGTTGCAGGTCCTAAAGGCTTGGTGTCTGGATGCTGGGGAATCTCTTTGACAGGTTCTTGCTAGTTCCGACTCGGTGAAGCTAGGATGTTTGCTGAGTCGAGGAGATGTCAGAAGTACTTGAAGGAGTAAGTGAAGGAGATCGGTCATGTTCCAAGAGCAGTTGGGCAAGAACATTTTTCATCTGCCCGTAGTGTGAAAGCCTTTGCCTTGGGGGTTGTGTTGTGCGGTGATGAACAACGGCCTTCGCTTCCCAGTCATCCACTGCTCTGCGAACACTAAAGGGGATATGGGCTCCATACCCTGCAGAGATGGAGCGTCGTAGCGCTGCACGGTCTCGTGCTCCCCTGGAGTTGCTGCCTTTATGAGGCGTTGTGTGGAGTCTTAGCAGCATAGTCGATGAGAGGACTCCATACTTGCTATCCATTTCTCTCTGTCTAGCATGGGAGCTGGAATACCAAAATGAAATGGAGTGGTCATAGAGGATGCAGATTATAATATGTTTCCCAAGCCAATTCTGTGCAGGACCCTCAAGCGAGGTGACCAGGTAGTTGATCCGAGCGCCAGCAGCCATTAATTTCTTGTGATGCATGGAGTAAGCGATCAAAGCCAAAACCTGTGTGAGGTGACCGAAAATACAGGGTAGAGTTCCTTCCAAGCTAGATCGCCTTCGCGGGGAGGAGAGTTGCGTAAATACCCAGACAGCTGTGATAGCTGCAACGGGTGGCATTTAATAAAGAGTCCCACTTTCAGCCACATTCTCCCTCGAAACACCCGCATCCAGGGAACGCATTGTTGACATTAACCATCATTGCTTAACCAAATATATTATCGCAGAGCACTCATTCCACTCTAAAAACCTTATCTACTTTGATTAAACCAAGATCTTAGCTTCCACATCCCATCACTCCTCTCATCTCACCAACGAATCTTTAGATATAGAAAAAATCCTGCACAACTTAAATTGAGAAGATGGATATAAATTGAATTAGTGATGGAAACACTTAATCCATCGTCTTAGCCATTGTCTGGATTTGCTTCTCTCGCCTCTTCTCTCTATAACAATTCCTTCCTAAACAAATATACTTTAATCTCTCTTTATTTATATTTCCTTGTTTTTCCATTATCCAATTAACCCCCTTTTCATTTTTGCATTTTACATTTTTTTTTATATTTTACGTTTTTAGCATCTTCTACCATATTGTTAACACAAAAAATTGTTCACCTATCTCTTTATGGTCCAAACCATAATTATACATCATAATCCCACCATTATTCCCTTCATTTTGACCTTCACAATTAAATTCCACCAAAATTGGTCCAAAACATTATTATTCCTTCCCCAATAAATATAGAGAAGTTGAGCATTTATTGCACCATAACCCCCCTCTCTCCAAAAAGGACCAAATAAGCCTAAAATGAGAATGGGTCAAAAACCATGGACAAATACCATGCACAATAAAATACCAAGGGTCAAAAAACCTTAGATAATCCTATAAATACATTGTGAAGGTCTCCCCAAAAACACTTTTCGTCAACTTTTGCATTCCTTAACCCTCAATTGGTGAAACCTTTTTTCATCATTCCATTCCCCTTTTACAAACATTGGTGGAGACAATTGGAGAACTAGATCGTGGAGTCAGTGGACCATTTCCTCAAATGGTTGCAGTGGCCCGTGTTATTGAAAGGCATGTTTGTTCTTGTTTTTCGTTAGTTAGAAAAAATATTATATAAAATCAGAAAAACATTTTTGTTGTAGTTACTGCTTATTATTGCAAGTCGAGGTTGAGAAATCCATCGCACCATGAACTCTACCCTGTGATTTGGTTGATTTAGGGTAGGTGTTTTTGCATGTAGTAGGGGAGAAATCCCTACTACAGTTTTGTCGACTCCACTATCTCGATCCCCTCGGATTTTTGTTTTTGCAGGTGTTTCTATTGGTTTGTTCTACTTGGGCGCCTTCAACCGTCACAAATATGACCCCCTTGTGGCAGATCCAAACCAGTCTAGTCCTAGTGCCTGCTTTTTCTTAAAAAACCCTCAGTTACAGTCGGATCGCACATATCCGACAGAAAGCTACGACCTAGGTCAAACCTTTTTGCTCGATAAGTGCGACCGAGGTCGCGCCTTGTAGCTACGAATTTTGCACCTCCTACGGAAAGGAGTTGTTCCTCTAGTCTAAATGGTTCAGATCTAGAACAAATGGTACACAACAGAATTGGAAGACATTCCCTAGAATGGGTGGAGATCTGGAATCAGTCTCTTTGATGTAATAGTATAGTTGTTTCCTGTAATGATGGTTCTTCACGGATGTACTTGCATAATCACATGAAAACAACAGACAAGATAAAAAAGCACCAAAATATGATCCACTATTCTATGTTGATGGCTAAGGAATTCAACAATAAAATATATGATGATAACACAATATAATTTATGGGAAAGGAACCAATTTTGCATTAAATAATAAAGAAGAAGTTTACAACCTATGCCTTAGTGTCGATGTGCTCCTTCACAAAGCCAACATCTCGTCCCCAATAGCTCCACCTTGCTCACTCAATTGATTTAGGCCAGAATATCAAAGCAAAAGCATACTTTACACTCTCCTCAACCATGGAGTATGAGCCTACTTTTATAGGCTTGGGATGGATAGAGATGGTTGAGAAATTGATGGGTGAGGTGGATAGGAGATCCCCAAAGGATGCATCTCGAACCCAACTGGCCCTAGTGAGTAGGGATAAGGGTGCCACAAAACCTTCTTTCTAAAAGCTTCGTGAAAACCTCTCTTTTTTCACTTTTTACCATGGGCACCACTTCTTCCTCACTGAGACAGAGCGGTGATAGGGCAGAACCGTGCCTTGAACAAAGGGTATAGGCGGTGCCACCGCTTACTGCCAATACATTATAGGCGGTGCCACCGCTTACTGCCAATACATTATAGGCGGTGCTGAAGAAGGTACCACTCTTTGACTAAAGGGTAGAGGCGGTGCTGGATTTTCATATGTAGATTTGATGTTTGGACCAATATTTTCACTTCACAATTTGGGATTCAGGGCAAATACTGAAGTTTGGGACCTCATCACATGTTGATGACGAGATTTAGGTGTAACAGAATGCCCCCCAAAGCATGAAGCTAGAGGGATACGATAGGCGAGAGCTTTGAAAGAGAAAGTTATCACTTCGAGGTAAGAATCGGCTTGATCGGAGATCACCATCAACTAGGCATCTGCAATACATCAATACTTTTGACTCGTGAGCAAATATGTCTTCATCATGGTTGCAGACCAATACAAGGCAGATCCATGAGAGAGATTAACAAACATGGCTACTAGAATACAGCGTATATCTATGTGATATAGGACTCAAACTTGGACATAGCTACCAAATATACAATGTAGATCTATGTCGTACAGACGCAAATGTGAGCATAGCCACGACCATACAAATGTGGATCCATGCTGGTACTTCATACAATATACTCCATCTCAACCTGGGGAGAAAGCTATGAGTGCTTTTCAACAGATACCCAGGGTCTTTGTCTCGTCTTCCACAAAGTACGATTCTATCCATGTGATTATAATGATATGAAGTCGAACATGGTAGAAACCACTTGATTATTGGTCAATGATGTGAACCGTTAACAAGTGCGAGGGAGATCACAATTAATGTCAATAATTCCCAAGGTACCCTACTACAATCTACTGAGTGTGAATAGATGATTTGATGTCGAACACTCAGTCGAATCTTTCGATCAAAGGTCAATGATGTGAACCTACGCCGAGAGTGAGAAAATCTGTCATTAAGGAATACAGACCTCAAGGTACTTACTTTGTTTCTAATACTAATTCCTGGATGATGAGCTAATGTCGACATGAATAGTCTCGTCGAAGGAGGACCATGATTAATCCCACATCGACGACACAAAACTCGAAACAAAGTTCTGGAATGTGGTAGATAATGTAAACATCGGACTAACTCAAAACTACTGACACAAAGGTTGTTTTGACTGCAGAGGTAAACTTTCAACTTCCCTTTGAACATCGGGCGACATGACAAAAGAATTGGCAGCATTAACTCGACGAGGCGGAACACAATACGACAATGGACGATGCATTCTTTGAAAGACTCAAAAGAGTGACATGACTCATGAAAGTGGATTGACTCAGAGATAAGTTGAATACCCAATTGACTGAATGAAATGTAGACAAGTGCCATGTTCAAAGGTGACAAACAACTACCATTTTATTTGCAAAATGAATTGATTCCCTTCCCTTAATTTCCCCATCACGATTTATGAGTGCCTCTTTTCGTTTTTACGAGTTCAAAGAGGGTAACAAACACTCGTTGTAGCTCATCCGAAGACAAGTCCATTCTCATACACTTTACGAACCTGAGAAATGAGAGGTTCGTTCCCAAAAAGGGTCCCTCAATGTTTAGTTTAATGAGTTCAATGAAATCCAACTCGGTATTGTTCATGTTTAGAGCGTCTGAACAAAGACGAAAGAAGACTCAAAAGGGTCATTTTTCGTATGATTTAGTCTCTGGGGCCCGAAAAAATATAAAATAATTCCCAATAGAACTCTTCCAGTCATGATTGGTTGAAGCGTTCATTTTTCGTATATAGTCCATCCGAACCGAAAAAGAGATAAACTACCGTCGAACATACGACTCTTCAAATACTTTAACGAGTGTGAAGAAGACAAGTGCACTTGACAATCTTTTCGTATTTAGGGAGCCCAAAAAGAGTTTAAAGAATACTCCATTAGGTCTCTTTTCACGATGAAAGGTTTTTACGAGCCTGAAAACATTCGGAAAAAGACTCGAAACTTCGATACTAGGTTTTGGGAGCGCGATCAAAGTGTCGAAATGAATGCTCAAGGACTTTTTGTGTTTTCCAAAAGTACAAAAAATTAAAAAACGAACTTCCCCATAGACATTACTGCTTATTCCTACCCCTACAAGACTTAAAAACAACCATTAGTTTCCCAAAATATTCGAAAAAATGACTTTTATGAACTATATTAAAGGGTATTTTTATAAAAAATGATTTAAAACATTAAAAACCCTAAAAACATGTTATAAAAGCTAAGCAAATAGTAAAAACAAATTCATTTACTATTTACCAAACCTTGGAGAGCATTTTGGGAGATTTGGAGCCAAAACTTCAGCTAGAGATTGCGGGAGCATTCACCCTCCGTTTTTCGCACTGTTGAATTCAGGTAAAAGATAAAACCGTTATCTTTCTTTTCATGGTTTCCATTGTTTGATTTATATGAGTTTTTGAGCCCAATGGGCAAACCTAAAAGAGTAATGGCAGGCACCGCACTTGGCCTTTACGGGAAAGACGGTACCTGATAAAAACCGCATTTTTTCAGTTCAACTCAAGCAGTGATACCGCTTTGTCTTAACTGGGCAGAGGCGGTACCGCCCGTGAGCTTCAAAAACTATTTTCCCTAGCCACATAAAAATATTTTGAGCCTTTTCAATTATAGAATATGTTTCTAATTAGCCCATTGATGGTTTCTGATAGGTTCATTTGGTCAAAAATGGTTATTTGGAAGGAAAGATAACATGATGACGACGATGCTCGTGCCGCAAGAAATGCGGCTTGTGTGGCTTCCCTATGAGGTTGTGGCCTCCTGAAGTTCTTTTGTACCCCTAGTATGGTTTCGCATGCCCGCTTTCCAGAATATATTCTACAGGTGTGGAATCCAAAGTAGCAGCATTTTGAGGTGGGACCTCATGTTCTGACTATAGAGGTGGAAAACATTTACTTCTTGACAGGGTTGTCCAGAGGAGGGGCCCCTATTTCTCTAATTGGTTCTCAAGGAGGGGATGTGACTACACAAGAATTGATTGATCGTCATTGTCTGCATGGCACAAAAAGGTCAGGTAAGAAGATTCCCATCAAGGTTGTGATGGATGTGCCACTTCGAACTGTTTTGTTTACTATGCATAGGCTGGCTGGAAGCCAAGGGCCTCACCAGGAATCTCGAGCACATCTGTTGTATGCCCTAGAAGCTATGGCACCTACGGTTTTTAACTGGGTAGAATCACTTCTTCCTATTTCCAAGGACCAGCTGACAAAATGTCGGCAAGGGGAACTGAAGTAGTTTGGGTATGGGTCCATTTTATCCTGCTTCTTCTTCAAGAGGGCACCTCTCATGAGGCCCCAGGTGGTCTTCACAAAGCTTAGGGATAGAGACCCATGTATGTTGAGGTGGGTAGAGATCATGGCCCGTATAGGAGGTGGTAGGGCCAAGGTGAAATTCAAGGTCGCCTTCTTTTGTTGGATGCTTGACCAGATCCTCATGATAGAGGATTATGCATATGCAGGGACCGACTTCAGAGGTGATCCTGATCTACCATTACCACCTGGTGCTCAGTGGGGAGATATTGGTAAGAAGATAACCCTAAAATGTTGATCATGTTTTTATATTTTTATATTTTATGTTTTTTATGGGTAGTAACAAGACCTAAAATTTTACATGCAGATGTTGGTGGTGCACGGCCTGGGGGATCCTCCCCGATGGACAGGCGAGCCGGAGCTCAATTTGTTCATAGAGGTGATGACCAGCTTACTGAGCTGGAGGAGAACCTAGAGCGACTGACTCTTGACATCCCAAATGCAACGATATATGACCTCCCTATGAGGTATCAGAGACACACTGTAGGAGTGCCAGGTCGCTTCAGCCGATTGCTACGTAGGGTAGCATGGGCCATCATGTGCTATCATGAGCATCATTAGATGGTGGACTAGATGATTTACTACTGAAAGCTTACTAGCTTCAGGATTTTTGTATGATTTTGTATTTCCTGAAAGCCACAGTGCTTCAGATGAGGTCTTGTGACCACATTTTTTTGTAAAAACACTCTTTATATATATATGTAGACTTATTACTGGTGTTTATATGTCTCAAATGGAAATAATATTTACATGAGTTTTATGTGTTATTTACAGTTTATTTTACAATGAACCATGTTTAGTTTACAAGTTATGGATGGGCAATATACCTGTCTAGGATGTAGTTTGCTAACGAATCATCAACTGTATTATCTTCCCTAGGGATATTCCTATACGTGATAAATTCGAATGACCTCTCTAATAAACGCACTCTCCGAAATAAGCGGAGGTGTACAGGGTTTCTGATGGTATAGACATCGTTTAGATGACAAACCACTAATTGTGAATCCATAAACACTACCAAGTCATGAATGTCTCGAGATGCAGTCTCAGTTAGTAGACCTATTACTGCCTGATACTCGATGATGTCATTGGTAGTGGGACCAATACAAACTGTTCATGAACTGATCAAGTCATGAGCCAGGGAATACATAACCTAAGCAGTTGAAGCAAGGTTCAGGGTATGACAGCAAGCACCATCAACGAAGTTGTAAAAAGCCATCCGATCTGCATAACCAAAACATGGTATAAACAGTTTGGACACTAAACTCAAAACCATACTCAATCAAGACATAACGCACTCAAAGCCAAAAATATACATATACAAGCTACCATACAAGAATGATTTAAGCAGAGTACCTATTCAGGTAGTGACCCATTGCGAGGTTTCCCGAAGGGTATCTTGTCATAATCCACGAGCTCGTAAGCCCCTTTCTCCAAACTTTGCTAACGACAAAGGGACCATACCACATTGACTCGAACTTCCATTTACCTAGTTTATCGTGTCTCTAATCATAGGTCAGAACTAGGTCACCTTCATTGAAAACATGAGGCTGAACAGATTTATCATATTGTGCCTTGATGCATTTCTTATGTGCCTGATTAGCTAAGGCAACATCTCTTTTGGATTCGTCAAGATTAGTTAGTTATAGAAATCTTTCTTCCTCGGTGGAAGTATTTGCAAGAAGTTCTACCACAAGTTTCAGTGATGGAATCTGGCATTCGATAGGAAGGACATCTTCTAGTCCATAAACTAACTGGAAAGGTGTGAAACCAGTCGTTGTTTTTACTGAAGTTCTGTAAGCCCAAAGAGCAGAAAAGAGAGTCAGGTGCCAGTTGGATTTATGGTCTCCAACCATCCTATGCAGCATAGTTTTTAAAAATTTGTTAATGGCCTTGACTTGACCATTAGCTTGCGGATAGTAAGGAGTTGAGTTTTCATGGCGAAAACCTAGCTTAGTACTTAACTCAGTCGTCATCTGATTCCGAAAATGCGATCTGTGGTCAGTGACTATAGACTGTGGGACTCCAAACCTAGATATCATGTGATTGAATAAGAAGAGGGCAGTAGTCTTACCATCCTCTGCATACGTAGGCATAGCCTCAGCCCATTTCGTGAAATAATCAACGGCTACAATGATGTAACCATGCCCCCCGACTGAGGTGAGCTTACAATGCATAAATCAATACCCCATTTGGAAAAAGGGCCAACCGCAATGACGGGGTGTAAAGGAGCAGGGTGGGTGCACTTTTTCAGATAGAAATGTTGGCAGGGTAGGCATTTCTTAACAGCCTCATGACAATCTTTGAAGATGGAAGGCCATTAATAGCCAGTGTGAATGATTTTTTGGGCTGTATCCATCCCAGAAAGATGACCGCCACATGCTCGAGAGTGGCAATCATTAAGGACTTGTTCAGCCTCTTCATGTGTAAGGCATCGTTGGAGAATGAAATCGATACCACGTCTATACAATGTGTCATTTAAGATGAGGTAGTATTTCACGTGGTGACGGATACGGCAACGATCGTCGCGGTATATATTGGGCTGAAATATTTGAGTTTGGAGATAAATGATTAAATCTCCATACCATGGGTGGGTTGTGCTTATCAAAAACAGGAATTCATCTGGAAATGAATCGTTGGGCCCAGTATCCATCAAAGCACAGGGAAGGTCACACATCAGCTCTGCAAAGACCAAGGATTTCTTTGAAGTGGCCTTGGAAAACTCAAGGTCGAATTCCTGTAAGATGACAATCCAACAGGAATATTTTCCCCCTAGCACCTTACGGGTCAGGATATAGTACATAGGGTTCTGATCTGCAAGTACTGTGGTAGTGCGAAGCAAGATGTAATGACAAAATTTCTGAACAACAATGATCGTAGACAATGCTAACTTCTCCACACAGGAGTATCGGGTTTCGGAATCAATGAGATTATTACTGGCATAATATATCACGTGTTCCTGACCGTTGGGATCTTCCTACGCTAAAACCATTCCAATGGTAGTAGTGGAGGTAGCAACATACCAAAGAAAGTCCTTTGAATAATTCAGGCGGTGTATCACAGGTGAATGAGTTAGAGCGTGCTTGAGATTATCAAGGGCTCGATGGGCCTAGTCATCCCAGAAGAATGGAGTGTCCTTCTTCAGGAGACGCATATAACTGTGCATTTTCTCAGTGAAATTGCAAACGAAACGACGAAGAAAGTTTTCCTTTCCTTGAAAACTTTGGAGCTCAACAATGTTTGTTGGGGCAGGTAGGGCCAATATAGCAGCAATCTTCAATGGATCAATCTGGATGCCATCCTTAGAAACCACAAAGCCAAGAAGACGTCCCGTTTCAATGCAAAAAACACATTTGTGTGGATTGAGCCATATGTTACAATGATGACATCTCAGGAAAATGTCCCTAAGATGCCTAGGGTGGTCTTCCCATTGCTGTGAATGAGTTGGGAGATCATCAAGGTACGGTTCCATGATGTTCTTAATATTGTGAAACGCATCGGACATCGCATGCTGGAACATAGCTCCAGCATTCTTGAGGCCAAAAGGTAACTCCTTATAGGCGAAGGTTCCCCACGGGCATATAAATGTCATTTTGTGTTGATCAACGAGCAATATCTCAATCTGATTATAGCCAGAAAATCCATCCATGAACGAGAAGATGACACTTCCAGCAGAGTTGTCAATAATCTAATCGATATCCAGAGTCGGAAAATTGTCTTTAGGACAAGTTTTGTTCAGGTCTCGAAAATCGATACTGACTCTAATGGTGCCCTGCTTTTTGTTCACAGGGACAATGTTAGATACCCATTCTGTCAGGGGTACGAGATAAATAAACCATGCCTTCATAATTTTTTCTACTTCGGCTTTAATAGTCGCAGCCTTCCGAGGATGGACTTGACATAATTTCTGCCTGACAGGTTTGGCCGTGGGATAGGTTTTAATTTTATGAACCACAATAGATGGGTCTATCCCAAGCATTTCTTCATAACTCCAGGCAAAAGTATCTCGGAATTCCTTGAATAATGCTCTATATGCTTCAATTTCTTTCGTTGAGCAATTCTGCCCTACGTGAACATGCTCAATGGTTCCAGGCTTGACTGATATGTCAATCAGGGTTGTTTTAGTAATGTAGCATAGATTTCCTTCGGATTCAGTAATTTTCAACAATACAGGCATTTGCGGAGTGTCGAAAATATCAGTACCAATGAGAGATACAAAATCAAAATCTGCAGAACTAGCATTGGGGAGGAACAAGGATCGATGATGATGATCCTCCCATACAGAGTCATCCATATTCATAATATCCATGATGGACTCGTCCTATGGGAAAGTCTAGGAGAGATAATCCAGAGTAGGGAGAGAGGGTTCTAATCAGTAAGGCAGTTGGTAAGGATCCGAAGCCATAAGATGAAGGTCATCAATATGGTCATCGGAAATACATTGGATAGCATTATACATTGCTTCATATGGGCCAAGAGAGGATGACTCAACAAATTCTTTGCCCTTGGTGCTATAGCCAGTTGTGGAAATCATATTTACTGTCGCCACTTCTATATTAGGAGGGGTTGATGGAAACACACCCATAAGGGTGGAGTATTTCAGCATACCTACCCCAATTTACTGATAAGGAGGAGGGGACTAACCTAGCATAGGGATGTTATTTCCATAGGGGTTGTAACATCTGGCGTACAATAGTCAAGTTGATCGATAGTCACAATTTTCCCCAAATGTGGAAATTGGAGAGTCCTAAATACTGTTGAAGCAACAGTGGTAATAGCATAAAACCAATTACTCTCCAATAGAAGATTGTAATCTAACAGGGCATCAACCACTTCCACCTGAATGGAAACAGTATTGCCCCCAAGCTCGACTGAAAATGTTGGAAATAGACCATGGGGCTGGAAACCTCGTTCATCAAAAGCTTTTAAGGTAGTAGGCGACTTCATAAGCTCAGGAGAAAGCTCCTTCATCCAGGACGGTCCGATGGACCTTTCTCCTAACTACTCTAGAGACAATCTGAAATGCGAGTTGGTGAGGTAATCTGGATTTATAGTTCTCTACGTTGAAATGAATCAAGTTGCTATTGTCTGGGTCTAATGCCCCCAAAGCTGTTAGGAGGTTTTTACGTTGCATTGGGAAACTTTGGAGTACCTCAAGGCTAGACATCGCGCAAGGTGCATGAGCTAAATCTTCAACAACATTATAAAATTAGGCAGCTTGGGCATTGGGATTGAATCAAATCAAGGTTAGGTTTTTCGATCACGAGAGGGCCATTAGACGAAGATGAAGAAGAACTAGTAGAGTGAACTTTCTTGGAGGAATGGTTTTCGTCCTTCTTCTCTACTGGCTTGTCATATGAATGACTACGAGTATTCAAATTCATGGTCTCAGAAGACATCATTCTTATTTCTTCCATGGAACTAGAGGTCTCGTGATTGGACATATGGTCTATCAGTTGCTGTTGAGATGGGAAATGATCAGTAAGCACTACTGGTGCGGGGTTACTCTTCAAAAAAAAATTAATCTTGTCACGACAAGGACATTCTTCCGCAAAGTGATCTCCTCCACACAATAAGCAGGGATATTTGGCTTTTCTCTTCCCTTTATCATTCTCATTGGTCGCAGGTTTAGGATTCTCCTGTTGGTTTCCAAGTTTCTTGTTTTTACCTTTCCCATTTTTCTTATTGTTGGATTTCTACAAACTTTGGATAGCATTAACCTCGGCAGAAACCGTAGGAGTCGAAGGAGCAGTAGTAGAAGCATTTGGTTGCTTGGCAGGTTTTGTTGTCAACGAGGTTTGGATTGAACCAACAACCTCATCAATCGGAGTTTCTGTTGGTGGTTTAGCAGGGTTTGTGCTAGGACGAGGAGCCTGAGGAATTAAGTCATACAATGTTCCATATTGGGAATATACCAAATCCAGATACTGAGTGGGATTGATAGCCTGCTCTATAGTAACAGCACCGCCCATAGCCACATCTCCGGTGATAAGAGGAAACAATGACTTTGTGAACCAATCAGCAAGAAATTGGTCTGAGATGGAAGCTTTAATAAGTCGTCTCCGCCTTCTCCACTCATGGATATGATTCGATATGTGTGTGGAAGTATTCTGATGGAGTGAAGTTAAAATATCCGTACCCATTTCATAATGAATCGGTAGCTAAAAGTGTGTAAGGAAAACAGTTGCCAGAGAGCTAAAATCCACAAACGAATGTTGTGGAAGTTCAATGTACCACTTCGCAGTCATGTCGGTCAATGTGCACTGGAATATCCTTAAACGAACGGAATCATCCATCAAGGAGTTCGAGGAGCACCATAGAGGGAAGGTCATAACATGGTTCTAGGGATCATCTCCCTGGTTTCCATCAAACTTGGGAATGTCTGATGGCAATTTTACCAGAATAGCGGACCATGAAGGGTTATGTTGAATGTGATCATTTATCAACTTGGACAAATCAGCTAAGTCCAAATTTTCCAAGAAACGTAATTGCCGATTAGGTTCCACATACTAATAAGGTATGTGTCCACCAATGGGACCATATGTTGATTGACACATTGGTTGTTGAAACGACTGATGAGATAATGAACCTCACGAAGATCCTCCTGAAGGGGATTGACCTCCAGGAGGAGGACTACCTAGACCTCCAGGCGGTGGACCTCCAGGTAGTGGGCCTCTAGGTGGTGTCCCTCCAGGTGGAGGACCCCGAGGTGGTGGCCCTCCAGATAGCGGACCGCCAGGTGGTGGTCGTCTAGATGGTGGACCCCCAGGTGGTGGCCCTCCAGGTGGTGGCCCTCCAGGTGGTGGTCCTCCGAGTGGTGGCCCACCCAATGGTGGTCCTCAAGGTGGTGGTCCCCCATAAGGTGGACCCCCACCAGGGGGGCCACCTCCAGGTGGGCCTCTACCAAGTGGGCCGCCATAAGGTGGCCCTCTATCACCTCTAGCAGTGTTTATAGGTATCCCTCCCATTGCTGGCATGTAGGACTAGTTAGGTTGCCCCCACAGTGTAAACATGTTTCTAGGGTATGGAATCCCAGGATAGGTAGTTCCTGTAGGTGTAGGTTGATAATTCATATTCCCTACAAGTAAGTGATTTGCTTGATAACCATAACCCCAATAGGTTTGATCAATTGCAAGTTGTACCCCTAAGGGTTGACCTGAACTTAACGAAGGGTTTACCATATTGGTATTGGTAGGAGGGACATACACTATGGATTTCCCAGCAGAAGAGGTCGGCCTAGTACTAGTAACAACGCCACTAATTGATAATGTAGATTACGTAGAGGGTTTTCCCCCGACGTTAGAAGGTACTGACACCACTTGAGCTGAGGGTTACCCCCCGGCTATAGAGGATATGGGAGGACTAGCAACAGACCTAGGATTTAAAACTGTAGGGTTGGAGGTTTAACCCATATTACGAGGAGACATACCACGAGATGGAACATCATCAATGAGTGGACTATATCCAGAAGGCTGTGGATCTTACAGACGAGGTAAAAGAGCCGACATAGGTTCTTTATGAGGTATAGGGGTAGCCATAACCCTGTCCATCATCTCTTGAAAATTACGAGCACGATTAATTGATGCTTGAATTCTCCTATATACATCTTCATTCATAGGAGGGTTTTCAAAAGGTGGTCTAATAACCCCAAACTCGAAAATGGCTTGACCCATAGAAGTTTTCCAAAAAGGAGCACCAGGGCCATACTCAATTTCATTAATACCATCATTTCGACCTTCCATCAGAGAATGAAAGAAAGTGTCAGCTGCAGGAGACTGTTGTACCAAGGGAGTAACGTAAGAAGCGAATTGATCTCCACTTTCTACAACTAGATTTTCTCCCACATAGGAGTCAGTTGCACCTCCTTGGTCTGTGGCTTCCATTGGGCCTTCCCTTGTTGCAGGTGGAAAGTCGGGTAGTAAGCCCTGGTTTCTTCTGGATTGTCTCAACTGAAACTCAGCCAAATTGTAAAAGTCACCAAAACCTAACCTAGGGTTTCAAAACTAAGAAAAATCACACAAGGTCTTCTCCTACACAAGCTACAGGCCATAAGCAAACGTAAGTGATAGGATGAGCTCAAAATAGTCGGTCTCTCACTAGGATTGTCAAGAAGGTGCAACTCGCGATATAGTCAAGGTATGTGCGTAGCAATCTCCCCGAGTGTTGTTCTCGATGTATTTATCCAAACAAGATGGCCAAAGGGATTTTCTCAATTGGACAAGGAATCCTAGTAGGGTCTCCCGATATATGCAAGGTACGTGGGAGCTCAAATCCGTAGTGGTGTTGTCTAATGCACAACCATCCACAAGGGGCCTTCCGATATACAATTGAGTACGTGAAGTACCTTTCTATATACCTCAAGGGTACGTGAAAGGCCATTCGATACACCAACGGAACGTGGAAGAAACGTGCACGTCCTGGGTTGCAGTGCAGGAAAATAACGACAGCTCCTAAGTTTTACGATGCCAGAACACGTCACTAACTTATCACTCAAATTTATATACAATTTTAGAGCTATAAATACCATTAATTTTAACTTGAGCAGTTAGGTGAATGCATGGAGTTCTGATAGAAATGTAAAGCCATGCAAATATGATATGCAAATCCTTTCACTTTACCATTCAAGACATGCCTACTTACGAGAAGGAGAGAGTATTTTTCTTTTCAAATCTTGTTTCAAAACCAAAAAAATTCCCAAACAACTACACTAAACAAATCTTTTTCCAAGGAGAAACAAGCAACAAACTTCAAACTGATTTTTCAAAAGCAAGCAAATATTGTAAGATCTCTTTTTCTATGAAGAAAGACAAAAAAAACTCAAAGGCATATTCAACACTTTTTTCAATTTTCCTTTTAAAACTAGAAAGATCTAACTTAAAACCACTAATATTTTTTCTTTTCATGAGATCATAATATAAAGGAAAGAGAAGAGAAATGGAGATCTGAAAGCTTATGAGGCTAATCAGAGGTCCACTAATTCATCCTCAAACAAAAGTATGAACAAGTATCAACAAAAAACAAATTCTTTTTCAAAGAAAAAAGAAGTCCTTCACAAACTTTAATGAAAAATGAAAACAAGAAACCAATCAAACAAGTCTTTCTCTTCAGATTTATCAAACAATAAGACTGAGATCTAAAAGATGCTAAGCCCTCAAACAACACTCCTTTCAAAAAAAATTAAACCAAGCATGCAAGAAAATGAAAATATGAGTCTATCCTAGCTATTTGATTTTAACAAAATGAGCCTTTTACCACATCCAATTTTGAAATTCAAACAGTCGGGTCTCTTTAGACAAGCCCAGACACTCAGAACTGAAAGCAACTCACACAAAAAAAAATTGCAATTTTTTCGAAAAAACAAGTCTAGAAAATCCTGCCTTGCATCGCTTCTAGAGGGTCACTGACAGAGTGGTTCTGAGACAACACCACTTCCTGATTGCTGATCACAGGAAGTGGCACCGCTTTCTGCTCACTAAGTCCAGGCAGTGGCACCGCTTACTGCCCATTATGGATGCGTGGTTCCCTGTACATGTCCAAAACAAAATAATTGCGAAAAAAGAAAAATTAATCACTATGCAACTGGCATTTAAATCATGAATTAACAGTAATTGAAAGTATAGAAGGAAAGAACAACCCAGATCTGATGATACCAAACCAAAATCTCACTAAATCAGCTAGTGGATCTTATTTAACTGATAAAATACTAGAGCTTGGATTTTAGACAAGTGTTTGAAAAAACTAAGGAAGATCAGATCAGCTGAAGCTCTTCCCCAATGGATTCGCCGGATTTGTAGTTAGGAATTTTGCACCTCCTGCGGACAAGAGTTGTTTCTCTAGTCTGAATGGTTCAGATCTAGAACAAATGGTACACAACAGAATTGGAAGACATTCCCTAGAATAGGTGGAGATCTGGAATCAGTCTCTTTGATGTAATAGTATAGTTTTTTCTTGTAATGATGGTTCTTCACATATGTACCTGCATAATCACATGAAAACAACAGACAAGATAAAAAAGCACCAGAATATGATCCATTATTCTATGTTGATGGCTAAGGAATTCAACAATAAAATATATAATAATAACACAATATACTTTATGGGAAAGGAACCAATTTTGCATTAAATAATAAATAAGAAGTTTACAACCTATGCCTTAGTGTATATGTGCTCCTTCACAAAGCCAACATCTCGTCCCCAATAGCTCCAACTTTCTCACTCAACTAATTTAGGCCAGAATGTCAAAGCAATGGCATAACTTTACTCTCTCCTCAACCATGGAGTATGAGCCTATTTTTATAGGCTTGGGATGGATAGAGATGGTTGAGAAATTGGTGGGTGAGGTGGATAGGAGATCCCCAAAGGATGGATCTCAAGCCCAACTAGCCCTAGTGATTAGGGATAAGGGTGCAACGAAGCCTTCTTTCGAGAAGCTTCATGAGAACCTCTCTTTTTTCACTTTTTACCACAGGAACCGCTTCTTTCTCACTGAGACAGAGCGGTGATAGGGCAGAACTGGGCCTTGAACAAGGGGTATAGGTGGTGCCACCGCTTACTACTAATACAATACATTATAGGCAGTGTTGAAGAAGGTACTGCTCTTTGACTAAAGGGTAGAGGCAGCGCTGGATTTTCATATCTAGATTTGATGTCTGGACCAATATTTTCACTTCACAATTTGGGATTAAGGGCAAATACTGAAGTTTGGGACCTCATCACATGTTGATGATGAGATTTAGGTGTAACATGCCTTCTACCTCGATAAGTGTGACCTGGACCAAAACTCCAAATCGCACTTGTCCAGGATTTCGAAGCAATCCTGGTTGCTATTGTGAACCAATTTTGTGCGACCTGACGCTCATAAACCCTTGTTTTGTGCAACCTGAGTCTTTCTACATATTTTTTTTTATCCTGATCGCAGTTGTTTTCTAGTTCTATGCGACCCCGGTCGCACCTGTTCCGTCGTCAAGTGCGACCTGTAATTTTTTCAGTTTTTTTCGGTGTTTGAGACCCTTTTCCAGACCCCTTGTCTGTGTTCTACCCCTTCCCCGACTATTTCCTTCCATATCTAATCGCTTCCAACCCCCTGGTTTGTTTTATTGTCCTATTTCCCTTGTGTGTGAGCCCTCATAATCAAGCTTGGTAGTCAAGACCCCCTGTGCGTTTCCTACAACCTGTTAAGTTCCTTATGCGCTCATTTACTTGTGTACATTTTATTTTCTAGAAGAATTAGTTGTTTTGAAAAATATTTACTGTCTTTTATTGTTATTTATTTTTATGCATTTGCCTCTCGATCATGAGATCGTTGGGTTTTACACATTAGACATCACTTGTACACACATCTCACACCCTAAAGTAAAACTCTTGCCTCATGACCCAAAGTTGAGCCTAAAAAATAACTTAACTCAACCAACATTCTAACCTCATTTGAGTAAAAAAAACAACAATATTGTAGTTAAGTTAGGACACTGGGGATAGGCATACAAAAAATACCCCTTTGTCACTTACATCTGAGACATAGTTGTTTTCCATTAGGGTACAAAATCCTCTAGTACTTGTTGACACAGTCATGATGAGTCTGTCGAAGGACCCCCGCTATGCGGGATTAAGCCACAATGAATGGGTTTCAGAAGTCAGGTTGGAATACCGCACTCCATTCTGCACCGAAGGATAACCCTTCATGGTCCTCCTCGTGCATGTCGCGGACCATATCGGGTGTCAAGGACCAAAGGGTTGAAGTGCCAGGAAACCACTCTAGGCGTGTCATGAATGAGGTAGCCTAGTTTCCAGTCTATTTAGTGCTCTTGTACCCGAGGTCACCCTCGGTAGTGGGATTCTCTAAGCCTGTTGTTCTTCATTTCATATTGTTTGACTAGGATTTCATCACCTAGTAGAGGATATGATTTGTGAGGGGGTTCCATATTGTAGCTAGGAGTTTGCTTGCACTTATACCCCATAGGTTAGTGAGTCATTTTCTTTATAGGTATTACATCTTATTGGCTTTATGGCCATTTTGTTGTAGACTCGCATGTTGTAACACATTGTTGCAATTCGGATTTAGAGCTTTCTTTTTGCCAATGAGCCACCATTTTTATGCTCTCCTTCTGCACACTCGGCTGTAGTTGGATTTTTGAGCCTACGCTTAACACTCTTGCACCTCCATTCATTACACAACACACCATCCCGTCATCATTGCTCCACCACGCTACTCACATAAACTTAGGGGGCATACCCTTTAGTTCGGTTCCTTGAACCGCCATCGTCGGATCCATATCTGACATCATTCACCACCTTTAGAGCCATACATTGCATCTGAGTCTGATTCAGATTCCTATCAATCTGACCCTGCCTTATTCACAACCCCATCTATCCCCATGGCTGGTACACCTCCTAACCCCTTTCAGGTGGGGGGCAGTTGATAGTGGACTCGTGACCGTTTCACCTGTCAGCTTGTGTATCCCTTCTATCGGACCCATCATTCATGCTCCTAGTGGGCCCCTCGCCACCACACACACTATTTATAATACGCTACCCACTGGTGGTGGCCCCAATCCAGCCATCATGGTTCATATTGTACCTTCATTTATGCATAGTGGCATTGGACCTTCTACCACCATTCCGACTATTCACACGATTCCAGTGAGTACTCCTACTATCGGAATTCAGCCATACCAAACCCCGTTAGCATACAGAAACTATATGCCCGCCGGCGCCGGCACCATTGTTGTCCCTCCTCGATCTAGTCTCGTTCCTAGTCTACCATTTATGGCTAACCTTAACCTGTATGATTTGGCACGGTTGACGAATGACCCCATCCGTTGTGACCTGTTATGGCCTCCCATGCCTACCATACTCCCTTTTGACATCCCTAAGTTCGAAGGAAAGGCAGGAGAAGACCCCCAAAACCACATTATGTCATCCCACTTATGGTGTTCCTCTAACAGCATAGTGGATGATTTTATCTGATTCCAGCTATTCCAAGGCACACTCACTAGTGTTGCATCCAAATGGTATATCAAGCTACCCCATGCTACTTATCTGAATTTTTCCTCATTAGCCTCGATGTTCCTCTAGTACTTGCAGTTACATGTTCGTTATGATGAGGGCATGGAAATCTTATTATCCTGTCGACAAAACACTGCTACCCATATCACGGATCATATCCATGAGTGGCGTCGTCAGCGTAGCTTGTGTAAATCCAGTTATATGATAGGATTTTCCTAGATTGGTTTCTTAAAACCTTACTACCCCCCATCACTAATGATTTTTCCTCTGAGCGCCCACAAACTGAGGAGGAAGCCATCCTCAAAGCACAACAGTTTGATCTTATCTACGCCCAATTGGGTTATTTGTGTACCATTATACCTGATGCTCCCCGCTTTGGCTCTTCATGTCGAGATATGTTGGGGGAATCCCATGATGTTGATGGATTCAAATGCTTTATTACCCAACATCCCTGTCTATACACGACCTCTCCTTCGATGCCACCCCACTTTGGTAACACCCCTAGTGTTTCCCAACCAAGATACACCCCTGATTTTTCATGTGGAGCGGCTCAATCTGGAGCCACACCTTCATATGTGTATCCCGCACCAGTTCCCCATGTTCATGGCCCGAATTGCTTGGCACTTGTGTGTAATAGTCATATGATAGGATTTTCATCCCCTCTAGCTGCTCCTTCCTATTACCCACCACATATGCAATCTACACCTATTCGGGCCCTGACTCCTCCTATTCCCCAAGGACAAGTCTACGCTCAGTAGAACCTCCCTAATCAACCCTCCCCCAATAACCAACAAGGGAAGGGAAGATGACAAAGTGGTAGGAACCAGGGAAACAACCAACCTTAAGGAGGTGGCAAACAACCTAGCCCTCTGAATAACAACGGAGCCAATCCCCCTGCACAAAATCCGTAGTGTCCTCGTAGACTTGGGAAGAACCCTTAGTTGCGAACTAACCATCTGTGCACCTTTTGTGACACTTGCAGCCATTATACACATTAGTGCCCCCATATGCATGGTGTCTGCCACTTGTTACAACCTGACAAGCAACGTGACCCTAATGCGACCACTCCAACACAACCAAACCCAACACCACAAGTTCCTACACCTATGGTGTTGCAGAACCCCTTACCAAATCAAGGAATGGTTGCAACCCAGCCCTTGGTACCACAAAACCTCGCACCCACTCCTGCGGCTCTACCCATTGATCCTGCTGTCTGTCACCTTATGACATTATCATCTGATTTCAACTTACAGACTCGAAGAAACCAATATGGCTCCACCATGAAAATTTCTAATCCATTAACAACATCTACCTCTATTGCTCTCAATATGTATTTACATTTGTCGAGACCCCCCACGAAGGAGACTGGCGAATTCCCACAGTTCCCTTTGTGTCACATTGCAAACAAACCCACTGCTAGATCCGCTCATAACTGTAGTATAGTCGACGCCTTGGACCAGTGTCCCTTGGTCATGTCTGCTCTGGAATTCCTCTAAACTTGTCCTTCTCAACACAAAGCTTTGTTATTCACTTTAGGTGTCATCGATCCATCTGATTCCATGTTAATCACTTTCGACTTGGATCAAGGAGAACCCTAGATGCCATCATCCATCGCCTTCTAGGTTCCGCTCATGATTCAAAATTTGGTCATTCATCGATGAGGGGGCATCCACCTGCATTATGTCAACCTTTGTTTGGTATAAACTTGGATCCCCAACCCTTCAACCTTCCACCATCGCCCTTCGTACTTACGATGGGCATGGTGCTCTACCATAAGGCTTTCTCACGAATGTCCCCGTTGAGTTGGCCGAAAAAACCATGTTGATTGACATTGAGGTCGTCAATGCCCAGCTCGATTACAACCTCCTCCTTGGGCATAGTTATATGTATGCAATGTGAGTCGTTGCCTCTATCGTCTTTTGACTCTTGATGTCCCCCCATGATGGGAATATTGTGACTATCAACCAACTGATGTATTATGATCCTAAAGGACCGCCCACTCCAGAGCATGTCCTCCCTATGATCGGCACCACCATCGACAACGTATCCATCCCTTCCCTGTTTGTCGTTGGCCCAGGCCTATTTACCAACACTCCTTTGACATACACCTTTTTGTCCCTCCTACCCCCTCCTTCGCCAACTGACATATCACAATTGTGCACTATCACATCCGGCAACATCCCGACCTCTTCGCAACCTCAGCCGCAACCCCAACCACAAATCTCAGGGAATTACTGTAGTACATTTCCCGTACACACGATCCCCTTCCTCTTTCCACCTTCTGGCATCATGAGTAAGCCAGTCATGGCTACTCTCAACCTTTCAGGCTTCACTTTGGGTATTCCTGTGTGGTACCTGAATCCACCCACCACTTCCCCAACACCACACATCGTGTTGACACCATTCCAACCTATTGAGACGGTGTCGCACCCCCCTCCTAGTATGCAACCGACTGTTTCTCCCGCTACTGCTACCCCCCTCCTCCCACGAAGACTAAGGGCAAGGAACCCTAACCCCGGTAGAACCATGCCTTCCTCCTACTTGTGCTTTATGTGATGTTGAAGTCCATGTGACACAAAATTATCCTAATTTTCCAATCCTTCGTACCCACATGCGCACAGTAGTCTATATCGATGATGCTCTCATTGTCAACATACCAACCATACCTACGGTAAAAAATGAATCGCTATGAACCAACCACCCATGTGTAGTTTGTGTCCTATATAGTCATTATTCACACCATTTCCCAAACTTACCCAAGTACCATTTGCTCCTAAGTGACCTTCATAATCCCTCACGTGAGTCTAAAATCATTTTCCTTGAGGAGATCCACCCACCGGCCTCTTCCTCGGACACCAATAACACCATTTACACGATCTCTACTTCCAGTAGTCCTCCCCCCTCCTTGACCGCGGAAGATCCCCCTGATCTATCTTGAAACCATTTTCGTGATGATGAAGAGATCCTTGAAAACACCACTGATTTTACCCCATTCCATTTAGTCCACGATGTGGAGTCGGTTCTTCCCATTGAATTCCATATTCCATCACTCTACCTTGTCGTCGAGCTTCTATATGATACTTCACCGTTGGAAAAACACCTACTTATCCCTGAACAAACCGATGAGGACCGTCGCGTTGCTCTCCAAATGATATAAGCTGCTAACACTCGGTCGAAGTCCCATTATGACTCCCACATCCACCCACACATCTTTAGCAATGGGGACCTTGTCCTCATCTATGACCAAGCCCGTGATAAGACTGGAAAAGGAAATTTTGAATCCATGTGGTATGGCCCTAATGTCATCCATCAATGTCTCGACAAGGGGGCATACCTCCTTGCTTACTCCGATGGTCGCATTTTAAAGAATCCCCATAATGGGCTCTACCTCAAGAGGTTCTATGCATGAAGTCGCCCACCATGCATACCCCTTATATCATAGTTTTTCTTTATTGTTTTACATCGTTTTTACCACGAGTCTCACAATTTGTTTCCTTTGTTGCTCCAGATGGATCCTACCTCACCTTGTTATGTGGTTTCGATGATGGTGTAAGTAGATGGTATCCTAATCTCTGCTCAAATGTGTGGGTCTTTTATTCCCCATCACATGAGTTGATCCATATTGACGGAATGTGCGTTGGTGTTGCTACCAACAACCAGGCTGAGTACGTTAGTGTTGTTGGTCTCCTACCTGCCGCCCTTCACTTGGGTATTCGTCACCTTGATGTCTTCCTAGACTCCCAGCTGCTTCTCGTCCAGTTGAATAACTGCTACCGGGTACGTTATCCCTGCCTCTTTAGAAATTTCCTGCGCACTGGGTACTTGGTTCGACATTTCGAATCCATTTCATTCATGCATGTTCCCAGAAGTCATAATAGTGTAGCAGATCAAATGGATAATAACGTTATAGAGTGGTTGTTACGGAGAAAACTTCCTATGGCTTGGGGTGTACAACAACAGACAGAGAAATCACAGAAATCAATCCTTTCCCAATATGCAAGAGAAATAAAACATCTAACACTAAAGGATCTCAACACATACCTTATTCCGGACGGTTGTAGTAGATCCCCATTGAGCTTTTTCCAATCCCACTTGCGTTAGCAATTTACTCTCAACAACAGTAAACAAGGAAAGCATGCTATAAAATATAGTGTTAGGCCTACTCTAGCATATATAATCAATGATACATAAGCAATTAAACACATCCATGGATTTAATATTCATTTAAATGCACATCATTGAACATGAAAAGATATTTCTATTATGTAAATCAGAGATTACATAAGTGACAACCTCTGTCGGCACGTCTGCGAACCGGAGAAACTGAGTCCTCCACCACCTCAATCCTTCATCTCTCGAGAGCAATATCACAAGCAAAGGCAAGCTTGGGAAGAACACAAAGTGCTCCGAGGGAAAAAGGGATGCAGACTCAAGTATAAGCAAGCTACGGCAACAATGGACTATAGTTTTCTTGCTCTTCAATTCCTCCTCTTCAATGTATCCAAAGGGTTCCTTATATAGTGCTTCAATGGGGTAATGGAAGGTCAAATCCTAGCAATCTTGAGGCATATGGAAGGCCAAGAGACAAGTGACTCGGATCCACATCAAGGAAAACTCCAAAAACATTTGGCCTTTTGCACACATCCTGATGTACGCAGGTTTAAGGGTAATATCCGCGTATATACGTGAGAAAGGGATTAAAAGTCGCATACAACAAATAATGAGTGTTGTTAGGGATGATCTTGGAAACATCAAAGGTACAAAATAGTCCATGGGGTTCAAAGTGTCTACAGAGGGACAGGGAAAGCCATAAAAGTGTGATCAACCATGTGTGGTAAAAGCAGCTGTAACAGATGCCCCCTAATTTGTGAGGTCAGAGGGGGAACATGATAGCCGAAATACATTATAAATCCATCCTAGAAGTGGAGTGATGAAGAACCAAGTGGAATAACTAGCCATCCAATAGTATAATACAATAATCAAACTCTGCATATGACTACAAATACATATAGTAGTCCCGGATACATAAGAGTACAATGGCCATGAATAGGCATGATATACAAACTGTGACATGTGTGGTCATCGCCACGTACAATATATAATAGATCGGAATCTCCATGATGAAGATATACAAAGGACCAAGATCTCCATGAAAGTTGAAGATATACTGTGGATCAAGATCTCCATAATGGCTAAAGATATCTGACATACACTGGAATCAAGTCACGAGAACTGAAATCTCATGAACATTGGCACAATCAAGGAGGTAGCATAATGAAATTCCACCATTTTGGAAAGTCTTCTACACAAACCGCTACGAGTACATGTCCTACTATTTGAATAGAGGTGTCGAGGTCAAACATAGTAGTCCATCGTCTGATTACTGGTCATTGATGTATACCGTTAACAGATGCGAGATCACCCATCGATAATGAAAATGGGAATCAAGGTACTAGAGTGCATTCTAACAAGTGCGAATAAATGTGTTGAGGTCGAACACTTGGAAGAATCCATCGATCAGGGGACATTGATGTATTCCCAAAACTGTCGATGGTGAGAGAACCTACCACTGATGACTGTAAGTCTCAAGGCACTCAAATGACTCTAGACTCCTATCCTTGAATAAATGATCTGAAGTCGAAGGGATGGAATCCGCTGGAAGGAGGGCATTAAGGCATCCCCCATAAACCAACACAAGGTACTCAACAATGTTGTATAATGTGGAAGGGCTCGAATAAGATGTGCACGAACCAGTAATAATACCGGGAATTGCCGACATGCAAAGTCAAGACAACTAAGGAATGGTTGACTTAGGATTCAACTTCCTTCGAACAAGAGCATAAAGGTGAATGGTGACTAAATGTAGGCAGCATAGACTCGATATACAAAACAGGGACATCTGTGTGACACATGAGGCATCAACAGAGGCTCCATAGCGACTGAAATCTTAACCAGTCAATGGAGATAAACTCAGAGATACAAGTACAGCTCCTAAAGTCAAACTACTAACCCAACCAACGGATGTGATTTACAGTGCTCTATTCAAAGGCGACCTGACTCGACTGCTGCCAAAGATAACATCTTTTCCTGTCCAGCTTTTTGGTTTTTTTATTTTTTTTGGAATTTTTCATATATTTTGAAAAGCTTGAAAAAGAATAAAAGTGCTTTATAGTTACAAATCTAGGAGGAGACAAGTGTCATAGGGAAAACAAACTAGTTCCAAGCAGTGGAACATACCTATTCTCAATGCAAGGAAACATGTGCAGGATAACGACACTCGGGGGAAAGTCCCCTCCCAGTAAAAAAATAGGAATCAAGCTGCAAAAGCGATATAAAAAGGCTCTGCTTGGCTAGACATGAGACAAGCTCGGGCTATATGGTTGATAATCAAAGTCAGGGAAGCCAGCATAAGGCTCAAAAAGGAAAGCGAAACTCATGATAATGCAATTACAACTTGACATATACAAGGGAGTCCCAGAGAAAAGGCCAGCATAAAGGTCAAGAGGAGCATGAACCTCTTGCTCAAAGTCATGGCGGTACTATACAAAGGACTCCCACACCCTAAAGGAGAAATGTCAGCATGGGCACCAAAT
Organism: Pseudotsuga menziesii; assembly: GCA_001517045.1. Lineage (NCBI taxonomy): Eukaryota > Viridiplantae > Streptophyta > Pinopsida > Pinales > Pinaceae > Pseudotsuga > Pseudotsuga menziesii. Next base: position 10,375 of record LPNX011140992.1, on the reverse strand, counting down.
GCAATACAGGATCTAACTAGGGTACCCATGTATGGCAAAGCTCTACCATTCACAACATGTCACTTCTAAAAGCAACAAGAAGGTTCCGTGACAAGATGGAATGGGTTCGTACCTAAGGTTAAAATGAAATGTTCATAAGGTTATGCAAAATGTAAACGGATGTGAAAGCTAACCTATATGCCATTTTAGACATAATACCTGCAGTAGGCATGAACGGATCAAAGCCACGGTCAAACCGCACTCAAAATGGACTCCTACATCATCAAATTAGTTCAAACGGTCCAAACTTGTCAAAAACTATAGAAAGTGGGTAAAAATTTAAAAAAAATTCTATAAATAGTAAAAAAATTAAAAATTTTCATATCATTTGAAATTTTTACCCAACATAGTGTATTTGAGCTCAGAACTTCAGAAGCGAATTCCGGGCGCATCGTCCAGCGGAATCTCTCCTCGTTTGATCCAGGTAGATTCTCATGCCCTCCTCTTCCATTTTCATGCAATTTTTTTGAATTTTCATGGTCCATTTTATTTTTTAATCCCTCCATACATGTGCGTTTCAGCCCACGTGAAAATCGAGCTTTTTTCCGCGTATAGGGCTCACCATACGCGGAAAAAGCACTGAAACCCGCGTACATACGCGGTTGTTTTGAGAATAGTCGCATATAGGGCCATAAACAAGGTTTTCAAAGGCAAAAAATGATCAAAAATTTGGTTTTTTGTGCAGGATGGTGTTAGAGTGGAGGAAAAGAGAGCATGGTGATGTGGAGGAGGCTGTGATAGGTGATCTTATGCCCAACATGCATTGCGGGAATGTGGCTTATATAAGTTTGGTGTCTTGGAAGCTTGAAGGCCAAACCAAGACTACTCCAGCTGCTGGTGGACTACTGGGATCCAGAATCTAAGACATTTCAGATAGACAGGATGCCGCTCAGCATTGAGATTGAGGACATGTAATTTATCACTGGTTTGTCCCGATGAGGAGAGATGGTGAACCTCCGATCTCGTGGGCCAGGAGGCGAGCTGACTATCGATCAGTACATACCTGTGTACTGCTTTCCGGAGACGAAAAAGGTTGGGATTCAAATCCTGACAAACTCTATCCAAATTTTGGGGCTGAAGGCCATCCTTTTGGCATTAGGCAGGATTGCAGGGTTGGATTCACTCCACCAGGCCTCGCGGCCAATGACATTCTATGCAGTAGAGTGTATGCGACCTACAGTGTATGGCTGGAGTACGATGGTGTTGAGCAAGATGAAAGAACAACTGAGTGACTGCAAGATGGACAGGGCGTGAAACTTCGGATTTGGCAGCATACTGAGCACATTTTTCTTTGAGCGGGTGCTAGGTCTAAGCCCTAGGGTGGACATTGCTCCACATGGAGTTTGAGATCCATCCCAGCGACGCTGGGCAAATGTCATATGTAGACTAGGCGGAGGTAGGGTGGCTAACCCCTACCCATCAGACTTCTTTCCATGGTGGTGGAGACAGATCGTCGCCATAGACGACTACCTCTATGCAGGGATAGACTTCCACGGAGATCCAGATATGCTGCTACCACTAGGAGCAACTTATGCCAACATAGGTAAAGAATCTGAAACCCACTTTTTAAGTTTTGAATTATTTAATTTTTTTTGTGTTTTTTGATATATTGATTCAAAAGACATATTTTTGGTGTGACGACACATAGTGACAATCTATCATGTATATGCAGATGCAGGACCACGACGGCCAGAAGGCTTCCCTCATCATCGATGGAGGGGAAGAGGAGACGATAACATGGGTGCAGATGCGGAGCGGATGCTCCAAAGCATCCACACGAACTTTGTTCGCTTGACACACAAGGTACCCATGGCGCAAGTCGAGGACTTGCCTAAGGCCATGCAACGTCAGGTGGTTGGTGTACCACAAGCATGGGTTCAACTCTTTCGATGGCTAGCTAGAGTCATAGTGCTATATCATGATCAGAACCCTCCTCCTCCTCAGGCTTAGAGACTTGAGTGTATTCATTTTTGTATGACCATGTATTATATGTTGGTGGCTCGGAAGCCCCAATTTTGTGTATGACACTTATGTATTATGACGTCACTTTTTGGATATTAATGAAATTTTTTTATGATGATTGATTTTATTTATATTCACATGTGTGTAAAATGTATGTTTGTGATATGCTTACGGTCTATGAAACAAATGCCAATCTAACACTAGTTAGCATATGAGTCAGCAACTTGATTAAAAACTCTTGGAACATGAATGTATCTTATATTCTTAAATTGTTGTTCTGGCAATCTCACATGTAAGAATCTTCGTAATAATGTCCGATCCCTAATACAACACAAGCCATTAAGCTGTGAAACCACTAACTGCGAATCAAGATGTACCTCAAGAGAATGAAAACCATGTGAAATGGCATCATGCAATAACTCAATGACGGCACTATATTCAGCAACATTGTTCAAAAAAGGTCTTAAACATACGCCTCATGAAGACAATACTTGACCCATAGGAGTATAAATCACCCAAGCAGCCGAAGCTGAGTTTTGAGTGTGGCAGCTAGCACCATTAGCGAATCCTATGCAAACGGAAGATTCGATCGACATCTGCCATAAGAAACGAAAGCTAATCAACAAACCCGGTCACCATAAGAAAACCTAACTATACAATGTAAAAATGTACAATAATATACAACAATCAGCCCTGGTTGAAGATCAAGCATAGTATTTTTTGAGATAGAGCCCATTTCTAGGCTCCGCCAAAGCTGTCCCTTCATAATCAACCAACTCATAAGCGCCTTTCTCTAAGAATCATTTAACCATGTAAGGACCATGCCACATGGGATTAAATTTCCCTTTCCCCAAGGGTTCCTTAGCTTGATCCCACAAAAGGACCAAGTCACCTTCATTAAACCTCCTTGGATGGGACAGACTTATCATACTCAACCTTGACGCGACGCTTGTTAACCTCTAGAGCCATTAAGGCATCTCGGCGCTGCTCATCAAGCTGCTCTAAGTGGACCAAACGCTCTTCCATTGTGGAAGTGTCAGGTAAAATCTCTACAGCTAGCTTCAGAGAAGGGATTTCGCATTCAACCGATAAAACTGACTCCACCCCATCTACAAGCTGATATGGAGAGAAACCAATGGCAGTCTTATCTACGGTTCTATAGGTCGACAAAGTAGGATACAGCATAATATGCCAATTGGTCTTGCTTTGTGTGATGGTTCGTTGGAGAATAGACTTCACTGATTTGTTCACTGCTTCAACTTGTCCATTCACCTAAGGGTAATAGGAAGATGAATGCTCTTGCTTATACCCTAACTTGGAAGCCAACTCTTTCATCATTTTATCCTGAAAGTGCCTACCATGGTCAGTGACAAGCTCTTTCGAAATGCCAAACCGGGTGATAATCTGGTTGAAAACGAAATGCACGACTGTCTCACCATTGGATTTAATTGTGGGCATAGCCTCTGCCCATTTTGTGAAGTAATCAACAGCCACAATAATGTGTTGATGCCCTCCATCCGAAGATGGGTTGCAATCCATAAAGTCAAGCCCCCACTTGGTGTAGGGATCTAAGGTGACAATAGGATGTAACGAGGCTAGATGCGAGCGCATATTGCATGCAAACACCTGGCCAGGGTGGCACTTCTTGACTGCATTAACGCAGTCTTTGAAGATGGACAGCCAAAAATATCCTGCTCTAAAGAGTTTTTGGGTTGCAGAAAGCCCAAATAAATCACCACCACACGCCCCTCCATGGCAATCATTCAGCACAACCTCAGCCTCATCATGGATTAAACAATGACACAAAATGGAATCTACCCCACGGCGGTAGAAAGTGTTATCCACTATAAGGTATTTCTTAGCTACATGACATAATCGTCGTCGCTCATCCTGTGAAAGGTGAGTAGGGAGCTTCAATGTTTGCAAATATACAATGATATCCCCATACCAAGGGTCCAAAGTTGAGATAAGGAAAATATGCTCATCAACAAACGTATCCTCATTAACTTCCTCCTCCTCCAAACTTGTAAAATCGAATATAAGCTCCGCAAAGATCAATGATTTCTTCAATTTCACCGAAACGCACTCGAGATCAAACTATTGCAAAATGACAATCCATTTATTGTACTTTCCCCCAATCATCCTTCTGTGAGGACGAACTGAAATGGATTGATATGAGCTACGACCAAGGTTTGGCGAAGGAGAATGTAATGTCTCAACCGTTGTACCGCATGAATGGTAGCCACAACTAGCTTCTCCACATGGGAATAGCGAAGTTCCACATCTATAGGGTTTTGGCTCAAATAATATATGACATGCTCATGGAGCTCCTCATCCTCCTGAACCAAAACCATACCAACCGTCTCCATGGACGCAGCCACATAAATCAAGAAATCACAACTATAGTCGGGTGGACTAAGCACGGGGTTCGTTGCTAAGGCTTGCTTAAGAGCATCAAAGGACGCCTGGGCTCGCTCATCCCAGTAAAAAGGGGTGTCCTTCTTCAAAAGACGAATAAAGCCTTTAGTCAAATTGGTAAAATTAACCATGAATCTCCGCAAGAAGTTTGTCATGCCCTGCAAACACTTAAGATGTATAATATTATGCGAGGGAGACAATTGGAGTATTGCCTCAACCTTTAAGGGACCGACTCTTATAACCTCATTGGATATGATGAATCCTAGCAAGCGAACAACAGTCATGCAAAATATGCACTTATGAGGATTTAAACGAAGCTGGTAATGACAGCACCTTTCGAATACTAATCTCAAATGATATAGATGATGCACTCTTAAACAAGAGTGAGCAGTGAGATCATCCAAATATACTTCGATAATCATTTTGAGATCGTGAAAAATTAAGGTCATGGCCCGCTGAAATGTAGCTTCGGCGTTTTTAAGGCCGAAAGGTATCTTTCGATATGCAAAAGTACCCCAAGGAGAAATAAATGCGGTCTTATGTTGATCCTCGGGATTAATATGAATCTGATTAGATCCGAAAAACCGTCCATAAAGGAAAATACCTCACTCCTAGCACACTCATCCAAAATCTAATCAATAAAAGGTGTGGGGAAATTATCCTTAGGACATGCACGATTTAGGTCACGGAAATAAGTGCATATACAGATCGCTCCCTGCTTCTTATCCACCAAAACGGGGTTTGAAACCCACTCTATCAAGGGAACGGGATAGATAAAACCAGCTTTCAATAGTTTTTCTATCTCAGCCTTAATGGCGGGTGCTTTTATATGATTCATAGCACCCAAACGTTGTCGAACTAACTTTACATCCGGATAGGTTTTGATCTCATGTTCGATAATACGGAGGTCGATACCTGGCATCTCGTCATATGACCAAGAAAATATGTCACGAAATTCTTTAAACATCTCGATATACTCCTTGATCTCATCGAGGGAACAATCCGCCCTAATGTAGACATTCTCAACCTTTCCAGGATCACGAGAAATATTAATAGGAATAGTTGGTGATACATTAGCCATGTTTCCATTAGCCATCAGACCAAGAGAGCTTAACGGAACCATGGGGCTACCAATATTCTTGCTAATAATCTCCCTAAAGTCATCACACTCCATACGATCAAGCTTAGGAAGGAAATATGATCGATGATGCGATTCCTCCCAAGGTTGCTTAACTCCTGACATGGCCTCCAGAATAGCTTCATCTGATGGAAAATCATGATCAATCATGAGAGTGAGATGACTCTACTGCCCATGTTGGTGGCACATACGGGTCCTTCTCCTTTGTCCATGAAGAGGAAGGACTAGGCTCTGCAGCCTGATCAAGATTCGCTTGATAAGCCACCGTCGTTGCAGGCAACGACATGTCAGTCTCAGTGGGCACACTCGAAGTACTCGGTGAAGGAAGAATCCAAGGATCTTCCATATGGGAAGTGCGAAAAGACATTGAATTCAATGAGGATGAAGCCTCACCAAAACTAGACCCAATCATAAAAATGAGCGCAGGGCAATTAAAGGTTCCCATAAGAGAAGGATACATACCTACGCCCACACTCCGAGTTGCCAGCTGAGAATGATCAATAATCGAGATAGAATCTCTCGATGATGCATTGACACTTAGATTTTGGAATGACGTTTGATCAATTGTAACAATATTCCCATTAAACGGAAATCATATCACTCGAAAGAGGGAAGAAGCTACGACTTGCATACTATACATCCAATTCCTACCCAGTAAAAGATTGTAGTCAAGTGGTGCATCAACCACCTTGACCTTGATCGCAACGGTCTTCCCTCCCAATTCAAATTTTAAGAAAGGAAGAATTCCATGCAGCTGAAATGATCTACCATCAAAAGCAATCAACATAGTAGCGGATTGAGACAACTCGGAAGAACCCAAGCCCTTCCAACAAGACAAAGACATCACGGAAGCGGAAGTGCCTTCATAAATGATAGTGCGCTTTGTAGTAAGGATTTCTCCTCACTGCAGGAGCAGGAATGGCTCCCTTGTGCCTATAGGGCACAAGGGTAGGTTCCTACTCTTTGAAAACAGGAAAAAACGAAAAGGAAATAGCATAAACAGAACTGCAAACTAAACTAAGCTAGAGTAAGCAAATGGCTACAACTATAAACTAGATCTAAGAGCTAATAACAAAAAAGAAAGAGGGAGATGAAGCCCTTGTGAACCCCTCTGTAGAAAATGGGTTAGGGTTTCGCCTCCTTGAAACCTGCAAGCAACCTAAGCTACTACAATGGCAAACCTGCAAACAATGTCAACAAATAGAACCTGCAAGTAAAAATATCAGTTAGAAAGCAAAACAAGTAAACAAACATGAAAAGAAATTGTACCTCACCTAGGTGGAAATGGGCCACCATGCCCTAGCTCATGGGAGCACCTCTCTCTTGGTTGGGAAGCAATGGCTTGATGAGATGGAGATGGAGGAGAGGGAGAGTGGGTGGTTTGAGAGGCAAAGGTCTCAAAGCATCCACGAGCAGCATAACAATAGGCAAGTGAGGAGTGTTTTGAAAGTGACCCCCCACCCTCCTTTTATAGTTTTTCCAAGGGATTTTAGGGTTTTAAGCCCTTGGTCAAGGCTTTAGCCCATTTTTTGGGCCTTTAGCCCCTTTCGCCCTAATTTTAGCTCCTTTTAGGGTTTTAGCCCCTTTTTGAGGGCTTTAGCTCCTAGGGGGCTATTTTGGGCTCTTTTTTGGGGTTTTTAGCCCTTTTCTTCATCCTTGGGCTCTTTTGGAGGTGTGGGGGTCAAATGGAAGGTCTTATGGAGTGAAATGAGTGTTGTGAGATGGTTTCCTTGGCTGGTGTAGGCCATTGAGAGCTATGTGCAGGATTTTTGGGTTAACACGCTTGACGGTGTTGTTAAGACACTCTACATGAATCAAATGAGACATGTAGTAAGGTAAGCAAGGCTATACTCCCATGGTTTCAAATTTGATCATAGTAGCAGAGTTATCATCATTGACCCCAAGAGCAGACAACAAAGGTTTCCTCTGCGGAGGACAACTTTGAAGCACTTCTAACGCAGACATCATGTTGAGGCCTGGAAACTCGCAGGCGGCAACAGTAAGGGATTCTCCCCAATCAGCGTTCCCAACTAGCCCGCTGACTGTTTGGTATAGGGAATCCGTCCGGTTTGCGGTCCGGCTACCGTAGGTCAAAGTAACAAACAAAGGCTTTACCGGTTGCGGCCCGGCCCACCGAGTTTTTGTATTTTGACTTAAAGGAATGATATGCACGTGCCTAATTAAATGCAGGCTGGTTTAAATGCAGGGGGCGGTCACAAAGTGATGCGCAGGTTCTTACCTCTCGTCTTATGCTCACAAGCAAACAAACCAGATACGAACAGAAATAACTAATTATCTAAACTATCCCTAGGGAGCGAGGCTATCATCTTAACTGAGCAATAAAGAATCACATACGGTAAGAAAAACCACAGATAGCTGATACTTTTCCCACAGCACATGAAAACTACAAATATTCAAATAACCAGTTAGCCGATCATTCTATAACAACAATTATTACTCATAGTGCAAATGCATCCCAGAAAAGATTGCAGAATAATTAACAAGAACTTAGGTTCGAAACATCAAATATCCTTACAGCGCATGAAATACAGCTGAACACGAAATAGTTCTTCTTCAGCATTATTCATTGAATAGCATTGGTACATTTCACCTCTCTACTCTTTCCAGCAGACAAAATTGCAGTTCACTTCGCAAAACGAAATAGTTCCTCTTACAAGTCAACAATTACAAAATTTTCTAAGGGAAAAAGCCCTCCTTTTATCGAGCTTCCCATTATTTAAACTACAACTCATGTCCTCTGGGTTCCCTCAACCCGTCTTTTCAATGCGCTTGACGATTCAGTTTCTTTCCTGGTCATTTCACCTTCTCCATCATTTCCACAGGCGTTTATTTTCTGACAGTAACCGCTAAAAGAAAATGTCCCATCGGCGCCTCGGTCATTCATTCACGTTGTCTTTTCCGGCGCGATGCTCTGCTTCAGTGATTCATGAGATGATCTCTGCATACAAACTTGGCGCATTATCCATTGAATTCAGACATTAGGCATCCATAATTTTAAATTATAATGATATATTCACAACGAGCTAGCCTAGTTCATCCGGGTGAGGAACTGCGGAGGCTCGGGACGGCAACGAAAAGGTAAATCGGCAGTCGGGCAGTTCTTAGATCGGGTGAGACAAGGTTCTTACACCGGATGGGGGAAGGCTCCAGGTGCGGAAACACGGGCGTCGTAGGTGATCGGGTGGCGGAGAGGAGTGGATCGGATGACAGACTACTCTGCCACCCGCAACGGTGGACGGAACGCAGGCTACAAAAAGGCGACGGAGGCTACATAAGGCGGAGTTCGGGTGTCGGGTGAAACTCATGTCGGGGCCCGACTTTATCTCCCCAGCCGCAACGTCGGGTGAACCGAAACTCTGGGGCAAGCGAATCACAACCCGAATCGGGCGTCGGAGAGAAGTGGATCGGACGGAGACTTTGGTCTAAGAGCCGCAACGGCGAGTGATATAAGACTCCACTTCTTCCAAAAGAGGCCCGATCCAACGGGAAGAACTAATAGCGCTAAGGCTCAAATGAGGCCAAAACCAAAATTTTGCTAAGGTGAACCTTCACACTCTTAAAAGTGTTAAAACCGATCTCACGACTCACACTGAACTGAACGTAACCAGCCAACAAGACGGACGCTCAACTTTAAAGCAAAGATACTCAAAGACGCCAAAATTTCAACCTTAGATTCAAGTAAATCAAGATAAGGAGGGGTCCCAGAATTTAAGTGAAAAACTGAAGTCGGGGAAAAGGTTGCGGCAGCAACAACTGGCGATTTCCTGGTGAACCTAGATCTCTGGGTGGTTTCTTCCTTGAAAAGCAGACTGTCCTACAACAAATGTATTTCTTGAATTCTTCCAGCTAGATAGATTTCTCAATAACAGAAACGTGTACCTTTATCGTTGATATCAGTCCACTTTGGGCGATGAAAGTCAAGATTCTAGAGTCCGGATAACTCTGCTGAGGCCAAAAAATGAGTTCATTATTAATTTTCCTTCAGGTAGCTGGTAACATGGGACACCACAGGATTGTAGCAGCTGATAAACAGAAACGTTCATTTGTTTCTCATTCCCATGCCATCTTAGCAACTTTTGTGCTTTTCGGATTTTATCCTCTTTTAATGAGAGTCTTCATGCATGCCTTTCTTACTGAATTTTAATTCAGGATCCTCTATCCCAGAGTGCCCTTTTGTGTGAGTGAGGTGCTTAAGATTTCAACTCACGGACGGAGAGGATCATTGGCAAATTAGTACTTTGTGGTCTGGATTTAGCTTTGGAGCATGATGCTTTTATAGGAATTCTGACTCTTATCTGCCTTTTGGCATTTATTATCCGGCATGGGAGCATTTAGATTTAACACCCTGTTCATCTTGCCATTCTCCATGGGTCCTCTGTCATCGCCCTTTAGATTTTAAGTGTAAAGTGCGTGGAGCCTCAGCATAGTATTCTAGACTTTTGAGTCTGATTGACCTTACAGGAGCTTAAGTAGGACCTCAATGCACACAAAGATTTCGAGAAGCTAGTTAGTGGAAGGAATTCACATGGAAAACCACAGTCTAACTATTCAACGAATGTTCACCATTTCCAGAAATGTGAGGTTTTCCACATAACCACTAGTTAACCACCTTTATTTAAAACAAAGACTTTCTTACAACAAATGAAAACATAACTCAACAATATTTTATTTATGTACAAGTCAGAAAGCTCAAAAAACTGCTTAAGAAAAACAAGGTTTGAGAACCAGCCCATTAACTGGCAAGTTTTCCTCCCATCCCTGTAAATCTTGTAACATATAGGTAGCAGGGCCAATTTT
>LPNX011140987.1:0-27298 GCA_001517045.1 Pseudotsuga menziesii | reverse complement strand
ATCATATATATGGATGACTATATTTTATTTGGATAAACAAATAGAATTGCATTAATGGATGGATATAAGTTTTTTTCGAAGAAAAAAATGCATTTTTTTAAATTCTTGTGTAGAGTAAAAAAAAACATACTTTTCAGGCATGCTTACCTTATACATATAATGGATACGGTTCATATGAAGTTAAATGAATTAGTAAATATTTGTTCAACCATAACATCAAAATCTATAAATTTCTTTAAATAAACACAAATGACTTAACTAACCCCCTTGACAATAATTAAAAAGTCAAAAATATAACATATTACATTCATAAATTATGTCTAAGATATCATAGATCATAAATATAATACTAAAGCAACATATTATTATGTTTTATAGTAAAAACAATGCCATCCAACACCTCCTCTGTAAGAATAATCCACGGGTTTTATGTGAAGAAGGCTGTGAAGGCCTTCTTTTGACAACATATTAATCATCGTATTTGATTCTCTATAGATATGTCATGTAGGAAATTTTATTGAATGATCTTGATATCTCTCGAAGTCAATTAGTTAAAGCACATACCGTTTTCAACTTGCAAGAGCTTCTTCATCCAATTGATAACACATAATGCATCACCAAACAACTAAAACTTCATCCAATTGATAACACATAATGCATCACCAAACACCTAGAATTTGTATTACATCTTGTTTAGAGCTAGTTTTAATAATAGCTTGAGCTCCATAAAATCACAAAGTTATTGGTGCCTTTTCCAAAATTGGCTTTAAACCCAAAGAAGTGTGAGTTAGATAGATACATAACATTGCCAAGACTACAAGGAGAGTTCGTATGTTAAAAAAAAATGGCTTTAAACCCAAAGAAGTGTGTGTAAAATATCTTCAAATGTGGCATAATGTTTGTATGTTGGGTGTTATGGTGGTATCTTTGTGCAAAATATCTTGAAATGTGGTATAATGTTTGTATGTTGGGTGTTTAAGGTGGTATTGTTGTGTAAAATATTTTGAAATTTAGTATAATGTTTATATGGTTGGTTTTGAAAATATCTTAAAATGCGATATAATGTTTGTATGGTGACTATTAAAGGTGGTATTGTTGCAGGTGTTGTGTGTTTTTTTAAACTTGTACTTTTATAAAATAAAGTATATGTAATATGGACATAGATGTTGCATGATGTTTATAAGAGTTAATATGATATGTAAAATAAAAGTATATACAATATGGACATAGGTGTTGTCTTTGTTTATAAAAGTTAATATGACCTGTAAAAATGTTAATAGATAAAGAATATTATGTGTGTGTGTGTGTGTGTGTCCATTGGGTGTAGCTCGGATGGTTGAGAGATTTGGTTATTTCCCTCCCCACCTATGTTAGAATCTTGTTGGGGACATTTGCTTTTTGGGAGCCCTTGTATGTAATGAAATATTGGGCTCATGGGATTGCCATCTTTGTGAGTCTATGAGCGTTGAGTTTCATAGTATTTGTTACAATACAAACCTTTATAACATCCTAACTTGCCAAAACTATAATGAGCAAGCTTTTTAAGCACATGAACAAGATTTTAAAGTAAACCAAATATTATCCTTCTTAAGGCCCCATAGACCAAAGTTAACTTGCGAAAACTATAATGAGTAAGCTTTTTGAGCACATGAACAAGAATTTAAAGTAAACCAAATATTACCCTTCTTAAAGCCCCATAGACCAAAATTGGTGTTAGGACGTTAATCATCATCATCATCATCATCATCATCATCAAAATTATTTTTTTAAATTTACAGTATAAAATGTAATTTACAATTTTTATTTTATTTTTAATTATCTAGGATTTGAAACATTAAAATAAGTAAATGATTGATAATATTATATTATATAGAGATAGTCTTTATATAAAAGTGGTTGAGCTCTTTTCTTATTTTATGAATCTCATGTTTTTTATTGCTTCAAAAAATCTAGCAAGAATTCTTAAAAATTTTAGTTGAAACTATCAAACTCTAAAATTTTGGGTACCATATGTCTTTTTTACCGTTACAACTATCAAACTCTAAAATTTTGGGTACCACATGTGTTTTTTACGGTTACAACTATCAAACTCTAAAATTTTGGGTACCACATGTATTTTTGACATTGTTGAATTTTTTATTATTATTATCAAAATTACCATTAAAACATACTTAAATTCAAATTTTGCAAAATAAAATACAAATTTTGAATATTTAGACGTCTCCATAAAATATTAAATATGCTAAAAATTGTAAAAAGATAGAAATAGTTTGCAAGTATATTCTAAAGATAAAAAGATATTCTTAAATGATGTGCTTGTATGATATTTTAAATTTAATTTAAAGTTATAATTTAATCAATATCACATTGATATAAAAGATTATTTTTTAAAGTCAATTATTTGATAATAAAAAATTATTTAATACCTTACCCCTTTCTAAATATAAATCGATTACTTAAAAAAGAACTAACTAAGTTGGACATTTCCAAAAATGGAATCATCAAACTTTCTTTGTTTTTAGTATCATTATTAAAAATAATCAAACATATTAATAATTGATATACACCTAATAAAATCATATAACTTAAAAAACAATACATCCAATCAAAATGCATGTTGCATGCAATGATAGTCCACAACCTCTATGTATCTATATCACTTCAAATCATTTCATCATGCAAATAATTAATGTTATATCACTTCAAATCATTTCATCATGCAAATAATTAGGGTTAGTAATGTTTAAAAAAAAACTAGGGAGTCTCTAAATATTAAAATTAACCACATTTTACAAAGGTTAAAAGTCAAATTTTATTTTACAAAATACTTAAAAAAAATCATATAACTTATAATTAAGCAATAAAACAATCTTATCTATAAGCAATGAAAATTATCAAAATACATAAGTGTGAGAGATAAAAAGACTCATGCGAGGTCATTTTGAACTACAAAATTTTAAAACATGTAAAAAGGAGGGCACTAAATCCATGATCTAACTTAACCAAGGTGTTATTTCCCATGTTCCACCTATTCAAGGTTCCCTTTCCAATATGCCAGGTTCCTCTTTGACAATTGATTCGCTTCACAATTTCTCTCCCTGTATATATGTTCAAATTTGATTTCATGGAAAATAGCAACCACACTACAAATTTTCTTCATAAATGTGCATTAGATAGATATTCCTTGGTGGTCTCTTTTTTTCGATATACTTGTTGCTTCTCTCAGTGCCCACCTTGATCTTGTCAGTTTGATATCCACATACATCATAACAAATTAACATAAGTTATTTGGGCCACCCCAAAACTGCGTCTCCCCTGAAGGAAAAAACAATGACTTTGGAATGTCTATATGACACTTTTGAAACATAACCCCACTTAGAGAACTATGCCTATCAACTATAGAAAAAGGAAAAAAAAACAACTATAATCGTTACTTGCATTTACGCTGAAGACAAGACTCTTAATCAAAGAACACAACACTAGTCATAGAACCTGGTGACTGCCTAGAGCCCTAGTCTCACCATTGTTCATCATAGATGCAAAAGAAACCCAGGAACATCACCTTAAGGCAAGAACAGAATAGCCAACTTGTTGGGAATCACGTCAATATTTTTGTGTATTAGGCACACATCCACATGGTGTTCCTTCCAAAATTGAATCGAACATCATCACCTTTATCCTTTTCTCTGCGCTCTAGTAAGACCTGAGCTAGAGGCCCCTTCATTATCCAGAACATTGTAATTTCTTGCTCGTATAATGTATGGTGAGCTCTGGTCAAATTAGGGTCGAGGATTCACTCCTCAACAACCAATAATTCCTCCACAAGCTTCTCTTCCACCAATTCATCCTAGACTTCCTTCTCTACCTTACCAATTTCCTCCTGAATCGACTATGGAATTGTTGCTTTGTACATCCACGCATCCTGGGTCGTCCTTATTTTCTCCCTTTTGACATGTTATTGGCTAATAGGTTGTTTGCCCTTTGCCCCTTCATTTTCATCCATCACCTTAGCTTCAATGCTCCTCATGGAACCAATAAACGTGTCCACTGCCTCCACTAAGTTTTCCTCCACAATCATCGAGTACAACACTACCTCCCAGCTTTTTCCTTTATTAAATCTATCACTCTTCGTGTCATAATCTCTATAAATGTCGACTATTGCTCTATTATGGTTCCATGCTTAAAATATCTTACATATACTCATGTTCGATTCCTCAATTATTTGTGAAGACATTCCCCACGATCTACAATTATTTTCTACCCAGTGCATGTCCAACCCACAACTCCGCTTAATTGCCTTTGTACTCTCCTTTTGGTCTCCCCTCAATCTCATAATTGCTCCTCAAAGAAGTGTACCACCACCACCTGGCATGGCCTATCTCGTCATGACTGTCACGTGTTGACTAACGTTGCCACAAATTATCCCCATGTACGATGAACACTCGCATCTAGGTCCTTGGTGGTCTCTTTTGGCTCAACCAATCTATAGCAATTATTGAATCCTTGAAGACTTGAAGCTTTCGAACATTCCTCATCATTGCCAAATTCAGAGATAACTTAACAACCATTAACTCAGTTCTATTATTTGTATTGTTCCGCAAGCCAACTCAAACTTAATCCACTAAAAATCACTGAGATATAAAATTCCACCAGCCCCACCCTAGGTTGGATTACCTTGAGAAGCCCCATCAAAATAACACCAATTGGAATAGATTTTCCAAAAATGATATATATTTGTTATTCAATTATGACATTTACAAGAGTATAATACGAAGTTTATACAAATCAAAGGTCACCTTTAAACTGTGTGACTTATTAAGCGAACCTTAATTATTTAATTTTGTTACAAGCCATCCCTCTCTGGGATACTTCATCCACAAAGTATTGGTAAGGATGGGTGGCGCCAACCAAAATCTTACTGGCTTTCAGACTTTATATGGGCCATAAAACTTGGGTGCAAGTTTATGATTTTTGTAATTTTTTTAGCGAAATTTGTTTGTACGGTTGAAGGAGAACAAACACCCAATTACCCACTTCCAATTCTCTTATCGGTTCTTTTTTAGTGTGCTTGTTGTTTCACACGGTTTCCAATTGAAGTTATTATGAATGTCGTTGAGTGAGATAAGTGACCATGCTCTAAATTTTGTAAAGCAAAGCCAAGACTGGTCTTGTTAACTGAAGGGTGGGGAATTGGGGTTTCCACAAGAGACGGGAGAAGCATTGAGAGCTAGGGTTGTTATTCCCAAGAAAATAATATATTTCTCCTACTCCTATTAAGAGAGAAACTATGTACTAAATGGAAATAATTAATTGTAATGAGTGGAGTAGAAACAACAGTATTTTCAGAACATGAATACCCTAGGGCCAACAATGTGAACCAATCTACCGGACAGACACAAACAAGACAAATGGAAACTGTAAACCGCTCATCTTGATAGTTTTCGACGTTCGTTGTTATCAATGAGAAGGCACACTTTCACACTGCATCAATTGGCATAATATAATAGCATCGATACAAGCTTTTTCCGTCCAAGCCTATGCAATGCACCAGGTCCAAGCCTGTGTAGTGCACTAGGTCCAAACCTGTACTCAAACTTTAAAAGTTTAATGGGCCTATGGGGGTTTCATTCCACAGTAATGAAAAGAGTTGCTCTGCAATTTATGAGATCTGCAATGAACACGGAAGCAACACTAGTTCCTTTTCTTAAAGCGTAATATTTTAAATCCATAATATGTGTTTTCAAAAATCTATTGGATGAATGAAATACAATACGAGAAATCAGATCCTTCAATGCAAAAAGTCTCGGGATTTTACTATGCCACCCTTCATATGTTGATTTCTTTGATATGAATTGCTAGGGGGCCAATTTGGTCAAGGGGATGCTCATTTTTGTACCTAGAGACCCCACTTAACTCCTAAACCCACTTTTGAGAGTCAAATTAGTAATTTTGATTTTCTCTCCAAAATGACTCAGAAGGTCAGATAAATGGGAAACTGGAAGAAAATCCAATTCCTAAATCAAGTGCAGCTTGTCTTGGACTTGTTTCTAAGGTGTCAAAGTTGTTGAGGATATTGTCTAAGACATTTATGAGCATAGAGGAGCATCTTCAACCATCAACAGAGGGGCTCCAAACCACTTCCACAAAAGTGGAGCGAATTCACTCATGGAGGGTGGTTGTACCACTTGGATGAAGTGGTTAGAGGAGGTAAAGGCTTCCCAAACCAAGTGGGATACCTCAATATAGGTGGAAGTCTTCCTTCCCATGAGTTCAAACCTCCTACCATCATTATCTCAACCCCTAAAACACCTCACCCTTGTCAAATTCGCACCCTTGGGGTTTGAGCTTGTTTTTTGCTATAAAAGAAGGGTTTTCCTACTTTGTTTGGGATGGATGCAAGAAACCTCTACTATTTTGTATTGTTGTTATATTGATGAATACAATTGCATATTTTGGAGGTCCACTCTGTGTTATGAGATGATTGCTTGAGAATATTTGAGGTGACATTGTTAAATTTTTGAATTGTTGTTTCCTTTTGATTAAAATTGCTATTAGATCTAGCTTAAAAGGTCATCCTAAGGCACATAGGGTAGGAATTTACTATAGTAACCAACTTACTGGTATTTTGATCTCAAGAGATAGGAGAGTAGTTGTTCATATTCAGTTGTATGTCAACTCTTTCTCATTTCTTGATTTTGAGTACACTAGATCTTAACTATTTATGTAGGGGTTTCTCTCAAGTTTTTTTCTTATTTCTAAATAGTCTCCAAAGTTTTCATAAGAAGATCAAACGAGTCTTGAAGTTGCTTTCCATCTTCTCAAAACAATTTTTTCTCCTTGTTCCGGTTACATAGTTTGAATATGTGAATTTGATATATCTGATTTAAAAGTCTGATATTTTCAATCTATGTATTTAGCATATCAGAGAATTTGGATTTAGAAGTGCTTAAAAATAATAATATTTTTCCGAGTCTAAAGTTGTCATTTCTATGCTTTGAAAACTAGTAAATTTTTTTCAATCTTTTGCAAGTACTGAAATTAGTTTTAGTTTTTATCCTTTATTAATTCATTCCATCATATTCTGATAATTTAACTCGGTGTTTTTTATCAAGTCCAAAGAAAAGAGGAGGAAGCTCTACTCAGAATCCCAGTTTTGGGTCTCCCGAGACACCAAAAACCCTTTGTTTTCCCTTCTTCTTCTTTCTCCTTCACTCCATAAAGTTGTATAGGTATTTAGACCTATTTTATAGGTTCTAAGACATATTTTAATTTCATTTTTCTAATATTGTAATCATAATTAATAAATAAAGCAAGTGGGCTACACAATGCCCACATTTCATTCCCACTGGGGGGATTGGTAGTGTCTCTTTCATCGCTTGAATTTTCCTAACAATCACACACACACAATCCGCTTTCTTTGAAGGATGTATTAATTAGTTATTTCTTTTGCATTCCCATCTTTTAGATTGTTTAAATAATTTTTTTCCCTCGCTCATTTCCATAGAGTATGCTCTCTCCACCAACCAAAGGCTTCTTGTTGATTATTGGTGGATGATCAGAAAGTGACACATAGCTTGTTGACTCTTTTAGGCTTTATTTTTTATTATTTATATCATGAACCATAGTCATAAATATTTTACATCTCAATGGATTCTCATTTTTAAGAGATTAATTCTTAGAAGTAACATGGAAACCTACAAATTATTTAAGATATCATTAATCATGGGCATAAATACTTTACATCTCAATGGTCCCCATGGATGAAAATATGAATGAGTTTGCTCATCAAATACAGAGCAAACTCATATATCTTGCAAAATTAGTTCCTAAAGTAACTTGAGAACCTACAAATTATTTAAGATATCATTAACAATAGTCATAAATATTGTACATCTCAATAGATTCAAAAAATGACATGCTTGAATATTTAAGGCTATTTCCCATATACCACTTAGTTCATAAGATAATCTGCAATAAGGGTCATTACCCATATGTATGTGTGGCCACTCATAACATCATATTATATAAATGATTGAAGAACATGTGAAACATGCATACAATGCACCAACACAACAAGGAGTAGTATAAGCACTAACAAAAATGCCCCCAACCCGCCCGAATCCGACAAACCAAATCTTGTTGAAATTCCAATTTCTAATGCTCAAAACGCATTTTTTGCGCTCTGGGTAGTATTAAAATCAGGAATTTAGTTTAGAATGAGAAATCACGACCGTTAAAATTGTAAAATTGTTGGAATAGAAATTTTCGGGAACAATTTTGACTAGTTTTTATTAAAAATTCAATGAAAAAGCAGGTGTTTTAGTTGTCTTTTATCCTAGTCGGCACAACAACGACATCACCTGTTGATCATTGCATTTGCCCTGCCAAGATGATAAGATAGATAAAGGAATTAATCAGCATGGATATTAATTCTCCTTTCCCAGCCGCCAGTCTACCTGTTCTACCTTTTTGCACATGCAAAGTTAAAAAAAAAGGGTTACATCACTCCATAGCTTGTTAATATAGTCATCAAAAGGAATTATCATAGTTTGTTAAGTTTCACCAGCGTGGTAATAATAGGCAACAAATTCCAATTCATCTCTCTGCAACATCATTTGTTGTTGCAATAGTGGCATCCATAGATCAGGTAGTTGGCTGCCATTGAACCACCCCTTGCAATTTAACTTCACCAACTCCAAGACATCTCAGACCATACTCCATTGTGCCTCTCAAATAACTGAGCACATGTTTTGCAACTAGCCAATGCTCTTGCCTCATCTCCACCATGAATTGACTAAAGGTGTTAACTGGTGGCAGCTCTTGCATCTGTTATTTACTTTTCTTTGGCTTCGTAAGCATCAATGCCAGCGACATCCGGAGTATCCAAAGGCTCTTGTTGAAAATTAATGGAAAACCCTCATCAACCTTATAAATGACCATCTAAATAGCAATTGGTCAACGCTCTATAAGCATTGTTACATGCATAGATAGAAAAATTTCAAGGCATGTAGACACAACACCTTTGTCCCATTTGAATGTCACTTGGAATGTCACACAACATATAGGCACATTGACAAGATGCTCCATATTGCTAATATATTGTTATGTGAAGATGTCAAAAAACTGATGAAGCAAGTTACATTTGCACCTCTCAAGACATTTAAGTTACGATTGGGACTTTGGTCACTATTCTTCAAGATGGGAAGTTGGTTTTAATTATGCAACTTGTTTCACATTGGACGAAGGAAATTAAACAATGTGCAATAGAAATAACATGATAATTTTGTTGCAACAAAAAGGAATAAGAATAATAGAGCACATTTCAAGGTAGAATATGCACCATTGAATCAAGCATGATGCAATATTGATTTACCTATACGAGTGGCCTTAAAAAACCTTTATCGTGTGCATGAACTAGGATCATAAGGTAACATGTTTTAATAATTACCTATCAATTAAAATATCTATGCTCAATGCGACTCAATTATCGAGTACTATGTTAACAGAACATAACAGTGATGCACGAGACCCCTAGAGAACAGAACAATGATTTACGAGTAAGCTATGTATCATTTTTTCCAATAGTTCTCAAACTCTTCCTACTCTTCTAAACTTCTCACTCCCAAAATATCCCAAATTCTTCAATCCCTTCCAAAACTCTCTCAAAAATATCTTCAAGAAAATAACCTCCTCTCCTCCAACCTCAAGTCTCCTATTTATAACCCAAAATTCTTCATCCTCCTCCTTATCCATCAATAAATTCCAAGATAATAATATTCACACTCAATATGTTTATTTTCTCAAAAAAATAACAAAATGATTTAAATAAATAAAATATTAATAAACATGGCTGCAAAGTCTCATTTGTCATGCTACTATCTTAAATGAAACTATGACGAGTCCTTTCTATAATTTATACAACCATATTTATCCATTTATGTACATTATCTTCTCATACATTAGTCAAATAAGATATTTCCATATACTATATTTTATTATGATAATGCCATATTATATATATATCATTCAATAATCCAATTAGTTTATTTAAATCCAAACTATAATGAACAAGTCAACAAACTCATATATATATAACAATGATTCATCAACGAAGTTACTAAAAATTAATATAATCATGCTAACTTATCCATCAATTAATCACTACAACAAATCCTGGAATTAGCGTCCCATTTACCGTCCTTTTTTAGTGTAATTTTTGTTACATTTAGTGGTCAAACTAGATGCTAAATGGGACGCGTCATGGATAAAACTTAAAGCGTCTCAAAAAACATCCTTTTTTGCTTCATAGATAGCATCCTTTATGACGTCCAAAATAGCGTCTATTTTTTTGCTTCCAGAATAGCGTTCAACTTTGCTTCCTAAATAATGTCGAGGTTTACTTCTTAAATAACGTCCTATTTTGCTTCCTAGCGAGTGCCCACTTTTGCTTCTTAAATGACATCCTCGTTAGAGCCATATTTGCATCCTTAATAGCACCATGTTAGCATACAAATTAGCATCCAATATTGCATCCATTTTTGCTAATACTTTAGCATCCCATTTTGCACCATGTTTTACTTCCAAATATGTGTCAATTTTCGCTTCCAAATTTGCACCAATTTTTGCTTCCTTTTTTGCATCATGTTTTGCTACCAAAATGACACCAAATATTTTTCTATTGTTGCACCATATTTTGCTTCCTATGTAGCACCATGTTTTGCATCCAAAGTAACGCCTTATTTTGCTACCATATCAACACCATGTTTGCCTTCATCATTAGCACCATGTGTTGCATCATTTTTAATGCCTAGTTTTGCATCTTATTTTGCTGCCATATCAACGCCATGTTTGGCTTTATCATTAGCGCCAAATATTTCATCCTTTTTAATGCCTAGTTTCGCATCTCTCCTTTTTTGGTCACTAATTTAGTCATTTTTAGTAATTTTATATACGAATTTTGGTCATTTTGTTTGGTCACTTATCTCTCATTGTTTGGTCACGTATCTCTTATTTTTTGGTTACTAATTTAGCTGTTTTTAACCGATATTATAATATCATTAGGACACGGAAGAATCGAACCACCAACCTCCTGCTTATAAGGCATGCGCTCTTCCATTGAGCTAGCACCCTTTAAGAATTTGGAAACCTAACTTACAGAGTCCTCTATACTGGTAAAAATGATCAATACACAATTTTGAGTATCTAATGGTCGAAAAAGGATGATAGATTGTATAAGTTCACAATATATGATAAAGTAGGATATGAAATCCATAAACCTTTTCAAGTTCATCTTATGTGTCGTCATGTGTCACGACAGTTAAAACCCATCAAAATTCGAGTCACCAATAAATTGTCAACTCCATCTATCAGTATAGCCATTTCTCCTAAGTTCAAAGAGTCAAAAAGTCCCCTTAGATGCTTCATTTTCCAGAAATGCCTTTAACCTCCATTACTAAAAAAATAATACGTTTCCTCCTTGTATAATATAAATAACTCTTACCCATCTTACACTTATTTATGTACAAACATTTATATACAAAGTTCCCCTTTTCTATCTTCCTTCATGAAACTCTTTATTCCCTTTTTACTCCCTTATCCATGTTCATGCCCATTTCCCTTTTATTTTCCTTTAACATATCTCATAATCCCCTTTAAAAAATACAATTATAAAGTCTTCCCCTTTCCCTGAACCCACCTTGGCTACCTTGGCTACCTTGGCTTATGTTTCTCTATTGTTGAATTTATTATTCCCCTTCTTTTTCCTAGGCACTACGTCTCCATCTCCTTCCATAAGCTTAAACCTTTTAAAAAGGGAAGAAAGTTCGTTTCATATGGAGCATTTATGAGTCTCCTTCATAACTTTGAAGCAAACTGGTATTATCCTCGATTAACATGTGCATAGTATGGTTAAAGGAAGTTCAAATGTTATTATGTTGGTATCAAAGTTTTGATGCATATATGTCATATAAGTAATGAATAATTTCAAGCCAAAATAAAATGAAATATGAAATATAACTATCACGTGAAACAACAAGTACTTTGTATAAAATTGAGAGTTTCATAGATTATTATCGTGTAAGATACTAAATATTTGTGAAGTAAAAAAAAATTGAAATATTGAATGGTCGTCTTATTATTAGTTTCAGGATAAGTGACATAGACATGACCACTAAACAAAGAATATCTGCAGGCAATCAGAAAGCTGACAAACGTGGCATGTGTCTAGCAAACAAAGACAATGAATCAATGAATGCAAGAGATAATGGATGGAATAAAATAGTGAGTTGTTGTAAAAAAAAAACAATGCTCGACATGTAATAATGGGGTATACCTTTGTATTAAAATACATGGGAACCAAACGATGATCATTAAAAGACATACACACTCCGAACATGGAAAATTAGGCAAGGCTAGAGGTAAGAACATGTCAAGGGTAGAGATAAGAACGTGTCAATAGAAGGAAATAAAAAACATTACGAAGAAGATGCTTGGAAGTCGTAGGCTATCACACACAGGAGAAACGTTGAGGTGACAAAGATTGCAAGCATTCAACGTTACCGACAGAATCGCCAAGAGCACAAGCATGCAACTGCTCACGTGCAGGTGTCTGTTGGAAGAAGAGACACCAAGGGTTTGAGACATTGAACAAGGATTGATTTATTAATTATTATGATTCAAAAACTTGGGATTTTGAGATTTACAACAAAATTATGAAACTGGAACATTGTATGCATTCATATAGTCTTTATAAAAAAAATTATATTCCTTACGTTTTGGCCTATTCATCACAACAGTGAGAAGATGAAGCTTAAATCACATGCTTGGGAAATTTAGGATGGAGATTCTAGAAATATTTAAAATTTTATCATAAAGAAAGTCAAGCAAAGGCATGGAAAAAATTAGCATTATCCTATTGCCTGTTGTCCATATAAGCACTTGTCACACAATTCAATCAACATGTTTATATACAATTATATCTTTGAGTGACCACTTCTTAATTGTCCAACCCTCACAAAATAATAATTAGATGATTGATACCCTTGATTCTCTTTATCATCTTTAGTTTTGGTATTTTTTAAAATTTTAATGATAGTTTTGGAAAATTACTGTGAAGCAACATTCTCCTAAACCACCTTTCCTCTAAATACTATAACATCAGTTTAGTGACAAAAATTCCTCTCCTGGCTCTGTAGGTAACAAGATAATTCCTATTTTCTTCAAATACAATCCAAAGTCATCCATTGTTGTAATTCACGCCATTAAGAAGTTAACTATTGTTGTAATTCATGCCATTAAGAAAACCACGGGGGATTCACTTGGCCAATATCCTATCATGTTAGTTCATATTGTGGGTTTTAAAATTATCAAAAATCGAACCAATATATTGCAGGTATTGGGGGGATGAGGGGTTTAAGGTGGGGGTGGGTAGGGTGGTTTATAAGGATTGAGGTATAAAAAGGGGTGGGGAGGAGGTTTTAAGTATTGGGAGGGGGTTTCAACAAAAAGAGTTTGGGTCAATATCTCTTGAAATTAATGGTATTCTTTAATATCCCATGATCGCACGTGCTATGTGAGAGGTTCACTAAGTGAAGTCCCCGTGAAGAAAACAGAGGACAAGGGATTTATTTATTTTCTTTTTCCTAATTTGTTATATGATTGAAGCGTTTCTTTTATCACAAAATGTAAGCCACTTTTTCCTTCATCTTAAAGAGCCATTTTATTTAAAGTTTTAAAACAGTCTTCCCCACATAATCCATACAGAGATGCATACCAAGCTTAAATTAACCCAACATATGGATCACATATACATCATTATCCATATCATATATGAGCGACTACGGTTCCATTCCACAAAATGATATGTATATATATATATATATATATATGTATGTATGTATGTATGTATGTATGTATGTATGTATGTATGTATGGTAAAAGTTACTTTGTGTGCTCTCTTATCTATTCATGATTAAAATGAAGAAAAACTATTAAAATGCCTATTTGACAATTGGAAGTTAAAACTAAAGCAATGGGAATTCTAACCTCAGTCAAACTCTTGCACATTCTACATAGTCTGAAAGCACATGTCCAAGAATGTTGGTACATACTCCACAAAGTCTTCATCATAAAACTCAACATCCTCCATGAGAGAACACAAAGATCGGCAAGATGCAAGTTGAAGCACCTAAAATTCGTAAGTTATAAAATGCAAGAAAACGATATGAATCAAGTTAGCCATTTCCATTTGAATCAAATTGGTTCAAGTGGTATACATTTTATTAGCAAACAGAAAGAAAGTAGATAATCTAGAGCAAAAGAAATGCTACTTTGTAAATTAACAAAATGTCAAAGAGTACAAGCCTCCACAATAAAAAGATGACATTTTGTATGAGAATGGCCGAAAATTTCCGTATTTCACACAATGGCATAAAGATAAACATACTTTCACTGTTAAATACTTATCTTGAAGCAAACCAAGCAACGCACAATATATTATTGCCTTTCTGATCTCACCTTTGATTTGCCATATCACAAGTAACAAAAAAATAAATACAAGAGGTGAAAATAAAACAAAAGTGAATGGAACATAACAAAGAAAGCCATCCATCTTCAATAAGATAATCACAATCATGAAACACACTTCATCCATAGCACAATCACCACGTGTAGAGATTTTCCACATCTCCAAGGAAAATGGAATGCAATAGCTAAACTTCTTGCCTCTAAACTACACTGCTTAAAATTATTTTACATGTTAGATCCTTTAAAATTTTAAATATACACAACCAAGGAGAAGTACCAATATATATGAGACGAACACAAAAGGCTTCAAATAGAATTTAAAAGAAAAGTAAGGTTTTCAAAGTCCAAAACTGTGCTGGCAATTCAGTCAACCAAAATGTTATACAATGATTCCTCGACCAAAAATAACATGGCATGAAAACTAAGTTTCATTCCATTGCTTGCAATAACAAAAAACAGTAGAACATAGTACAAACTGGTGAGTGGATTGATAGAACACAGTGACAAATTAGGGAATGGATCCGCATAGGATAATCACCTGTATGAAAAATGGGCAAACAAAGAAAGACTATTTTGGTCATTAAGCATTAGGCAGATGAAATGATTCATTCATATTTAGTAGAGATTTTGAATAAAATGCACTAACGACCCAAAAAATCTTTGTGAGCTGGAAAATGTGATTTTTGTAGAAAATTTTGTATAGAAATTTGTTAGGATTATTAACCCTCCCTTGTCCAATTTGGTCATATGTCTAAATCGGGAGTCCATCCAGTCTATTTTTAGTCACTAGCACCGTTGGGTCCACTTGGCCTAATTGGTGCACACGTTCCAGTTACTAAAGTGTGGGGAACACTAATTGAGGCCTACTGCCACTGATTGCACTTGCATGCATCAGTTTAGGAGCCTCCTGTAAATTTTACTTTAATATTCAACTAGGGCTAAGCAGTGCATGCAAAATATCAACTAATAACCACACATGAATATCTTTTACAGTATGCAGCGGAATATAAAACTGAGAAATAAATCACAACATCACATCATGATATTGACACTATTATTTTGGGTATGGAAACCCCTAGAAAAACCCAAGATGGGAAAACCGGTTCAGCAGTATAGATTTTATTATGAGAAAATATGGAACTTTTACAATCACTACAAATTCACCCAAACCTGGCGAATGCAGTACCCAGCAGAATCACTGGGAAAATCCCAGCTAAACCTCAACACCCTCCTGTGTGAGTGTACGACCCAACTGTAGGAAGCTCGATGATCCTGCTGCTTGCTCCTTCGTCTTCTCGGCTAAATCCTCTCTCTATCTTTCTCTCCTTGTTTGTATCCTATCTTTGTTGGAATACAAGTGTGTGTTCTCTCCACCAATTGATCTCTCTTTTATAACTTTAGGTGAAGCGAAAACCCTAATTTCACTTTCACTTTAACTAGTGGTTCACTAAAGTTAATTTAGATCACTTTAGTTTATTTTCCAAAGTAAACTTAGGAAAAGTAAGTTAAATACATCTGATTTCCTATTTTAAGTCTTCTGCATGCAAGAACACATGCATGCAGGAAGACCTTCCTTATTGCTGCTAGTTTAACACCTCCTAGATCAATTCCTACAGTTTAGGAGCCACTTGGAGTGCCGACACCAACTTTCAGTAGTTGAGTTTAGTTAGTGACTAGTCAAGCTAAGTTAGGAGTCAGTTACATTCAGTTCTAGTCCTCTACATTCAGTTAGCACTAGGTTTGCATGGTTGCATGCAAGAGAGGCACATTCCTCACCTACCACGGTCAGTTAGCCTTAGTTAACATTGAATTAGACACTTGAGTTGTGTTTTAGAACTCTGATGAACTCCGATAATGATTTAGACAAGGTTAGTTAACGATTGAGTCCTCCGATAATGATTTAGACAAGGTCTGAGTTACCTACAGTCAAGTAGAGTCTAATCAATTTGAATTTCCTCATCTGGATTTGAATTGCATGTGGCTATTTAGCCATTGTATTACATTGTAATTAATCATCTAATTACTTTTCGATTAATGAAAGCATTCACAGTTGCAAGCCATTTTTGCATTGTTTCATTCTTCAATTGCTGAGTAAATTGTGTGACCCTGAGTAATTAGCCTATCGGGTGAAGTGCATTGTTTTTTCTCTTCTTATTATTATTTTTGGGTCAGTTTTGGGCAAGTTATCATTAAGTAGCCAGATTCCTTACAACTATGCACTTGAATGCTATATTTGTATAGTCTAAGAGTTGATATCAAGACACTTGTTAGCATTCTAAGACAAATATTTCTGATTAACCTTTACTTGGGAAATGAAGGAACAAAGCTTAACTCCTGTTTTTCCATAAGGTGCTCTCCAACAACTCTTCTCACAGGGAACCACATAATACAAACCACAAGTCAACCCTACTATCCCTACACATATTTATTAAAAGGGGGAGCCACAGGCCACGATGAAATACTATAAAAAGTGTGTGCTTGGTTTTATAATTTTCTATGCTCTTATTTTTCTTCAATATCATTAGACACACAACTATCACCAACACTATCAAACTCTCTAGCTCCTCGACTATGTTAAAGGGCACCGCAACTAATCCATTTTGCAAATCCTTACTATACTTCTATATCCCCCTCATCATCTATAAAACCATCTCTAGATTGACATCTCACCAATGTTTTTGGTCCCTTCATATGCTCCAATGCCTTCCAATACTCTAGAGATAAGACATTATGAACTACAACTAGCTTCTATGTTTTTTAGGGAGAGTTTCTAAATGGACTAGTTACTGTCAACCAAAGAACTATCAATCTAAGATAGTTGTGGAATAACACGATAGAAAAACTCCAAAGCTCTATCATGATGCATCCTCCAACATCAAATCAAGTTCTCATGGTATATGGTAAGCAAACCTTCCCTTGCAAACAACTCATCCAAAGAAGCACTGATAATCTAAGATAGTATTGGAACAACAAGCTGATAAAACTATGAAACTTCATCACAATGCATTCTCTTTATGGACCTTGGTAGGCCAACCTTCAAATCCATTCTATTGAAGGAGCCATTATGTTCTACAAATGAAAGAAACCACTACCAAGTATTGTACCCTCACCCTCATCATCTATGAACATTTATGAAATTCCAATTGCGAACCCCTCTACTCCCATTCATCAACATGAGGCACTCTCCCTAGACTCTCCACATACAACTTAGGATTAATTAAACAAGCAACCATTTGCAATGACAAGATCAAAGTGTCCATCGTCTTAATGATGGGTGGAATTCATTATGTAGAACTCTTTTTCAATTGCATGAAACCTTCTCCCCTCTTGTTCATGAACGTGGAATTGTATAATCATGTAAACATCTCCATGTTGTTACATGTTAGATTATTTAGAAATAAAAAGTGACCACAAGCCACCTTCAACAAGAATATTCCTCCACAATGTGGGCCCAAAATATTGAAGCATCTCCATTGAAGATATTATTAAGAATATCGCTTAAAACCTTATTGCACCGAGAGTAGCGAGGTGCTTACAACCTAGTATGGGGAAGATGCATACCGTTACACATAACGAACTAATGTTATGTGCATCGAGAGTAGCAAGGTACTTACAACCTAGTTTGGTGGAGATGTGTAACATTACAAGTAACGAACTCACGTTATGTACCAAAAATAAAAAGTAATTAATAAAATATCATTAAAAAAATAACACCTCAAAAAATTGGATGTCTCTTAATACTTGATATATCCACATTTAGGATCGATCTATATGTATTATATCCATATAAAAATTAAACTCTCCTTGAAATTTTTATTACATCAATTCAAAAGCCCCTGACCTTTTAAATAAGGTAGTCAGCCAAATTTTTGCAAATAGTTTAAGAGAGTTTATAACTCCATCAACCCCATCGACTTCTTAGAAACTCTAACCCACAAATGATTACAAATTTAAAAATGGGATCCATGAATTACATTGATAAAGGTATGACTAACCTCCATAACGAATAGGCTGCTCCATAATTCAAGAGTTAAAATAGCTCTGAGCATTTATAAATGAATGAACAACTAATTGAAATGCATCAACGAGGTTATAGTTTAACATATGGAAGAGAATGGAGGCATCTAAGACTCATGCAAAGGATCCCACTCATGGCTTGAAATATCATGGGTAATGACATTTTAATCAAGGAATCCTTTAGTGGAGTAAGCAAGCTTCATTCCGATTTCAGCTTCTACATGGCACAATTTCCTTCGTTGAGCTTGTTTACATTTAGAAAAGTGAGTATTTTTGCTCGTCATTATAAGTTAAACAAACCATTTAAATAAATAAAGAAATCAAACTTCTTGAAAAAGAACTATGTATATTTTTCAAAAGCATTCTCTTACAATGAACACTTGTCAATTTGAAAACTGAATAAACTCTTTATTGTTCAATGATCACTCTCTCTTCTTGTTCCATGATAACGCCATTCACCAAGTCACATGGCCTCAATGAAATGGGATGAAAGCTTTGCTAGTTGAGGGCACAAGCTTTGACCAACCCCTCGATTCCAACTAATAATCGATTTGTGGTGGATTTATGGTTTTTTCCATGCTTCCCATAAACTTCTCACTCAACTAGGACCAAACTTGACACTTTTCGGCAGACAGAATGATGAAAACACCCATTGAATCTCCCAAAAATAGGATAAAAAAAAATGGTGCATACAACGATTTTCGGGTCCACTAATCATGGGGCATAGGCGCTAAACAAGTCTCCAACCCGTGAAATTGCGCCATTTTGTCCAAAAATGAAGAAAAATACATTGAAATATGGTCTAGACGCAAAAAAGGAAGCAAAAAGAGACGCTAATCACAGGGTTTTGTTGTAGTGTATGTCTCTCATATGTCATTATGAACATTTAAGTGCCATTAGGATCAATCAGTATCCAAAAGTATTATGGCATTCATCATCATCGTGGAAATCAATGTTGTCATCATCATCATCATCAATTCCATATGGTACATCAACATCATCTTGATCATCATCCTCATTATCATTATCATCGTCAGCATTAAGTACATCATCAACAAAATCATTGTCATCATTGTCATTATGGTCACTCATATTCCATTAGTGTTCTTAATCACTCATTGCCATTAGGATTCATGGAATGTAATTGTTAAGGTCATTTATATGTCGCTACAGTCATTTCAATGATAATAGGGTCCTTTAGATGTCGTTGCAGACATTTAGGTGCCATTAGAATCAATTAGGATCCAAAAGTGCTACCACATGCATAATCATCATTGGAATCCATATCGACATCGTCATTGTAATCATATAATAAATCAACATCATTGTCATTGGCGTAGTCATCATCAATATAATTGCGATAATAATGAGAAAGGATCATACTACCTCAGAAGAATGGATGATATAGTGTTATACTTATCAAATCATATCCATATGCTCCGTCATAATTATCGTAATGCATCACTGTCATGTTGTTAGGGCCAATCATATGCCATTAGGGTCTATCAAATGTTGTTGGGGACACTCAAATTCCATAGAGCAATATAGGTGACATTAAGGTAATTTACCCCTCATTAGGATTAATCAAGATCCAAAAGTGCCATCATTACAATCATTTAGGTGCCACTATGATAAATCAAGATCCAAAAGTACTATCACATGAATCATGATCATTGACATTGACATTGATATATCTGACGTTATGTTGGATGTTTTCTGAACACAATTCCTAGCTCTAAACCTAGTGCAATTCCTAGCGCGGTTCCTTTCGAAATTTCTGGCATTATTCTAGGCGCTATACCTGGATCTATACCTAGTGCTATGTTGGATGTTTCCTAGTAGGAATTTCTGGCTCTATACATGGTACTATGTTCAATGTTTTTCTTGTCGAAATTCCTGAGAAGAACTATGCTACTCATGATTTAGAACTTGCACCCATAGTACATGGTCTAAATATGTGGAGACATTACTTAATGGGGAGGGAATTTGAGCTAAGGATAGGCCATTGTGGTCTGAAATACTTGTTTGATCAGCCAACTTTAAATGCTAGGCAAGCTACATGGTTGGAATTTTTGTCTGAATTTTATTTTCAAATCAAACACATAAAAGGAAAAGAAAACAAGGTGTATGATGCACCCAACAGGAAGGTACATAAAATGCATGTGGCATATCTTAGTACTTGCCAACCAAATTTGAGGCAGCAGATTATTAACCATATTGTCAAGGATGAAGTGTACGTGCAGATAAAGGACAAGTTGCAGCAGCAAAACCTTGAAAGGAAGTACAAAGGATAGCAATTGGAAGGAGACGAAATCCTTACTTATAAGAATAGAATTTCTATTCCTAATGTGGCAAACTTGAGGAGTATTATTATAGATAAAATCCATCAAGCTCAATATTTTGGTCACCCAGGATATCAGAAAACAATTGCTACAGCCAGAAAGCAGTAGTTTTGGTTGAGAATGAAAAGGACATTGCTGAGTATATTTCTATGTGCATGAAATGTCAGCAGGTGAAGGTTGAACATCAATGCCCACCAGGTTTGTTACAACCATTGCCAATCCCGGAATGTAAATGGGAAGTCATTTCCATGGATTTTATTACAGAGTTTACAATGACTATGAGACAACATTATTCCGTCATGGTTGTGGTGGACAAGTTAACAAAGGCATCACATTTTATACCGGTAAATTCCATGTATAAAGCCGATTCCATTGCAAAGATTTTCATGAAGGAAATTTTTAGATTGCTTGGATTGCCTAAGGCAATAATTTCTGATAGGGATACCAAGTTTACTTCATTTGGAAGGGTCTTTGCAAATTTGGATACAAAGCTGAACTTTAGCACTGCCAACCATCCTTAAACCGATGGACAAACATAGAGAGTAAATCAGGTGCTTGAAGACATGCTTTGCATGTATGTAATGGACAAACCATCAAAGTGGGAGTATTATTTCCACTTGGTAGAGTTTGCATATAATAATGTACAACAAACATCATTGGGAATGAGTCCATATGAGGCTTTATATGGAATAAGATGTAGTACAACAGTGACTTGGGATAATCCAGTGAAGAGAATTGTGCTTGGTCCATAATTTCTTAAGAAAATGGAACAAGAGGTTACAAAGATCAGGAAGAACTTGAAAGCAACTTGAGATAGATAGAAGAGCTATGCAGATAAGCATATAGTGCATAAGGAATTCACTATTGGGGATCATGTTTATCTTAGAGTGAGGCCAAGGAAGAGTTCCTTGAAGCTTAGAAATTGTGCCAAGCTATCACCTAGATATTGTGGGCCATTTGAGGTGCTTGAACGAATAGGGCCAGTTGCATATAGACTTGCATTTCGTGCTAGCACTAGGTATAATGTTTTTTATGTCTCTTTTCTTAATAAATATGTACATGATCCTAACCATGTGATTAATTGGGATGTGATCCAAGGGGGATCCAAGGGAGAGTTCCAAACCGAGCCATTGCACATCCTAGACAAGACGGTAACAGTGGTCTAGAATCGAGCCATTGGACCTGCAGATAAAGGTGCAATGGAAGCACTACTGTCTTGATGAGGCTACATGGGAGCTGGAGGATGCCATGAGAGTCACACATCTATTTTTGTTCAATTTTGAAGAGCACCAAGGACAGTGCTAATGTAAGAGGGAGGGGAATATAATATCCCAATTTTGACTCCTATTACATTAAATTGCACATGATGTAAATATCGCTACTAAATCATGTTGTCGAGCACCACTCCTCTCCATCCTCCGCACCCCTCCCGCCTCTCTTCGTCCTCCCACACTCCCACTTACTCCCTCCATGCGCACTCCTCCATCCGGCACCCCTCTCCATATCCTCCATCTGCTGCTCACCATACCCCATCCATCACCCTCCACGCCGCCCCCATCACCCTCCATGTCGCTCTCCCTCCGCCGCCTCCATCACCCTCCACGTCGCCTGTTCCACCCCCACCTCCGCTCCATCCTTCCTCGGCCATCGTCGTTCCTCTCCTTCGGCCGTTCATCCACATTAATTTTTTTTTTAAATAAAAATTTTAATATTAATAATATTTATTAATATTATTATTATTATTTACATTAAAAAAACTACATTATAATAATTATTATTATTATAATTATAAAAGAGAGAGAGAGAGAATCGTGGCTAGCTGGCATTATATGCTGAATAAAAATAAATCGATGTTTAGCACCAAGAAAATTCCAACAATCACTAGATCAATGGATGCTCGGTTCGATCAAATCAATGAGAAAATTAACAAGAACCACTAGGAACTCCATGAAAAGATCAAACAAACCACTGACAATTTGACATCAAAGTGGACACAATTTACTTCACGAATTGAGAATAGCTTTCTCACTCTACAGGAAGACCAAAAGAAAAATCAAGCAGTTTTAACCTCCATCTTGGATAGATTACAAATCTTGAATGACCTGCAACCAAAATCTCCTAGAACTCCGGAGTAGTCAGATCCTATATTCAACATGTCATCCTCTAACGCATATACACAAGGACGCCAAATGGGTGAAAGTCGAGTTACCCAAATACGATAGGGACGAACGACAATGCATAGCATGGATTAACAAAGCCGAGGTATACCTAGACATCCACAACATCCATTACGACGACAAGAAAATTAAATACGCTTCCATGCATCTAGAAGGCAGTGCTTACAACTGGTACTTATGGTGGAAGAATACTGCAAGAATATGTTCTAACAACTGGGTTAGCTTTAGGAACGACCTCATCAAGAGATTCCAAGGCGTTGAAGAAAAAAAATTCTTTGCCAAGATCACAAGGTTACAACAAAAAAACAGTGTCGATGAGTACAACTGTGACTGGGAAGAGCTGTCAACTCGAGTCCCAGAGTTAACCGATGATCAATGACTACAGACCTACATACACGGTCTAAAACAACACATCCGTGATGAACTAGAGTTACACAACATCTCTATAATGGAGGAAGCATGACGTAAAGCCAGGGATTATTGAAAGCAAATCCGTTCATACAATTGTCGACCAAGACGACCCCAAAAAGAACCCCCTCCAATCAGGACACACAGGAAATCCAAGGTATACACTACCTCAACTTAGGGAAGGAACAAAGCCCAGTTTAGAGGCCTAGAGAATAAAAGAAGGAAAATGTAAGTTCTGTTGGGACAAATGGGATCCTAAGCATAGATGCTTACATAAGAAATTATATGCTTGTGAAGTAGAGCTAGAAGTCAATGAACCAATGGAAAATGATGCGAATAGCCAACAAAACTATCACTCAGGAATTGAGGACGAATTCCCGCAAATCTCATTAGCTGCTATTACCGGAATTGGCCAACTGTAAACATTGAAGATTAAAGGAGACATAAAAAATAATAATGTCTCAGTCCTCATCGACTCTAGCAGCACCCATAACTTCGTTAATGCCAACCTTGCTAAAGTATTTAACCTATTTATTCGTCCAATACCTAACATAAAGGTTATGGTAGCAGATGGAAAGAAGATTGACAATGTGGGGAAATGTCACAAGTAAGTTACAAATGCAAGAATATATCTTAGAGTAAGATTTCCTTGCGGTACCACTCGGAGGAATCGATGTAGTATTAGGAATACAATGGTTACAAACCTTGGGTACATACTCTGCAAATCACCAAGAACATTTTATTGAATTCCATGAGTTTGGGAAAACACACAAATTATATGGGTACCAACCACCTCCAACACAACTGGTTATATCACATTAGATGGAAAAGCTACGTTGGAAAGATACACCAACGTACATACCTCAATGTCAAGAAATGGAGATTCTAACAAGTGAAGGAGATATGGACAAACAACCAGAGACACAAGAGCTAATTCGAAAACATCGCAAGGTGTTTCAAGAATTACCTATGGCACTCCCAACAACAGAAAAATTGAAGCCATAATCGAAATAGAACAAAGGACAAAACCTGCCAATAACAACCCATACAGATATCCACATCAGAGACATTGTGACAGTTCACGTAGTCATTGCCGCCAAATAATCTTTGAGGATAAAGCTTCCTTAAGGGGAAGGCAATGCAACAAAAGCCAAATTTAATTATTAAGCTAGGTTAATTAATGTAAATAAACTAAGAGGTGACTTGAAAGACACCTCTCTTCCCCATTCACGGTATAAATTATCGGGGCCCTATTATGTAATACATCTTCTACATTATATAAAATATACAATTCTATATTACGTTCTTCTTTGAAACTTCTTTCTTCTTTCAGAAGGCCATAAGCGTTTTCTAAAATTGAATTTGCTCTCCCAGGGTTGATTTTCCCATCTACCATTTCATTTTTGGTTGCCAAAACGTTTTTCTTCATACCGAGCACTTGTGTGTTGTTGTTTTGTGAATCATTGTTTTGGTGTGAACTGTTAGGAGTGGAAGAGGCCCCGAATTGGCTTGATAAACCTAGTGAAGAGAGGAATCTCATAAAAATATCAAGAGGGGCTGGCTAATCTTCTATGCACACTTGAGAGAACACTGGAAGGGAGGCTATGGCCTGAGGGACCATGTAGCAGTGAAGAGAATACTTCCTTGTGTTGGGTGTGTAGGTATCGTGGAGGCCAAGCTATATAGATCTTGTAGAGGTGTCCATAGCTCTTTGGTTGAGCACACTAACTTATCAATTCTTCATTTCAACTGCCTTAGAAGCCTCATAAACCCAACTATATATTGGCTTGGCTGAACCTTGG
This sequence comes from Pseudotsuga menziesii, assembly GCA_001517045.1. Classification (NCBI taxonomy): domain Eukaryota; kingdom Viridiplantae; phylum Streptophyta; class Pinopsida; order Pinales; family Pinaceae; genus Pseudotsuga; species Pseudotsuga menziesii. The sequence continues at coordinate 2,029 of LPNX011140987.1, read as the reverse complement.
TGTGTTTTTGGCTATGTGTGACGTTGTTGTTCTTATGGAAATCATGCCCAGCTCAGGGGTGGCAATTGTGCTGAGAGATTGATGAGCACAACTGGCCTATGGTTGGGTGGAATGTTGCAATGACATAGCTAATTGCTCTGGGCATCTCATTTGCAAGATAAATGCTCTCTTGTATTTGTATGTTTAATCTCTGCAATGTAATTGTTTTAAAACTGATTATGAACATATTGAATGCTTGAATGAGATTTTCTTGTTGTATATTATTGCATTATGCATCTGCATATGTTTTTACTTTCAATGCATTTTCTGTTTATGTTCACGGGGCTAGATGCCTAGTTATGATGGCAGCTCCCGTGATAAGGGGATAATGTACACTTATAAGGAGAAAATGACCAGTAAGTAGTTTTCTAGCTCATAAAAATTATAGATTGATAATTTAACTTCAATGTCCATTGAAACCAACTTTGATCCACTAATTAACAAAAATCCATAAATTAAAAAGAAATTAAATAACAAACTCAAATTAAGAAAAGGTTAATATACACCTATAAAAACAAAATAGCATGTAAATACTTTAAAAAAATATAAATAAATTATTTAACTTCTTTTCGTAACCATACTTAAAAATCAATTAAATCACACTTCAAAATAAATTAAATTAAAAATAAAATTTTAACAGTGGTTCTACGTTGACTTCTCACTTTGAAGTATGCCATTTCACTTTACAATAAACCACTTTACCCCTCAATTTTTGGGGTTGGTGTTATACGAAAACATAAAACAACTCACTCCCCCTTTAATTTATGACCAACGATCACCATCGTTTCTAACCGACAACATTTAAATATAACAAAACCTTTATATATATATATATATATATATATATATATATCCGTTTGAATTAGATCAAATGCTAACCCACCAAAGAAAGTCGCATTTGCAGGAAGAAGAGGCTTTGAATGTAAGAATCGACAAATTGGAATCCTTCATTTCTTAACTTTTCATCAGATTCGGGCCCAATTTACAAGTAAGTTTTTAGTTAACTTCAGATTGTTTGCTTTATCAAACACATCACAGTATCAGCATTCAATTTGATACTAAAAATGGTGCAGTTTTAACGGTTAAATAAAGAATTTCAGCCACAAGATCGTCAAATCAGTTTTAGTTGTAAATGTCTTGCCATTAATTATAGTTTATATGTCAAAAGTTTACCATTGATTGATAGCACGTTAGGACCTTAACTTCGGTGATGTTATCAGTTTTGCTCAAGGAAATACATTATTTTGTGATTCATAGGTTTCATAGTAATTAATTGTCGGTGTACTACTGGAAGCCCGGTGGTTGCTGTCAATGGAGGACATATATTTGGACGCATCCAAATCCACGGATAGCTCTGCTGGTCACGAGAGTACTACTTCCTATGCGTCGAACGTAAGAAGTTTGGAGTTTAAAGATGTTTCGGCCTGTTTGGAAGAAAACGCTATATGTGATTCAGCCGGAAATTTTCAAACAGTTCAAACAATGCAATGCGATAAGTGCCTTTACAAAAAAGACATAGTCCAATGTAGAGAAACCAAAGGTTTAATTGGGATGGTCATGAAAGTGGCAAGTGGTTCAGATTCTGACAGCACCAGTAGTTACAGTGAAGATGAAGATGGTTCAGATTCTGACTACACCACCAGTAGTTACAGTGAAAGTGAAGATGAAGATGAAAGTGTAAGTGAAGATGAAGATGAAGATGAAGATAAAGATAAAGATAAAGATGAGAAAGTTAAAGAGAAAGAGAATGAAGATGGGGATGATTCTATTCCAGACGATTCTGCACGGATTATTTGGACAGATCATTCGGTGACTTCTGAGAAAATCAGTGACATTGAGGTGCTTGACAGGGTCTTCTCGCATGGTGAATTTGTTGCAACAGCTTTAGATCCATCAGGACAGATAGGCATAGTGGTTAACGTGGATCTTACAGTAGATTTGTTGACTCCCACATCAGTTACTATAAAAAACGTTTCCAGTAGAAATCTTC